>JAHLJS010000007.1:81606006-82086006 GCA_038502445.1 Eremochloa ophiuroides | reverse complement strand
CATGAGGAGAACTGTTCTTCGTGCTTGATTTTATCTGCCATTTTAGCATTGTCAGCTCTTTAAAGAAGGATCTCTCACTGTCAAGAAGATTGAGGCCAATCCCTCTGAAAATCAGGTTATTTCTTGCTATCCATATGGTCCAGGAAAGTAGGATGATGGCTTCCATAAAAAATTGACTCTGAAGCTGGGATCTGAGCTGAAAAGTTGACTCAGGAAAATCCACATTCAAAGAGATGTCAAAATTTGTGATTCCCCAACATGCCTTTGCAAAGGGGCATTCAGCAAAGAGGTATTGAACAGTTTCTTCGACCCCTAGGTTACAGACTTCACAGTTATAGTTATCTAGTTGCATATTTCTTCTTTGAAGGAGATTTCTTGTGCTGAGCCTGTCTTTCAAAAGCAACCAGAAAAAGCCTTGTGTTTTGGCTGACATTGACTTTTCCAAATCCATTTGAAAGCTGGGTGAACGGCTAAGTGACCAATCAACTTTTTATAGACCTTAGCAGAAGAAAATTGATATGAACCCCAGGAGTATAGCCATTTATCATTAGAGGTGCCCAGGGTTATGTTCTCCAAGGTTTGCTGAATGCTTTGAAACTGAAGGAATGCAGGCTGAGATAGTGGCAACTGAAAGAGAGCTGTGAAATCCGAGGCACTGAAAGCTTTGTCCACCGTGATAAGTTGGTTCTTTGCAAAGGAGAAGAGCTCAGGCATAAGTGTTTGAAGAGGTGTAACATCCCAACTATCAGACCAGAAGAGGGTACTAGAACCATCCTGCAACTGTGGCTTGGCAATGCATTTGAATTCAGGTAATAGTTTTAGAACATCTCTCCACTAGAAGGAGCCTTTCTTGATGTGTGATGGAAGCTTCCCGTTTTTATAGTGCTTTTCCCAGATCAGTTGTACCCAAGGTGTATCATCTTTGTTAAATACCTTGTGCAAATTCTTGGTGAGAAGAGCATGATTCTGCTTTTCAGTGTCAATGACCCTTAGACCACCCTCCTTCTTTGGAACACAGACCATTTTCCAAGCAGCTTTTGGAGGATTTTTAGCATTAATATCATATCTCCTCCATAGACAGTGTTTCCAGTACTTGTTAGTTTGCTTGATAACAGTATTTGGCAGGACTAGAGAGCACATGAAGAAGGTAGGGAGGGACGAGAAGACAACATTCACCGACTGGAGTCTTCTAGCTTGGTTTAAGAAGGTGGAAGTACCTCCTAGCTTTTGTTCACATCTATTCACCAGGGGAAGGTAGTCCTGGACCTTTGGTTTTGAAATATCCAGGGGAAGGCCAAGGTAAGTAAAGGGAAGACTACCCTTAGAGCAACAAAAGCTATTGGCCAGGACCTCCGATCTTTCATCATTGACATTTATAGGGACCATCATTGATTTTGAGAAGTTAAGCTTAAGGCCTGTGCAGAGAGAGAAACTGTTTAGTAAGCTTCTGAGGAAGAATAGCTGCCTGGTACCACCCTCCATGATGATCAAGGTATCATCAGCATACTGAACAACAGGGAAGTCATCAGTGAAGTTTGTTGGTATTGGCAGTCTGAGCAAACCCATAGCCTTTGCTTTGTTTATCAATGATTATAGGAAGTCACCAGCAAGAACAAATAGAAGGGGGAATAAGGGATCCCTTTTTCTTACACCCCTTTTGCAATGAATGGTCTTACCACAGACACCATTTACGAGCACAGCAGAGGTCCTAGAACAGAAAATGTCTTAGCATCCTCTCGAGCCATTTGCTACCAAACCCTTTAGCCTCCATTAGCTTAATCATAGCTTGATGCTCAATCTTATCAAATGGCTTTTTGAAATCTAACTTTATAATGACAACCTCCTTCTTAGAGTGATGGCAGTGGTGAATGTATTCAAAGGCCCAAGCAAGGCAATCTTGAAATGTTCTGCTCCTTATGAAACCATAGTGATTTTTGTGAACCAAGGACGTAATGATGGGTTGCAATCTATTGGCAAGCAACTTTGTGATGAGCTTAACTGAAGAATTTAAAACTGAGATAGGCCTGAAATCACCCACCCTCCACTTTTGGAACAAGGGTGATGAAGGAGGCATTAATACTCCTAAGACAAACTGACCCATCATGGAAAGCATTGCACAAATTATAGAAGTCCTGCCTGATGACTGCCCAGCTTTTTTTCATAAATTCATTGCTAAATCCATTAGGACCAGAAGATTTATCATTCGGGAGATTCTTGATGACACTGTCAATTTCCTCCTAAGTGAAGGGGGCTTCAAGCAGATCAAGATTGTCATTTCTCTGAATAAACATATCAAGATCAACCACAAATCGTTCAAATTTAGCACTACCTAGCCTCTACTTGAAATCTTCCCAGAGTACTTTTGCCTTTTCTTCATGCACAGTTACAACTGCCCCTGTTTAAGCAACCCGTTCTGAAATTAAATTATTCCTGTGTCTAATGGTAGCATTAGCATGAAAGAATTTGGTCCCAGCATCACCAAACTTCACCCATTTGATACTACCTCTTTGCTTTCAACAATTCTCTGTTGTTCTAGAGTGGAGTAAAGGTGGTTTTTTAGAAGGGCCAGAAAGTTCCATTCTTCCACATTGAGGTCTCCGAATTCCTCAAGAAGTTCCAGGAACTAAATGACAATTCTGGTGTTTGAGATTAGGTTTTTGAGACCCACTCTTGAGGCTTGCCAATCCTTCATAACTTTTCTTAGATTTTTGAATTTTGCAGCTATTAACCTTGCACAGTCAGTATGCTGAGAGGGTGTAGACCAGCAGTTTTGGCTTTGCATCTTGGGGTGGAGGTGGAGATAGTTATTACACTTGGGTATGGTCAGAGGGGGCATATCAAGGGCCCTAGCAGTAGTGCTAGGGTAAGAAAGTGCCCAACAAGCAGAAGTGAACACCAATCCAGGTTTTGAAGAAGAGGGGAAGGCTGTACATTTGACTAGGTATGTTATTTCCCCTGCAAACTTATTTCATTCACACCGAGCAAACTGATGGCTTCATTGAAAGAGAGCATGTCATTTACATCTGCCCCAGGTTTGTTTCTGTCCTCAGGTTTCTTGACCAGATTAAAGTCACCGAGCAGTAACCAGTCAATCCCAATTGGCATAGCAATTTCTTTTAGCCAACCAAGGAAAAGCTCACTACCATCAGGGGTACATGGACCTCAAACACAGGTAGGCACCCACCAAGAATCATCATGATTAGAGCAGAATTCAATAGAGAGACCAAACTCATTACTAAAAATTTTCCTGCTAATGAAAACTAAATCTTTCCATGTGACCAGAATACCCCCAGAGGCTGCTGGAGAAGGCAAACATTCAAAAGAATCAAAACTCAAAGGACATATATTTTTCAGGAAGCATAACTCAAATGCATCCTTTTTGGTTTCCTATAGGCACACAATGTCTCACAATGACTGAAAGATTTTGTTTTTTTACTGCATCCCACTTCCACTGGGCATTAATACCCCTAACATTCCAACTTAAAACATTTCATTTTTTACAATTGCTAACGTCCATCAGCAGACAAAAGCATATAACAAAAGCAAAAGAACTACAGCATAGCTTAGTTCAAGAGGCATCATTGGAGCCAGCCATATTAGCACTCCTTGTCATCCCCTTTTTGCTCAGGGCCTGCCTCATCTTTTCCATCATCACCCTTGCTTTTGTTGCTACTAGCATTGCCCCCATTTGCCTTCTTGGCCACCTCTTGTCCCTTCCTTATTTTCTTTAGGTTTCCATCCTCCAAGCAAGCTAGGTCCATCCCACAGAAATGTACAGCAAGATTTCTGATTACTTTAGATGAGAGAGTTGGAGGTGATGGCGAGCAAGCTAGACATTTCTTGCTGAGACGGATTGTAGGCTTATAGCCATTACTTGTCTGCCAAAATCTGGGACTTCATCTCACCTCAGTATCTACTAGTGGGGGGCCTCCTGACAGCTCTCTTCTTTGTGCCTAGTGCTCCCTGAGACTCCTTACTCAAAATGATTGAATCTGCAACAGGCTCAGATTCTAAGAGGCAGGGAATACCATTTTCAGATGGACAAGCAGTGGGGATGCAGAACTCAATATGTCCTAACTCACCTTCAAGATGCTGCATAGCCTTGGAGGATAAGAAATCCTTTGCCCATCCAAAGCTTCCTAGCGACATAAGCATAACAGTGACTTGAGATTTTAATGTGAAGGGAGCTTTGTGAACCTATATTGATGAAGTTGGCCCAAAATCTTGTGGCCTCAGCCTCTTTCTTTCTCTTCCAGGCAGCAAAAGCACGATCAGGCCCAAACTGAGGGATAAGAGGAAAACCAATGTTGAGATTCTGGTTTACAGGCTGTAATCCATCATTTTTAATAATGTTGTCTGGCAATACTATTCCATCAGCATCTGCCAACTGATTATTCTGCAGATCATTTCCATCTTCTACATCCAGAACATGAGCATCATGATCCTGAATCTGTTGGTACCAATCATCTGCTAAATGAAGGAGTTGTTCCTCTTCTGGGATCAAAGTAGGGAGGACATTGTTTTAGTTCATGACTACAACTTCAGCTTCTTCTGCAATATTGTTGCCCAGAATAATGTCATTGATTTCAATAAAATCCTCAAGAGGCAGCTCAGGGTTCAAGACCTCTTCCATAGGGTTGTCATCATCTTGTTGGGCTGGGCCATTCAGGTCTATGTTCATGATTTGCTGGTTTAGATCTTGATGAAGAGGCTATTGGTGAGGTTCCGGCCAAGGATCCCAGGCCCCTTCCCATTTTGCTCTATTGATTGCATTTGTTTTCCTGCTACTGCTCATTTTGCTTCATAGATGCAGGCATCTTGTCCAAACCTTTGGTGACCAGGAGATCTCGACTTGGAGGATCAGCTATCTCATCACGTACCTTGAGATCCCTAGTTGGCAAGCAAGTAATCAGGAAAGATGGAGCTGGAACATGTCGAACTAGAGAACAAGGACCAAAGAGACCAGCCAAATCTGCAGCAAAGGAGTCCATGTTATGTGGCAATTTTAATATGTTGTTCAAATTTTTTGCGAGTCAAAGTAGCTGAAGTTCATCAAAATTTGTGTGAGTCAAACTAAATTTACTATCAGGTATATCCAATATATAGTCTAATGATAGTTTGTATCATGGTTGTTAGTGTATGTTGGAACTGGTGGTTCCGAATAGGGGGAGAAGACTCTGGGCCAAGGGTAGAAGGGAGGGGGTTTCCATAGAGCATATGGCCGGAGAGGGCTCCCGGTGGCAGCTTGCAGGGGCTCCCGGACGGAGGCCTGGCGACGAAGGTCGAAGGTGCGCACCGCTGGCGCAGGGTCTCGGACAGGGTCTAGCGACGATGGTCGGGGAGGAGCTTCGACGAAGACTCCCAGGCGAAGGTCCTCCGACGAAGGCTCGTCGGAGAAGACCAGTCCGAGACGGAGGTTTCCTGAAGAGGATCCGGTGACAGAGGTTCTCCGACAAAGACTCCCGGACGAAGGTCGTCCGGCGAAGACTTGCCGGAGAAGGAGTCGTGTTGGAGCCTGCGCGTGGAGAAGACTCTTCTGTGAAGGCTCACGCAAGAATGGGAGAGTTTGGTGAACGACAAGGAGACATTAGGTTCCATGCATGTGTTCAAGGAGAGGAGAGAGCCCCCTTGCCATGCTCATGGCACTATATATATGCAAGGGAAATTTACAAGCGCCCCCCTAGTGGGGTAAATATTACATGACGCTCCTATGTGCTAGTTGGACCACTTCTAAGGGGACTTGGCCCATATGAATAAGGGCTCCCCCAATAGTGTATTTTATATAACTCAAGTTAAACATTAAATGGTTCCGACTAGTCCAAAAAAATAATAAATTAAATACATTTCTTTTTGAGATGAGGAGAGTATACATCATGACGTGAGTCCAAACTCGTGGATTCTATAACCAAGCTGCTTAACGCCCCTCGCCAGCTTCTAGATTATGCCATACCCCTGTTAACTTTTTTTTGTGACTTACCCCTATTAACTGCTACTTGTTTGAATGGCTTGAATATGCCATAGACAGTGGGATGGAAAGCTTTTGTAAGTAGTGCATTTTAATTTCCTACGAAATGGGCTTCTTTTCTTGTAACTCTTTATAATATTGATGCACATCGTAGTTACAATTATGAGTGTATTAACCTTTAGGTCGAGTTAGTAATATAGTTATGTACATTGTTGTAACAGTAGCGGAGGCTCGGCCACGGAATCCTGAAATTCCGAGGGAGATTGTCACTGTGTTACCACTGCTTCTTTTGCTTTGGGTTGTAAAACTAATCGTTGTGCAGGCGATTGCAGGTGCGCGAATTTTAGCCTCTGCCTTCGCAAGATATGACGCCTGGGGTTCAGCGGAACCTCCGCCCGTAGAGCGAAGGGTCCTCTGTCACAGGCGAAGGTCCTGAGAATCCCAAAGCCTTCGGGCAACCACGTTGCATCGGGGCGGCCAACCTCATTGCATCTTGGATTCTTCTGCGGAGGTTCCTTAGCATTGCTGGAAGGTTCACGGAGGTTCGGGCGCGGGTGGCACCCCCACGTCGTCGGAGAGCCCTAGTACTAAGGTCCACAAACCACTATGCGACAGGCAAGTGTGTGGTTGAAGTGCAAGAAGGAAGTGACTCAAATGCCCAAAGAGCCAGCGACAGCTTCCGGGTATATCCTGGTAATATCCTCTCCGTACTTAGGGATCCTTGCATAAAACAGATTTGCCCAAGCACTGTAGCCTATAAATAGTGATGTAACTACAGTGCACAGAGTTAGTTGGAATCAATTTATTGCCTACCTAATTGTCGAGTGACTGATGAAAGCCTCCGCCATCGAGCGGAGATTTCCCCTTGTGTTGCGTAGGAAGACCTTTCCCGGAGACAGGTAGAGTCTCCTTCGCCAACATTTGGCGCCCACCATGCTAGGCCACGAGAGAACCACAGATGCCACCCAAAAGGAAAGCACCAGCACACTACCACGACGGTGCGCAAACCCCAAGGAGGAGTAGACCCCGATCCCATACAGCACGCAAGGCCGGGGTGGAGAACCCACCCCAGGATCCTATGATCGGAGGAGGCGGAGATCAAGAGGAAAATGAGGAGAGTGAAGATCAGCAGGCAGCCGATCCCAGCTCTACCCTAGAGCATGTCCTCTAACAGTTACAAAAGCAAATATTCAAAGCCCAACAGGATAGGGATCAGCTGGCAGAGGAGCGTGTAGCTGTGCAGAAGACAATGATGATCTCACAACAAGCAGCAGAACTCATCCCAGGCAAAACAACAATAGCAGAAGCAATCAAACCCAAGCTGGCAGCAGTCAAAGCAAACCCAGCAGGTATACAACCGGCAAAACCCTCGTCAACAAGGTCAGCAAGAAGTTGGCCAGGGGAGTCAAGCGAAGCAGCCAAACTGGAAGGGGCAGTCACAGCGCGAGCGCAAGCAATATTGCTTCTTTCATGGGGAAAACAATGGGCATATCACAAGAGATTGTCCGGAGGCAAAGGAGACCCATGAAAGAATGAAGGCAAAGGCCAACCCGCAGACTTCACAAGCACAAGAATTGAGGCAAGGGCAGTCATACCAATCAATGGCAGCAGCAGCCATATTGCCCGCTCTACCCAAGTCTAAACTCTACCCAGATACACCCATCAACCTTAGCCGCACAGTACTACACATATTTCCTACCAGCATGGCGACCAAGCCAGACAAACCCAAGCCATCGCAATGAGCCTTCGCTCATTCAGAATCCAGGGCCTCCGTAGCTCACCTACTCAGAAAACCACAACCCAAGAGAACCACAAGTTCTATAGGCCTTGCCTCCATGACCCCAGCCTAAACAAGAGCCCACCCACCAACCAGAAAACCTAGCCAGCATGCATGCCCCACTCCCTACCTTTGGCATTATACTTCCAATAGCCGGAGCCTCGGCATTGGAGTTTGAAACAAAAAGGCAGAGAAATGATCACTACAGACTAGTCAATAAAGTTGCAGTCCAAGGTCCAGTAAAGTACTCAGATTGGTCAAAGACCTATGCCTAGAAAGCTTCCCACACATTGACACAATGGTCATTAAGGCAGACATCGCAACCTGGGAAATAAGAAGGATACTTGTAGACACCGGCAGTTCAACGGACATCATCTTCATCAATGCATTCGATCAGATGAGAATCAGCAGGGCTCGGCTTCAGCCTTCGGAATCACCATTAGTAGGTTTTTTGGGGGAAGAAAATCCAAGCACTCGGAAACATCTCCTTACCTGTCTCGTTCGGAGTTCAGCACAACGCGATGACAGAGTGCATCACCTTAGATGTAGTTGACTTGCACTACCCATACAACGCCTTATTTGGGTGATGGTTCTCAAACATGTTCAATGCAGCCATTCATATGGCATACCTTTCCATGAAGATCCTAGCCTTATATGGACTAATCACAGTGAAGGGAAGCCAGAAGGAGGCAAGAAACATGGAGCGAGTCATTCACAAATCGCAGAGAAATATCAACTCAGTTAAGTAGCAACCTCCCAACATGACAAAAGGAAAGACGGGTCTGAGAGACCAGGAGAAGGCAAGAGCGGTGCCGCTACAAGATGATGTACCCGATAGAAAAGTATTAGTAGGCGAAGATCTATCGAATGAAGAACATCAAGAAATCCTAAGGGTCCTCGCAGCTCACAAGGATATCTTCGCATGGGATGCCTCTGACCTAAAAGGAGTAGCGAGAGACATAGTTGAGCACAGCCTCGATATCAACCCCAATATGAGACCTCAAAAACAAAACTAGAGGAAAATGTCCAAGGACCAAGTCCAGGCCACCAAAGCAGAGGTCCAGAGATTGCTCGATGCGAAGGTCATAAGAGAGGTGAAGTACCCTCAATGGCTGGCAAACGTAGTACTTGTGCCGAAGAAAAATGGCAGGATGCGCATGTGCTTCGGATTTACAGATCTCAACAAGGTTTGTATGAAGGACTAGTTCCCACTACCAAGAATAGACTCTTCAATATATAGAGCAGCAAGGTGCAAGAGATTTTCCCTCTGTTGGCGGTCGCTAACACCCTATTTTACCGTCAATATTTCACCCATAATCAAGGTAAAACCACATGAAAAGCAAAGAACTCACCTTGAAACTCACCTGGTTCCACATGTCCTTGGAGAATTATGGTGTATGCAGGAAAAATAGTGAAAACAGGGAAAAATGAAGCAAACCAAGACACCTTAGCACCTCAGCTGCCACATGGGAGCCAGAGGAGGGGCACCCGCCATACCACATAGGGCGCCCACCCTATGAAAAGTGCCAAATGCACTCTGCCACCTCACAGATCCGTGTGCCATCCTCTCAAATGGCCTATGGAACGTTGGTTCAACATCAACGGCTGAGAAACAAGTCACGAGGATCCGGTGGCCCTATCAACAGGGCGCCCGCCCAGTTCAAATTGAGTGCCACGTCCACAATCCGTGGGAAGGTGTCCAGGAGTTATCCAAGCCATCAAATAAAGTTAGTTTTCATCCAACGGTAATCAAGTGATGTGCCATGGATCGACGGACCCACATGTCATCCTCCCGAGGTTGCAAACCGCCAATCCTGAGCTCCAACCGACTTTGCAACCGCCAATGAGGAGGAAGGAGAGCTGTAGGATGCAAGGCGGTGCATCCAAGGAGGTGCCGGCCCCCCTAGGAGGGTGCCCGCCCTGCTCCTTCGTGCCACCAACCTTCAGGACCCCTACAAGTACGCCTGGAGCTCTCCTACACTATAAATAGGACTTGAATCCTCACTTGTAAACAAAAAACCACTAGAGAATCACAAGAGATTCAGTTTAGAGTTAGTAGTAGCTCCTCTCTCTCTCTAGCGAAGCTCTGCTCTTAGGAATAGTGCCAGCTAGAGAAGAGTAGAGTAGTAAGAGAGAAGTCAGGAGAAGGAGGAAGTCTGTGGAGGAGCCGGGCTTGTCGGCGACCTCCTCTACGGTATTCTTCGCTCTTATTGGTAATAAAGATCCCCTTCTTTATTTATTTATTGTTATACTTTAAACAGCTGTATATTTGCTCATTGCTTGGTCAGAGTGCTCTAATTCTTAGGCCTGAGTTAGAGTAGTAAGTTTTATAGATTAAGCACGGTGCTTAGGCTATAGCTTACCCTTGAGTGCGGCTAGGCCCATGGATAGTAGTGGTAGGTTCTAGGTGGTGACAGTCCTAGAATCCTCTGGATTCCACAGGTGTACGGGGCCTATTCAATCGGATCCCGGCTAGTTTAGGACTTTGCACGTTCCTGGTATTGCAAACTCTTTGGTATAACAAATAATTGATCTTTTACTGAGTTAGTGTTCTCCCATAAACTCCAGAGCTACTTCAATTTATCCTAGTGTGTTTTCCATCTTAGTTATACTTCATTGAATTATCCTCACTAAGGCTATTTATTCATATCTAGATCTTTGACTATCAGATCCTTGGAATCACAAACCTAGCCTTCCTTTGAGAAAATATAAATTTGACACCTGGTACTCCTAAGTAAAGTGCTACATGATAGTTCTGTGCGCTTGCAGAATCCCATCACCTATCCTATATAGCTACCCATAGCATTTTTGGCACAGTTGCTAGAAATAACTTTATTCCTAGTAGCAACGTTAGAAGTGTCAATAACCACATACTTTGAGCATAGGGATTCACAACCCACGTCATTGCGTTGAGAAGTATTGTTACCTCTGCTAAAGGATAGATTTGGCTACACTCTTTGGATAGCGTTAGTAACTGTCAACAAGCATTTTTGGCGCCGTTGCCGGGTAAGGCAACTGTTGAATTCCTCTGATTTGAGTCAAGTCTAGATAGTTATCCTTTGAATCACGAATATGGCCGAAAGGGCCATCCGTGAATTCTCTGCATCTTCTGCTGCTAATATAGTAACAGGCCCTGGTGTCATCGAGGCAAACACTCAGTTTGAGTTAAAGCCTGCATTGATCACAATGGTTCAAGCTAGCCCATTTTGTGGCAAAGCTCATGAGGATGCTAATGCACACCTCCAACATTTCTTGGAGATATGCAGCACCTTTACCATTAAAGGAGTAACCCTAGACGCAATTCGTTTGCGACTCTTTCCTTTCTCCTTGTTAGGAAAAGCTAAGCAATGGTTCTATATGAACCGAAATGATGTGGACACATGAGAAAAGTGTTCCAACTCTTTCCTAGTGAAATTCTTTCCTCTAGGCAAGGCCAATGCTCTTCGCAATAAGATCTCTCGTTTCCAACAACAAACCGATGAATCAATTCCCGAGACTTGGGAACGAATGCAAGAGTATGTCGCTGCCTGTCCATACCATGGTATGGAGGATTGGCTTTTGATCCAAAACTTCTACCATGGGTTAACCCCACTTGATAGAAGCCATCTAGATGCTACCGCTGGTGGAGCATTCTTTTCTCTTAAAGTTACAGATGCAAAGGCTTTGATCGAGAAGATGGTGTCCAATCAAGGATGGAACGGGGAACGTCTGCAACCGCGCAAGCAAGGTATGCATTGTTACAGGAAGCTGACATGATTGCAGGTAAAGTGGACTTACTAGCCAAGAGGCTAGAAAATTGCGAGAGGATGCGTACACCTGAGACCGTGCAAGCCATGGAGACTCACATGACGTGTGAAGTCTATGGAGAAGTTGGCCATTCTGGACTCCATTGTCCTGAGACACATGAAGATCTCAACTTCATCAGCAATGATAACAATTTTCATTCTTCAAATCAAGGATGGACTCAGCGCTCCAATTCTCAAGGTAACATTATCAATTCTTCGCAACGTCCAAACAACCAAGGTAATAACTACCCTTCTCTTAACGATCTTGTCTATGGTCAAGGTAAAATGACTGATAGCATAAACAAGAAGCTCCACACTAATGATAGGATTCTAGATAGCATAAATGCTAAATTGGATGATTTCTTTTCTGCAATTAAGAATCAACTTAGTTTTAATAAGATGATTGAAACCTAATTAGCACAACTAGCTGCTGCAATACCATCTTTTGGAAAAGATAGAATACCAGGAAAGCCTGAAACAACCATGAAATCTGCAAATCTTGTTACTATTAGTTATCATGAATATGAACTAGATGGATGGAATTTTCCAACTAAAAAGGAAGATCCTGAAACCCCTGCCATATCTTGTTCTATTCAATATCAAAAGTTCCATAATGCTATATGTGATCTAGGATCTAGCATTAACATCGTGTCTAAACAACATTATGAAAAGCTGTTCTACACTGAGCTAGTACCAATTTCTGCGTATGTGTAATTAGCTGATCAAACAACTTGCTACATAAAAGGAGTTCTTTGTGATGTTCTGGTAAAAGTAAGAAACAACTTTGTGCCTGTCAATTTCATGATTTTAGACATGGGTAATAGGGATAATTTACCCCTCATTCTTGGTCGACCTTTCTTGAATACTGTGAATGCATGTATATTTATTGCTAGTGGTAGCACGGATTTCTATATAAATGGGAAGAAAGAGAGATTTGTTTTCTCTTGTGCACCGCACCATGCAACTAACATGCAGAAAAATAAGAATTGATCCATCATGAGGAGGAAACCAAGAATCTGAAGAAACAAGAAAGATAGAGATGCGGTTAAGAAGGAACCATCATCTACAGTCTCTACACAGACCCCGTATCGTCAAAGAAGGGCAAGATGAGAAAAAGACATCGGTCAAGGAAGAACCTCCTTCCGAGGAAGGACAACTATGGGAGTACGTATTCTATCTCTCTTAAATTACTGCATTAGCATGTTTCCCTTCTTCGTGCATTAACTCATCTAATTGTTAGAAGCATGTTTAATTTTATGTCTTGCATTTAGTAAGCATCATTTAAGAATAATAAAAGAGAGATGATCTAAAAAATATAAATAAAAATAAAATAATAATAATAAAATATAATATAAATTTGGTTTATCATCGTAGCATTAAATAAATAAAAAAGCAAAGCCTAGTGATCATAATAAGAAGCAAAAGAGGAAATAACCCGACCAAGAAGAAACTCCGACCCTGGAAAAAAAGCTAGCTTGGGGGAGCCGTCATCCTCGCCAAGGTATGATCTCTATCCTCAGCACTTTTCTTATTTGCTATGAGTTATATCCTGAAAAGTAATTCTAAATTTTTGCATTGAAAAAAAGATAATAAGAAGAAAAAAGAATATAATATGTCTTTATTGGGAATAATGAACAATTGCTCTGTGATGATTTGCAAAATCTGATTATACAATCCTTACTAAGAAAGTTTTGAGTATGATATCTGCAAATTTGTTTTAAGCCACTATTGTGGGTTGCACATGCTAATAACCTAAGTTATGCTCTTACAAGATTGAAATTGGTATAAGTAGATCTTTTACCCTGCCTAAGGAATGAGTGAGAACCAACTAGAGTTTTTGATTTATAAAATTCAAATTCTTGCTCATGGTTCCTTTATGGAGTTAAATACCTACCATCAAGCCATACATCCACAAACAACTAAAATCACCAAAAGAAAGAGTTCTTACCTGTTTTGAGCCTGCTTAGACCTTATTTGATCTAGGTAGAGGAACTAGTCATATTCTTTGATCAAGATCACGTACACATTCCACCTATGTATTACTTCTACACTGGAAATATATACATATGCTCCATACACCAATTGAGACAACCAACCATATCAATCTTTGTCCTTTTTGATAGATAGGGAGCATAGGTTACTGAAAAAAAGAGAAAAAGAGAAAGAAAGAGAGCAAGTGCTCAAGGAAAACAAAAGAGAACAAATGTCCCCTGGGCAGGTGCCCATATATCTATGCTTCATTTTAAAAAAACTATGTATTCAGTAGCCATTCTCTTCCCTATCTAAGGCAAAGAAATAAGTCTCAAGAAGCCCACCAAATAATTTACAAATGTACTTCTTGATCATCTTATATGACTTGTTACTCCCTGTGATCTAAGAGTCTAATCTTGCAATATATTCAGTTTAAGTATGCTTTTGCTCCATTCTTATAAGCCCCACATAAGCTTTAGAATAGACATCAAAAGCTCCTTTGATCTCTTGTGAGGTCCATCACACTAAGGAGTGGTTGAGAGTACCATTAAAGGAACCAAAGCAAGCTTTTCTTTTCAAAAGGATAAAAACTCTCTAGTAAATGGTTTCACTCTACCAAAGTAAGGGATGAAGTATCTGCTTATCTATTTTATCTTGTTTTTGCATAACCCAAGGTGAACAAGCTAAAAGCCCCATATAGTTACGACACAAGATGAATTTCTGAATCATGCTCAATACTAGAATAGTGTTGGTTTGTATACAAGATCCTTGAATTATTACATTAAAGAAATTCTTGATACAACATTGCCATGATAAAACCACATCCTTACTTGAGGACAAGGAAAAGGTTAGCTTGGGGGAGTTTATTGACGGTCGCTAACACCCTATTTTACCGTCAACATTTCACCCATAATCAAGGTAAAACCACATAAAAAGCAAAGAACTCACTTTGAAACTCACCTAGTTCCACATGTCCTTGGAGACATACTGTGTATGCAGGAAAAATGGTGAAAATAGAGAAAAACGAAGCAAACCAAGACACCTCAACATCTCAGCTGCCACATGGGAGCCAGAGGGGGGCGCCCGCCCTACCACATAGGGCGCCCACCCTATGAAAAGTGCCAAATGCACTCTGCCACCTCACGGATCCATGTGCCATCCTCCCAAATGGCCTATGGAACGTTGGTTCAACATCAACGGCTCAGAAACAAGTCACGAGGATCCAGTGGCCCTATCAACAGGGCGCCTGTTGACGGTAGTTATATCATGTTTTTACCCCATCAAAACCGTCAACAAGGCACTCTTTCTGGAAGGAAACCACAAAACACATAGTGACTTAGGTACAAATAACTTAGTTCCACATGTACTTGTCATTATTTGGTTGCAGGTACTCAGAACAGGTACTTTTCAGCGTCTGGAAGCTCTATATGAAGGTTGGGCAACTTACCAATTATGTCCAAATGGCAAACCAACTTCACATTCATCAATATCACAGCTTCTAAAGACAATGGGCACATTGGGTGGTTCGGCCGAACCACCCAAAGTCAAGTTAGCACCATCATTGTGCTTAGAATTACATGAAGAATACACCTGCAGAAGATGGGCCTTTGATTCCACCAAAAGTGGTTCGGCCGAACCACACTTGGTGGGCCCCGAAGCAACCAACACCTGGGATGGACTCTATGACATGTGGGGACACTCACCATGGTCCCAACTCACATTAAGTGGGTCGGCCGAACCAGGAAATATGTACCCAAGTCACCGGCACACTCCCAGAGAGGTGGGGACAGCTTCCAGAAGGCCCTGGCTGGGCCCACCCGTCATAGGGGGGTCGGCCGACCCCCCTCCTTGGGCCTAGCTAGGCCGGTCTGCTTCCTACCGACTTCAGCATCCTTCTAGAAGACCAGGGCTGGTCCACCTGTCATTGGGTGGTTCGGCCGAACCACCCCTGGTGGGCCCAGGCCACCGCCAGACCCCACCGACCTCCTGCATGCTGCCCACGTGCTGGATTTACCACTGCCGTCCATCTTGAGGCGGTGGATCCAAGGGTGGAGGTGGAGAGGCACACGGATCGCTGACGTGGCGCTACCCTTCATCCCCCTATAAATACCCCCCATAGGCCTTCACTTTAGAGCATGATTTAAAGGAGAAACTACTATGTAGTAGCTTAGCTCTGCTGTAGTGCTGTGCTAGTTGGGAGAGAGTGAGGGAAGTCTTCTAGAGAAAGCCCCGGGCCTGTCCGCAATCTTCTCCAAGGTGTACCTCAGCGGATGCGAATCTTCATCCGAGTCCTTGTAAGTATTTGATATTCTAGTTCTGGTATTTTAAGTATATACTGTTTTCACCTACACATTGCTTTACTTAGTGAAGTACTCTAGTCTCTTGCAAAGGTTAGAGTAGTAAGTATAGTGTAAATGTGGTATCTAGGCTATATCTTATCGGTGTGGGCCGCTTGTCGCACGGATTGTTAGTGGTAGCCAGCAAGTGGTGACAGCCTTGTCTGGTCTTTGTAATCCACCACATGTGTAAGACAAGTTATTAAAACGGCAAGGCATCAAGACAACTGTACAGCCACCTCGGGTAGGGGTTTTGTCTCCTACTGTTTCGCCTGTCGCCTCTTGTGAAGGGAGGAGCTGACTAAGCTCTTTATACTTATAAAGCCTAGACCAGATATCTTTGCTACATTAGAACCTCTCTACCTAGCTATCATAGATCCTTTGTCTCATCACTGGACGGTCTTGAACCTAGTTAGAACACTTCACGTTCCCCGTGAAAAATACGATACCTGGAATACTCCCGGTGAAGGCTACATTGACTACCGTACGCTTGCGGTGTATCCGTTTGCCACTTCTGGTGTCAACAGCACCCGCCCTGTCCAAATTGAGTGCCACGTCCACAATCCGAGGGAAGGTGTCCAGGAGTCATCTAAGCCATCAAACAAAGTTGGTTTTCATCCAACGGTGATCAAGTGATGTGCCATGGATCGACGGAAGCACATGTCATCCTCCTGAGGATGCAAACCGCCAATCCTGAGCTCCAACCGACTTTGCAACCGCCAATGAGGAGGAAGGAGAGCTGTAGGATGCAAGGCGGTGCATCCAAGGGGCCACCCGCCCCCCTAGGAGGGCACCTGCCCTACTCCTTCGCGCCACCGACCTCCAGGACCCCTACAAGTGCCCCTGTAGCTCTCCTACACTATAAATAGGACTTGAATCCTCACTTGTAAATAAAAAACACTAGAGAATCACTAGAGATTCAGTTTAGAGTTAGTAGTAGCTCCTCTCTCTCTAGCGAAGCTTTGCTCTTAGGAATAGTGCTAGCTAGAGAAGAGTAGAGTAGTGAGAGAGAAGTCGGGAGAAGGAAGAAGTCTGTGGAGGAGCCGGGCTTGTCGGCGACCTCCTCTATGGTGTTCTTCACTCTTATTGGTAATAAAGATTCCCTTCTTTATTTATTTATTGTTATACTTTAAGCAGCTATATACTTGCTCATTGCTTGGTTAGAGTGCTCTAATTCTTAGGTCTGAGTTAGAGTAGTAAGTTTCATAGATTAAACACGGTGCTTAGGGTATAGCTTATCTTTGAGTGTGGCTAGGCTCATGGATAGTAGTAGTAGGTTCTAGGTGGTGACAGCCCTAGAATCCTCTGGATTCCACCACGTTCGTCCTGATTTTATCAGCGTAGAACTTATACGTGTAGGGGGCCTATTCAGTCGGATCCCGGCTAGTTTAGGACTTTGCGCGTTCTTGGTATTGCAGACTCTTTGGTATAACAAACAATTGATCTTTTACTGAATTAGTGTTCTCCTATAAACTCTAGAGCTACTTCAATTTATCCTAGTGTGTTTTCCACCTTAGTTATACTTCATTGAATTATCCTCACTAAGGTTATTTATCCGTATCAAGATCTTTGACTATCATATCCTTGAAATCACAAACCCAGCCTTCCTTTGGCAAAATATAAATTTGACACCTATGTAACACCCTAAAATTTACTACTTTTGAGAATAGGTCAAAATGATTTAATTTGGTATTTTTGTGCTCATGAAAACATAGGAAATTAATTTTTTTCATTAAATTAAAAATTATCCTAGGGTATGAAAACATGGTTGATGCATTCATGCCTTTACATTTGATTTATTTTGACTGAGTACTTTGGAAGAAAATTCAGAATGGATTCAAAAGTATTCAAAACTTGTTTTAAGCAAGTCATAAATATCGGGAGGTTTCCCCAAATTTTTGTAGCTTTCGGGATATTTTTCACGACATAAATACTAATTCTATACTTTTCTGAAATTATTTTATTCATGAAATTAATTAATTCAGAAAATAATAAAGTCTCTCATATTTCCATCAGCCCTCAAAGCCCATGTGCAATAATCCTAATGAATCCCTTTGGGCCATGCATTATTTACTACGAGCTTTAATAATTAATTAGGCCCATTAGTAAATATAGACGGTGCAACACTAATTAGTACCATATTGCTAATTGATGTTGGGGTAAGGAGTTCTCCTCCCTATATATATCGGCCAACACCTTAGGTAAATCATACTAAAACTACCTCAAAAGATGCCTCTAGTTTGGGAATCCGATATTAAACTAATTTTTCTCTTCCTTCTACTATGGTGCCACGACGTATTATCTGTGCCACCATTAGGATAAGATTCTTCTCGTCGTTCCCTACACCATTGTTCTTTTCTTTGCGTTCATCTATCTCCATTTGGTTATTCCCCACCTGTTTTTCCCTTAGCTACACAGCAGGCCAGTAAGCAGCAAAGCATCAGGACAGAAAAGAACAGCAGGCAGCAGGCTCCCTTCCTCCCTGCCGCCCAGCCTGCTGATGCCTTTCGCCGTTCGTCCAAGGCTGCTGGCCGAGCGCCCTTCTCCTTCTCCTCCCTATGCGAAGTAAGTGGCAGCAGCGACTTCCATCATGGCCCAGTGACGATCTGCACGAAGAAGAAGATGACTTAAGGTACAAGATGACTTAATTACAATATTGACATCAATCGTATTTTCTTCACCGTTTCTCCGTTTCGACTTTGTTTTGACCCGTTCAACTTGCGTTAGATTCGTATTTTCAAAATCTATGTGTTAGTGATACTTTCAGATCAGTTTTCAACTTTTCAATTTCGTAGCTAGATTTGATCTATTATTTCTTTAAAGGCAAATCCTATTTCATTCATAACACGTATGTTTTAACTCCGAATTGGTCCATTCAACTTGCGTTAGTTTTCAATTTGTGTAACCTACACATTAACGAGGTGGTTTAAAATGTTTGGAGATTCTAAATTAAATATTATTTTAATAATCTATTAATCACTTGTTTTTCAAATAAAAGCAAATCCTCCGGTAATTGTATCTTTTCAATAATTTCGATTAGCGTGATCTTCATGTCTGTGTGCTCATAGCAACACGTAGATTCGTTTTATAAACTTTTTAATTTCTCTTCTCATTGACTGGTGTATTGTTCTAATAGAGTATTATACTTGTATGCTATTCATGTATGTGCTGGATGCTTGTATGGTACAATATAATCATGTCCAGTCGGTGAGAATTACGTGGTGATCAAGAAGCAGTCATCGGAGGTTTAAATAAGAGAAAAGGATTTCAAGTGTAAGGTAAATATAGCATGGACCATCCTTGTTGCCTATTCACCTTAATCATTAAATTCATGATGCATGTGTCCACCTTGGCAACCCTATAGTGATTATTCCTAGTTTTGATAACTCGATCCTTGTTACCTATGAGATTACATTTGAGTAGTGATGCTAGTGCTTTAATGGGTCATGATCTTATGAACTTGAATAATTGATTATGAAATAAAGATTAAAAGATGCTTTTTAGCAACATGGACTAAGGACTTATCTGTAAGTATGACACCGGGACTTACAGCGCAACCATGAGGGTCATATGGCTCTGGCTTTAGTCAAGTATGGAGTTACCTTCTATCATGCTATTAATCTTGAAAGGTTCCTTGCCGAGCTAGTTGTTTTGCGGCTCCTGTCTTTGTGTGTATTGCTGCGCGTGTGTGCCACTGGAAGGAGGGCTCTACCGCCCCTTGCCATTGCGTCTGGATTAATTAGTCGCAGGTTAGCGAGGCTTTTGAAAAACTTCATAGTGAACCCCGCCAATCTACCTTGGTAGTGGATCGAGAGACTGATCACCTCGAGAAAAAAGGTAAATCACGACTCATGGTGAAAGTGTGCAACCTCTGCAGAGTGTAAAACTGATATATCAGCTGCGCTCACGGTCACGAGCGGCCTTGGACGTCTTACAGGAATTAAAACAATTGAATAATGATTATTTACTCCTGAAAGATTTCTGTTCATGTTTATTCCATATTAATTATCATGTTTCTGTGATCCTGCAACATTGTTCCTTGGTATATTCTATTGTTGCTACTCAATCGCTAAAATATGATCAATTAAAAGCAACTGCTTTCAAACCTATGTCTTGCCTTATTTGAGCCTCATAAACCCGTGCTATTCTTGTTGAGTACGACATGTACTTACGCTTGCTTTATTTTTATACTTGGATAAAAATCTCGGATGGGTAACAGATGACTATGGTTATGAAGACTTCCCTGAGGATTACTAGGATTGTGTTCACCAGTCAACTATTCCCTGTGGATTGGAGCTTCCGCGAGAGAGTGATCTATGTTATTCCGTTGCTATTTACGTAAAGACTCTGTGATATTATTCATTATATATTAAACCTTGTGATGGTACTATATAATTTGTCGCTTATGTGTGTGATTGATCTCTGGGCGCACATAAGTTGGTTCATTCAATTTTATCCTTAAAATTGGGTGTGACAACCTAGTACTCCCAGGTAAAGTGCTACACGATAGTTCTGTGCGCTTGCAGAATCCCATCACCTATCCTATATAGCTACCCATAGCATTTTTGGCGCAGTTGTTAGAAATAACTTTATTCCTAGTAGCAACGTTAGAAGTGTCAACAACCACATACTTTGAGCATAGGGATTGACAACCCCCGTGATTACGTGGAGAAGTATTGTTACCTCTGCTAAAAGATGGATTTGGCTACACTCTTTTGATAGCGTTAGTTACTATCAACACCCTCCTAGATTGTTTCTCAGGCTACCACCAGGTTTTGATGAAGGAGGAGAATGAGGAGAAAACTAGCTTCACCACACCCTTCGGGACATATTGTTTCGTGAGAATGCCCGAAGGCTTGAAAAATGCAGGAGCAACCTTCGCTAGGATGACAAAGGCAGTCTTGGGGTCTCAACTGCAAAAAAAATGTTATAGCATATGTCGACGACATCGTCATTATGAGAGAAGAAGAGGGCAACCACATTGCAGACTTGCAGGAAACCTTCGCAAATATCTGCGTGGCGGGTTTGAATCTCAACCCTGAAAAATGTGTTTTTAGAGTCAGTAAAGGAAAGATGCTTGGATATTTCATCAGCCCAGAGGGCATCAAGGCAAACCCAGAAAAAACACAAATAGTGCTCAACGGACTTGCTCAACGCGAGGACTCCAAGGAGTAAGATGATGTACTTGAGCATCAAATCCTTCCAGAACAAAGCGCATGAAAGTGCTTTCAAGGAAACAAAGACTGCAATCGAAGAAAGCTCGAAACACCACCACTTCATAAGCCTTCACCTTCGAAACCTCCTCCGTCCCAGGCGTATGTCGATGCTCCAAAGGGGAACGCGCCACGATGGGCAAGATTGTCGATTGCAGCCTGGGTCATCGAAGAAAGCCCAAAGTGCAATAGCTGATGTCGCCAGCCATCGCGGAGACGGGTTCCAAAACCCTAATCGAAGCGTCGACGTCGGATAAGGTCTCTAACATATCTTGAGCCTCCGCCGCAGCAAGCATGCAATCCTCAAATCTAGCAGCCCAACCGCTAGCCCGAACCCTCGCGAGCTCGGAGTATGGGCCTGAAAAGGTAGGGAAGCGAGAGTGCGAAGCCACAGTGACAAGCGGAGCAACACGAAACGTGCGACGGTTGGCAAGTGGTTGTTGACACCAGAAGTGGCAAACGGATATACCGCAAGCGTACGGTAGTCAATGTGGCATTCACCGGGAGTATTCCAGGTATCGTATTTTCCACAGGGAACGTGAACTGTTCTAACTAGGTTCAAGACTGTCCAGTGATGAGACAAAGGATCTATGATAACTAGGTAGAGAGGTTCTTATGTAGCAAAGATATCTGGTTTTGGGGTTCTAAGTATAAAGGAGTTTACCACCTCCTCCCATTACAAGAGGTGATAGACGAAAGAGTAGGAGATATAACTCCTACCCGAGGTGACTATGCAATTGTATTGATGCCCTGCCGCTTTAATAACTTGTCTTACACACGTGGTGGGACACTAAGACCAGACAAGGCTATCACCACTTGCTGGCACCCACAAACAATCCGTGCGACAAGCGGCCTACACTAGTAAGATATAGCCTAGACACCACATCTGCACTTCACTTACTATTCTAAACCTTGCAAGAGACTAGAGCACTTCACTAAGTAAAGCAATATACAAGTAAAGCAAGTATATACTTATAGTACTATAACTAGAATATCAAATACTTAGAAGGACTTAGATTGAAGATTTCTCATCCGCTGAGGTACACCTTGGAGAAGATTCCCGACAGGCCCGGGGCTTTCTCCTGAAGACTTCCCTCACTCTCTCCCAACTAGCACAACACTGTAGCAGAGCTAAAGCTACTACATAGTGGTTTCTCCTATGAATCATGCTCTAAAGTGAAGGCCTATGGGGGGTATTTATAGGGGGAGGTGGAGTAGAGGCTATTCAACTGCCATGTCATCAATCCGTGTGACCTCCATCATGCACCGTTGGATCAAACTGCCATATTGCCTTCAATGGATGGCAGCAATGAAACCAGCACGTGGGAAGCATGCACAAGTTGGTGGGAAGCCAACCGACCAGGCTGGGCCCAAAGTGGGGGTCGGGCGACTCCCTATGGCAGGTGGGCCTAACCAGGGTCATCTAGAAGGTATCCCCACCTCGCTAGAGTGACGCTGAGCTTTGAGGCCCACAAAGGTGGGGTCGGGCGACCCCCCTTTGGTGGAACCAAAGGTCCATCTTTTGCAGGTGGCTTCTACATGCAATTCTAAGCACAATGGTGGTTCTGGCTTGGCCAAGGTGGGGTCGGCCGACCCCATCATTGTGCCCATCTTTTGCACATTGTCTCCAGAAGTTATGATATATTAATTATTGTGAAGTTGGTTTGTCATTTGGCCATACTTGGTTGGTTGCCCAACCTTCATATGGAGCTTCGGAACAGTGGAAAGTACCTGTTCTGAGTGCCTGCAACCAAATAATGACAAGTACATGTGGAACCAAGTTATTTGTACCTAAATCACTATGTGTTTGGTGGTTTCCTTCCAGAAAGAATGTCTTGTTGATGGTTTTGATGGGGTAAAAACATGGTACAACTACCGTCAATAGTGGTGGAGTAAGCAAAGAGCACGACGGTGGCTCGGCAGCGCTGGAAGGTGAAGGCGATAGCTGGGGTGGAGGGATTCACCGCTAGGCAACCCCTATTTATAGGGCGCACGATGACCCTTCGAATTCCAAAAGCCAACGGTCAGGATCGAGACGCGTCATTTTGAATCCCGAGTAAGAAAGATTACGCCGGTGAAAAATAAATCTCCGCTAGATGTTGGTGGACCAGGGGGAAGAGAGGGATCGTGCGCCTGAAACCACCTTGATCCTCCGCAGACCTCGTCCCACGTGGTATTGAGGATCGTGGACCACCCGCACTGGGCCAAACCCTCAAGGGAGGAAATGTTGTAACAGTAGCGGAGGCTTGGTCGCGGGATCCTGAAGTCCCGAGGGAGATTGTCCCTATGTTAACCACCGCTTATTTTGCTTTGGGTTGTAAAACTAATTGTATTATGCAGTCGATTGCAGGTGCGCAAAGTTTAGCCTCCGCCTTTGCAAGATACGACACCTGGGCTTCAGCAGAACCTTCACCTGTAGAGCGAAGGTTCCTTTGTCACGGGCGAAGGTCCTGAGAAGCCCGATCCCTAACCACTTAAAAGCTGTTAACTCTATGACTAAACCACGCAAGGACGAATCTTTGTAGTGTCCTTTGGATGTGATATTGAAAGAGTTCAGAGGGTAGATGAAGTGTAGAAACACTTGGTTTAACTTGTAATAAAAAACTTGGGGCACCCCAACACAATTAAAAGAATGTGAATAACCCATATACATAGAGCCGTGTCCCACACAAAAAGGCCATAGCAAAAAGCCTAGAAGAAAATTGTGCATCGCCAGATAATCCATTGAATTGTCCTTGATACAACATCTTATCATCCGACATGATATTTTCCCATGTCAACCATTGAATGTTCACTGACTAACATTGGAACCTTATGGCCAAAATAAATGTTCTTGAAGGACCGGATAGACGACCAGGAGGAGGAGGAGGAGGGGGGGGGGGTTGGATGGAAGCCTCAAATTTCTTTCAGAATATTTGGCCGATGTCGCTAGTTCAACCAAGAAGTGGATACACGCAGCAGAGAGAAAACCACAAACCAATTAGTGGCTGTGTATCTCCGGAGTTGATCGAGAGACACAGCGGGACCTTCGAAACATGAGAGTGGACAAGCAGACCAACTCAAATCCCTCAACCTTGATGGAAGAGCGACTTGGGACTTAGACTAAACACAAGAGCTAATAAGTGATTAAGATGCCAAAGAACAACGCACAACTCGTTAGCAAGCTAACAGAACTCGAGTCGGAGTCAAATGGACAATAAACAGACCGAACAACACTGAACAGGAAGTTGCATACAGTACCCGAACAATCTAGTAATTCCTTTGGTGAGGAATCTTCGTTGTTTTCTATTTCACCTCGAGTCTTTATCAAACATTATAACCTTAATTACATTCCTATGACCTGTTTTAACTTGTCTAAACACATCTCTAATACACATGTCAGTTCTAGGCTTGTGTTGTCATCATAATCAATTAAGACTAAAAGATATATATAATAATTGCTACATGATTGACTGGGGACTTGGGAGCCATGCAATTACCTGCCGCCAAACTGAACAGGCCATAGAGCACATCAGCACATGAATGGGCTGGGCGCCTATATATACACCCACACCAGCTAGCCAGACAGACCATGCACAAAACTAACTGCTACCGAGCTTCTTCAGATCAAAACCCAGCCTGAAAAAACTGGTAGCCATGACAAAGGTGCTCCAGTTTCTCCTTGCTCCAGTACTAGTGCTAGTTTATCATTTGGCGCTGCTGCTGTCCACAGCCACTGTCTCGAGCATGGCTGCTTCGTCACCCTTGCCGGCTCGACATCACTGCCATAGCAAGTGCAGCAGCATAGAGATTCCCTACCCATTTGGCATCAGCGACGAGTGCGCTTGGCCAGGTGGGGGTGACTTCAAAGTTGCTTGCAACCATAGTTTCAATTTGCCGAGACCATACACCGGCAACGTCGAGATTACAAGCATCTCAGTGGAGACTGGGGAGATGGATGTCTATGCCATCGTTGCGTCTGTCTGCTACAACTCCTCCAACACCACTGATTTCAACCAAGGGTTCGTCGACTGGACTCTTGTCCCGCCCTTTGTCATCTCCCCTACCGAAAATGTCTTCACGGCTATCGGCTGTGATGCACTGGCCTTGCTGCAAGGTGGTTCCGATTGGGATTACTACAGTGGCTGCATCACCTACTGCGCCAGCTTAGAAGATTCTGCTCATGACGGAGACCCTTGCACGGGTCTTGGCTGCTGCCAGACGTCTATCCCGGGAAACCTTAGCTCCCTAGAGGTTTTCTGGTCCACCGACGGCAACAACACCGTCGCCAATAATACTGCATGGAAGTACAGCCCCTGTAACAACGCCTTCGTGGCTGCCAAAGAGTGGTAGGTAACCATCCAGATCCAATTGTTACATACAGTATTATATACCATCCTATATTGTACACATCGTTTGTGGTTGATTTCAGGTACAAATTCAGCCGGCAAGACCTCGAAGGTAAGGGAAATGATAGCTTCGCCCACCGAATTGGTGACAGAAGCGCCCCGTTGGTTCTTGATTGGGCCATCAGGGGTAATGGGTCTTGCAAGATGGTGCCCGGGACTAATGGGTTGCCAGGCAAACTCACAGCTCCGGCCTGTGCCAGCACAAAAAGCTACTGCCAAGACATCAACGCAACACAGGGGGGTGGATACCTATGCAAGTGCACAAAGGGATACATGGGCAATCCATACATCATCAACGGTTGCACGAGTCAGTTCATTTATTATCGCACACATTTTTTTTTTTCAAATACACGCTCTGCTGAAAACAAGAAACATTAACATGACTATAACTTGAGTTCACCATTTGTCTATGCATATCAAAGATCATCAGATATAGCCCACATGATTTTAATATAAAAATGCGGACACCTACAAACTATATATAATTCCAGACTATATCATGGTTGATGTGCCTGGGTAAACAATATCATGTACTCTCTCACTCCATGTGCTGCTACGCCGTTGCAACCAAATCCTATTAATTAACAAACCATTTGAATGGGAGCATCTTGGACACGGATCCTAAAGCATCCTTTTGTTTTCTTCACACAACCTCCGTCCACGAATAATGAGAGTATTTGATCACAGGAATAGTCGTAGAAACTAGATAAATACTTATGTCTCGTATACTATCGTGTCAATTGCTAAAAAATTAAAATAATCTCGGAAGCTCATAAAACACAAATACATCCATGCAATTTGTTATGCTGTAAACATTTATAATTTGACTGACTCATTACTAAACGATTTTCTGAGGCGCTTATTTTGTTTGAGACCGCACCCATATCTTTAAGCATCCTTAAAATAGTTCCATAGATGGTCCAACTCTAGAAATTAATTGTCTAAAGACAAAGATAAAGATATTTGTTGAGGCGACTAGAAACGCCAACTGCCTCTAGAAATTGATCTTTACAAGTCGTTGGAATTGTAATGCATGCAACTTGTTGATAGTGAAAATGGTCCAAAGTGCATAATGAACGCTGACACATGGATGATCTAATTTGGGGCATGCTTGGTAACGAGCTTCTGGTTCGCCTGGCCATCAACCCTAGCCATGGTTAGCAGGAGCTTGGTTCAAATGGTATAAGTCGTGTTTGGTTACAAGTTTGTGCAGAGCAAAGCTCAGTTCAGAATGTGTTTGGTTGTTGGTACTAAATAAGTATGGCTGCCTTGCACAAATATGTGGTAGCCTTATCTCCTCATTGGCATTCCATCAAGCACTTCATGCGCGTGATCTACTTGAGCGTTAAGGATGGAGAAGCTGGAGCATTCAGAGGCTGTCGACAGTGAGGAGGCCCACATCTATCTCCACCTCGCCCGAGATGTAGGCCAACAACGAGCAGCCGCAGCGACATGGTGGTGGTGAACCGGCGAGCAGCGCCAAAGGGACCGACCCCACCCGTAGCCTGAGAGCAGGAGATGCCACCGCCTCCGCTGCCGCCACCCCTGTAGCTGCCGCCCACAAGCCTAGACCATTGCCCACCCACGTTCCGAGTCTTGACGCCACCTTCCACTTCCTCTCAGGCCTCAACAACCCACTCCTCTCCCACCCCTCCCAGAGCATGAGCCCTAGCCACCAGCGAGTGCGGTTTGCCACCTGGTTTAGTCAGCAAGTGAACCCTAGCTGCCTTCAGGCCTCACTGACTCCAAGCGGGGAAGAAGGAAAAGGTGGAGGAGGAGCGAGAATTAGGGAGGGGAGAGCAGCGGCTTCCTAGGGTGTGTTGTGGGGGTGGATGCCGTGCTTGGCTGTGGGTTGTGAGGAAGACAGAGGTAACCCCGATGCTCAACGAACGCAAGATCGAGTCGGGCTGCGAAAAACCACCACCCCTTTTGTTTCTGTGGGGCCTGGCCCAAGCTGATGTAAGTGTTATGCGGAATAGACTCAAAAACTAGACTAGCAATACCAAACAGGAGTAGTTGCAGCTGGGGAGCTCGGGCATCGTTTTGGCCGCTACCAAACATGTCCTTGAAGCGCTAATGAAAAATCTAACTTTTCAACTTTCTCAATATTCCATTCCTCTTATCGAGTAGGCAAAAAAGTATATGGTTTACCTCATTTCGAGTTTGGATGCTTAATATGATTTTTGAATAGTTTTTGTCATGGGCCAGCAGAAACTAGCTAAGCCAGTCTTGAGCTGGTCAAGCCAGTTTTTTAGGCCCAGATCGGATCTAAAATGTGGTTTGATGGGATTTGGAAGACTCTTTGACACTTTGAGGGATAAAACCAGCCCTCCTAAAAAATATTAGGGCCATGACCAATTGAGGTGCCCAATACACATAATCTAGTACCCCTCTTTACCCTCCTTTTACCATCTACTTCTCACTCTTCATTGACGTTGCATCTAATAGTGGACTGCTGAGGTGGATAGAATGATTGAATGTTGAGATTAATCTCTAATGGGGTTTAGGGTCTTAAGATATATGCATGAGGTCATGATGGATTGCTCTATTCCTCTATCTAAACACCACCTTAATAAACAAGCTGAAAGCAAAACAAGTTTTTTTTTAGATTTTTCATATATATCCCACAAACTTATTATGACTCACTATTGTATATTTATTATTATACAGATATCGATGAGTGCGAACTTGGACAATCTAATAGTACATCAACGTATGGTCCTTGTGGCCCCAATACCACCTGCAAGGATACAGATGGTGATTACATCTGCAAATGCAAATTTAACCGCAAAGGAGATGGTAAAAGTGAAAAGGGTTGTGATGGGTATATACTTTCGCCATATGTTATTGCTGGTATAGGTGAGGTTCATTAAATGACATGTTCTATATCTTCGATTATGTTTTATTAATAAGGTTTAGTAAAATCAGATGTAAAAGAAGAGTTTTGCTAGGGCATGTTTGGCAAAACTTCACCAATAATTTCTGGAGCTGTGGTGAGTTCTTTTGTGAAAAACACTCTTTTAATGTTCATTAGAGACACATATATATACTATGTTTATATACAATGAAAATTACTAAAATCAACACATAGTTCTAAAATCACTATGAAATATAAATCTATGGATATAAAACGATGATAGCTAAGTAAGATTTTGTTTTGACTAAGTTTTCTCTAAACATTCACTTACAATAAAATTTATGTGGACACGAAATACAATAGGTAAATTCAATGATGACTACGAGTTTTCCATTTTTTTTTTTGTTATGCATGTAAACTCGTTACCACTTTATAACGGCAAATTTTTAAAACCATAGACATGTTGCTGCACAATTAATTCATGTGTAAGTTGGACGGTTGAATATACATTTTTGTTGTCTGCAGCAATAGTTATTGCCGTCATCATAGCATGTATTGCGGTTATTGCACTTCAGAAAAGGAACCAAAAGAAACTTTTCAACAAAAATGGTGGTAAAATACTGGCGTGTCATGACATAAAAATCTACACTGAAAAGCAACTGAAGCAAATTACGAAGGGCCGCAAATGGCTTGGAAGAGGGCACTTTGGTGAAGTCTATCAGGGTAGACTCGATGGCGCCCAAGCCCAACTGGTTGCAGTTAAATACTCTTTGGTGTCCAACATGGCACGTCGTTGGCCGAAGACGATCCAACAAGTCGTGTTGCAGCAGGAGCAGCAGGAAGACGACAGCACTGCATTTGTCAATGAGATCATCTTCCAGTTGAGGATCAGGCATACAAACGTGGTGAAACTCATTGGGTGCTGTTTAGAGACTGACGTTCCCATACTGGTCTTCGAGTTTGTCTCCAACGGAAGCTTACATGACAGACTTCATGGTACCTACAAGTCAAATACACTTTCATTGCTGAAGCGCCTAGACATTGCTATCGGTTCAGCAGAAGCTCTCAACCACATACATTCGCATGGTGATCACGTCCATGGCGATGTCAAGACTGACAACATTCTCCTTGATGACGACCTGAATCCCAAGGTCTCTGACTTTGGTTCGTCCAAGCCCCTGTCTGTTGACAGGTACGCTAGTGCTGTCGCTGCAGATAGGAGCTACATAGACCCAGTGTATATGATGACACACCATTTCACGGTGAAGAGCGATGTCTACAGCTTCGGCGTGGTGCTTCTGGAGCTCATCACAAGGAAAACAGCAAGGTATGACGGGAATAGAAATCTCCCATTTGATTTCCTCAGGTGCGTCAAGGACGATGGTAGTGGAAGGAAGATGTATGATACAGAAGTCTTCTCAGGTGATGATGCTCAATCTCGATGTAACCTACAGTGCCTAGACAGGATCGGCATGCTGGCAGTTCAATGTCTCAAGGAGGACGTGGATGAGAGACCAACCATGGCACAGGTGGTTGAGGAGCTTAGACAAGTGAAGTTAATGGTCTGCTGTGGCGGCTCATCATCTGAACCTTCAGAAGCGATCTGAAGAGCAGGCACATAGAAGAGGGAAACAGAGAAGCGTGAATGGTTAGCCCTTGTGCCTAGCAAATGATAAGCTGTATCCTGTATCCTATCCATCATCTTCAATGTAGTTGATGCAATTTAGTACGAGTTATGTACTCTCGTAGCGAATAAGTTTATTTCCGGCGCATTTGTTTGACAGACACTTATTATTATTCATGCTGCTTGTAATTATGCAGTGGTTTCAGAAAACCTTGTATGCGAGGCACTGATCTAGTATGTGGGTTCATTTTCTTCGCAAAAAAAAAAAGTATGTGGGTTCATTTGCATACCGAAATAATCATATGCTCATTAAATGTTCAGAAAACAATATCCTAAATTTGCGGTAACCATGCCCCCAACAAGGGGAACGTTCATCGTCCCCGAGTTCTCAAACCCACCCATCCCACCTTATCTCCAAACGAAATCCTCTACGGCTCCCCCACCATCGACATGCTCAACCAAGTCGCGTATATCAGCGGCAACGAGATCCGGAACGGGACGTTCACACAGGCCATCAACGGACAGGCCCGGCCATTGGCGTGTCCCTGTTGCTCACCGACCCGCCAGCCGTCTCCCACCTCTGCATCCACTGCTCGTCCGGCGGCCTCAAGGTTGCCTACATCTTCGATGAGCCCACCGTCTCCCACCTCTGCAAGGAAGATGTATGATACAGAAGTCTTCTCAGATGATGATGCTCAATCTCGATGTAATCTACAGTGCCTATACAGGTCTGGCGTCCTCATGATTAACCTTGACCTTTCCTCGGATTGCAGGAAGCAAACCCACGGAAATCAGTCAAAAGACTCAAAATATCCTTCAACCAAAAGGAACCCACAGTTCTCCTAAGATGCGGAGGAACACTACCCATATATTAAGCATTCCAAGTCATTTCAACCCAAGGAGTGTCAGAGTGATTGTAAAATTTATCTGCAAATTTTTAAAAGCAATGTTTTATTCTGAATTCTAAGATTTAAGATGCCCAGCCCACCTTCAGCTTTTGTTTTACAGGCCACTGTCCATGCAACTAGACATTTCCCTTGACAATGAACATCCTGACGGTTCCAAAGACAATTCTTCCTGAAGCCATCAATCTGCTTTATCACTTTCTTTGGAAACTTCAAAGTACTCAGCCAATACATTGGCAGAGAAGTAAGCAAAGAATTCACCAGAGTTAACTGACCATCGAAGGATAATAAATTGGAGATTCCAGCTAGCCTCTTTCCACAGGACAGACCAGTGGCAAGAATTCCGAGACAGAAGGACTTGTATTACCCAGAGGCGATCCAAGGTAAGTGAATCGGAGCTGACCAACCGAGCAACCAAAGGTGAGAGCCAGATGCCTTGTTTTGTGTTCATCAATGTTAATCGGATCCAACAAAGACTTTGCAAAATTTACTTTGAGCCCTGTAGAGTCTGCGAAAGATCTATGCAAGCCTTTGAGGAGGAAAAGCTCTCGAGCATCGGCTTTCATAAACAGCAGAGTATCGTCTGCACACTGCACAATTGAAAAATCATCACCAAAAGCAGAACCCAGTGGATCAGATGAGAGAGCCGACCATTGTGTGAAGCTCTATTGATAATAGTCTGAAGCAAATCTGCCACCATTACAAATAAAAGTCGGGATAGAGTATCACCCTGTCTCACACCCCCCTTGCATTGAAAGAATTTGCCTGGGATTCCATTAAGGAGAACAGCAGAGGTTCCAGTAGATAGAATTTGAGAAATCCAACCTCTCCATCTCTCTGTAAAACCTTTGTGCAAGAACATATCAAGAATTGCTGGGTGCTCTACTTTATCACAAGCCTTTTCAAAGTCTAATTTTAAAATAATACTCTCCTTTTTCGATTGATGATATATATGCAGAAACTGAAAACTCCAAGTCATGCAATCCTGTATGGTTCTTCCTTTGATGAAACCAAACTGATTTTTATGTACCACTTAGCAAGAACATATCAGAGATTGTAGTCTATTAGCAAGCAACATAGTCAAAAGCTTCACAGAGCAATTGAGCAGTGAAATTGGCCTGTAATAGGGTCACTTTTCTTTGGAATTAAAGTAATGAAAGAACTGTTGATTGACTGGAGCTGAGCTATGCCTTGATAAAATTGATTACAAAGATGCTCAAACTCAACAGAGATGAGACTCCAAAACTTTTTGTAGAAAAGGCCATTAAAGCCATCGGCACCTGGAGAGTGGTGAGCTAGCATAGAGCTAATCACAGACTGAATTTCAAGCTGTGAAAAGGGCTCATCTAATGAAGGCAGATTTGCTGGCTCAATGAGGTCATGTAGATCATAGGACATCACATTATACTCAGACTTGCCAAGTCGATCTTTGAAAGAGGAGTATAGAACACCTGCCTTCAACTCATGACCAGTGATATAAATATCTTTATCCACCTTGATAGCAGCAATAAAATTCCGACGATAGCTTCTAGTGGCAAAAGCATGAAAAAAATTGGTATTTTCATCACCCATAGTAACCCAATGAGCAGTATTGTGCTGTTTCCAATACATTCTCTTAGCCTCAACAAGAAAGAGAATATGCCTGCAGACCAACTTCCTGAAATTCAGCTCAACAAGGCTAAGATTTTGTTGCTCCTCAAGTCCATCCAGCAAAGCTAACATCCAGCTGCAGTTTGAGAATAGCGTTGACAGGTTTGAGACTCATTTTCTCCCCCTTTTCAATCCATGCCTGACATGATTGAGCTTCGAATTCAGACATTTAGCTGACTGAGCAAAAAAAGGCCCCATATTCCAAAGTTGTTGCACAGTGGGAGAAAAGGAGGCAAACCCCCACCAATAATTTTCTAACCGAAACAACACTGATTTCAGAATACCATTCTTTACTTGAAGAACATAAGGGATGTGATCAGAAGTAGGACGAGCAAGAGGCTGCACCACACTATTGGGATAGGTTGTCAATTAATTAGATGAGCAGAAAACCCAATCAAGTTTGACAAGCAGAGGAGGATGCTGCATGTTACTCCAAGTGAAAGCTCGACCACTAAAGGGCAGATCAAGACAAGCTTTAAGGCTAATCAGATCATTGAACATAATCATCTTAGAGGTTGAACCAGGGAAAACAATTTCGGTGAAATTTCACTGAAATATCCGAAATTTCGCTTTTATCGATGAGTGCCGAAACGAAAAATAAATATCGGTATGTTATTATTTTTTTTGTTTTTTAGCGCAAAATTAATTATTTTAAAAAAAGAAAATGCTACAGTGACCACCGAAATTTCTGAAATTTGACCACCGAAATTTTTTTCTTACCGGTAAAAAAAACCTTGGGTTGAACCACTAGGGAGATTTCTATTGGCCGCATTTCTAATACGATTAAAATCACCCATGAGCACCCAATTATCAAAACTAGACGAGTCAAGCTCAGTTAAGAATTGAACAAATTCAGGCTTGTTAACGCTTTGAGAGGGACCACTAACATTTGATATAGAAAACTACATTGCACAAGCGACATGTGAGCTTGACTCTAATCAGATAGCAATTCAAATGAACTAGAGTGCCATGAAATAACTGACCAGACCAAACTGTAAGCAGACCACCTGAGCTCCCAACAGAAGGTTGGAACACGAACTGGTTAAGAGATCTAGGACAAAATTTAGAAAGATAGCTTGCATCAAAATGTTCACATTTAGTCTCTTGAAGGCAGAGAATGCCACAGAATGACTCATTGATTTTCTCCCTGATTCCATCGTGCTTATCCTGGGAGTTTGTCCATCTTATGTTCCAGGACAAAAAATTCCAAAGACGTGACATTGGAAAAACACAACTGAATGAATTGAAAAAGGGGTGATTCGAAGATCACTACCCAGAGCACAACATAGGTAAACAACAAACATAACGAAATTAACAGAGTTCTCTCGAACGCATAGTTTGGCCCAGCAGAGGGGAACAAGCAAAAGGGAAGCCATGCAAGGCTTAAGGATTACTAGGCTGCCACACAGGGCCAGCAAATAGAGCAAAACTGCTAGAGCACTAGACACAGAGAGACGAAGATCACTCATTGGATTCGTCACCACTAACTGAGATAGGAGCAAGGAGGTTCTCCTCAGATAGGTCCATTGGATCCATCTACAAAAAGTTGGCACCCAGGTCTTGAACAAGCTGCAAAGGCAAGTGACGAGGGGGTGCAGCCGAAGCACTGATCACAGATGACTGGAATTCTGCTGCTGCTAAAGCTGCTTCCTTGGAGTGAAACCCAGCAAGGTCAGGATTTAGTCTTGGGCTGTGATGCAGAAACTTGAAATCTAGTGGGCAACGAGGCTTCTTACGACAGCGTCGAGGGGTTAGATTACCATCTAGCCTTGGAACCTCATCCACCTCATCATCAGTTGACAGATCCCCCTGATCTTGTAACTCTGCCTCTTCCACTAAAGCCACCATCGGACTAACCTGCATTTATCAGTGCTTGATTCCTCCAGCACCTTATCCTCCGAGCTTTTCGAGGAAGGATCAATCTCAGAAATCACACAAGATCTTTTGAACTCTAGGTTCAATCACAGGCCTGACCACAAAATGTTGCAAGAGTAGAACAGTAAAGGTGGCCAACTGAGCACCCAGGACATTGATTCTCACTGCATCAAAGAAAGCTGTTGCTCTTGGGATATCAGCAATGCAATTGAAGTAATCCTGAAACGCTGCCAAGCGAGGATCACTAATAACAGTATCAACACTACTTCCACCAGAAGCCTCACAAGTGACCTCACTGGAGCTTCCTTCATCTGCTAGCAGGCCGCCAAGTTGGAAAACAGAGGGCTTGAAAAGCTAACGCCAGACCGGGAGTGGTTGCTCATAAGGAAGCAAAGCCGTTGAGGGCAACACCTCAGACCCTGGCAGTGACAAAGGCTCACACCCAGGTGCGACAGGGGCTTGATCATCCTGAATCAAAGTGTCATCAACCACAACATTTGGAGCAACATCATCTTCAACCATAGCAGCTGGAACAGCTTCAGGCGGGCCAAACATCTATGCCACATGAGGGGCTTCATCATCCACATTCTGGACACCTCCCCCTAACGCCATCCAGCGCTGAGGGCTAGGTAAAGGATTGGACAAATTACCAGGAGGGGGAGGAGTTTCATCACGCAAAAAAGCATAACCCTATTCTTGCAGTCTAACTATAATCACAGTGAAGGATTTTCCATTTCCGGCGGACCCACAAGAAGCTAAAAACCGAAGAGGAATTCTGGCATCTTCATGTAACACTATTTTGACAATCACACGGGACAATGCAGATTCAGGATGAAAGTAAAGGAGCTTTCAAAAACCAGAGACAGCTATTTCAATGTGATGCTTGCGGGCAAAATCAAAGGGGAAACCTAGGAGTATCAGCCAAGCAAAGCGAACAAGGGGCAAATCCTGCACATTCGGACCTTCATCATGCTTAACAAAAGTAACAGTATATGGCGTGATGACATGAGGATTGCCCCTAATAATACCCTCATGCTCCAAAGCAGAGTGAAAAGTGACAATAGCTGATCCAATAGTACTGTGCTCTACTCTAACATATCTGGCAAAGCAGCGATTGATAAGGTATTCACGAAGAGCTTAAGCCATAAGGTAGAAATTCTCAGAAGCGACAACCCCCAACTGCTCTGATCCAGTTACCAATTTGGGCTTATATTCCATTTCCGAAGATGGGTCCGATGACAAGCAAAGGAGGTGTGCCCGTAATTATAGCAAACTTTTCAGCGCACTTGATTCATGCAAGAATAGGAAATATGGCCCACAGCAAGACAGTTAAAGCAGGTAGGCTACAATCTTGGTGCGGCTTAAGTGAAGGCTTCAGAGATTTAAAAATTGAATTTAAAACATTCCAAAGATTAAGCTCTTTTGAAAATTCTGACGAACCATAAGAACAGATCCATTGTGATCATTTTCTAGAATTCCAAAATTTCGCCCACAAAAAGATTTGATAGTAGATTCACTAAGTGGACAAGAAAAGGCTCCAAAGGAAATAACAAGATCACGGGGATGATGCTTGATTGGAGGAGAATATTGAACTAACTGATCCGCAAAAGTCACATGTTTATGGGAAACACGACGAGGCTTTGGCAGAGACCAGGAAGAATCTTCATCCCTAATCTACCGGTGATACTCACGGATAAAATTTGGTCCACCATCTCTCCACAAGTCTAAGTGGACCATGAAATGCTCACAGGTGTAATAGCGAAGCGAGTAGAGAAAAAGACCAACTTGTTGGACGACACCGCAGAACGATAGACTTGAAAGGAAATTTGTTTCACATGAAAACCTAGGGCAGAGCCACCGAAACAAGCCAGAAGGGCCAAGCTCATAGCATTCTCAGAAAGACGGAACTAGAAACGAGAGAAGGAGGCAACAAGCAAGAAGGAGCCTGAGAGATGTTCAGAGGGATGATGAACAGCTCTGTTGAAAGTTACCAAACATTGCTACTTGACCCACAAGCCATGCGAGTGATCCAGAGAAGAAAGCACCCGGGAAGCCATGGTCAGCAATAGGTTGATTACTGGAAGAGGAAGACGATCGCCGGGGAGAGCACCACCTCATCACTGGTCATTTCCCGTCAACACCATTCTTTTCAAGTGACTCCATCTCATCTTGCATAGCAATGATCCTATTGTTTCAATCAGCAGAGGTAATAGCCTCTGAATGATGAGAAGGTTCTGATACCTTCACTCTCTTCTACACCACTCATAGTACAAGCAACATTGCATTATTCAATATACTTTTTAACTAGTTTGGGATGCTTTTTGGCCCTATGAGTGGCTATAGAACATTGTGGAGGTTGCACAACTGGAGAAGAATGCTCATCTATAGAAGAATCATCAACAATTGGATAAATTTCAGCAATAGGTGCATCTTGGACAACAACATTATCAACATATCCGGTGCATCAATTAAGTGTTCCACCTCCTTACTTATTTTTGTCCCTTCAATAGGAGCATCAACAATTTGGTTATCATAAAACATAGCAGATTCATTGAAGATAACATTCTTGGTAAGCGCAACCTCACGAGTCTGGGGATTCCACATTTTATAACCTTTAACAACAGGTTAACCAAGAAATATGCATTCAATAGCTCCAAGCTCTAATTTAGCATTATCAATTGTGAGCATAAGTAGTATAACCAAAAATTCTCAATTGCGAATAATCAGTTGGTGAATCAGAATAATCCAATGTGAACAATTAATAAGATAGCAAGCAGTGGAAGCAGCTTCAGCACAAGATGTGCCTATTCAAACCCGAATTAGACAACATACATCTGGTCTTAGATATGATAGTTGTGTTCCAATGCTAAGATAAACCATTGTGTTGAGGCGTATAAGGAATAATGTAATGCCTAACAATGCCTTTGTTACTCATATGTCCAATCATCACCTATAATTATAGTTCTACGAAGACAATACAAATTTGGGAGATTTTAATTCACCTTTCATCATAACAAGAGAACCTTTTGACATCTTTAAAATTAAACTCCATCTCCACTGGAGAATTGGTAAATTTGCCATCAAAAGTACTCAGGGAAATAAGATTCTTGCTCATCTCTAGGATAGGGCTCATGCTAGCCAAAGTTATGACAATTCCACCATGCATCTTAATTTGAACGGATCCAATGCCAACATTATAATGTGGACTGTCAGTGCCCACTCAAACAAAACATCCACCTTAGAGACAATCATATATGTGATAAACCAATATATATTGATGCATATATGAAATGAAGCAGCAGAAATCAAGAATCGATTCATCACCACTGTTTGCACATCTAGCAAAACAACAAGCATATCACCTATAGACTTATCTGCCTTAGAAGCAACAACATAAGCATTACCTTCATCATTGGATCAACATTTCCCTCTACATGTGCCGGTTCCCTTCTCTTTATTATTCAATTCACAGCACTTGATGGTAAAGTGATTATCCTTCTTGCAATACTACCAAAATATATCTCCCTTGCAACGAGACTTTGATCGGACTTTTAAACCATATGAACTTTTGTCTCTATCGACATTGTTGGATTAATTTTTTTCTCCTCCCACGACCAGAGAACGCTTCTCTAGCAGAAGCACAACCTCATCTAGAGTTAGAGCACAACCTCTTCTAGAGTTAGAGTATTGTGACTATACAATAATTATCTCTTAAGTTCAAAAAAGAACTAAGTAAAGAGCAAAAAAGAACAAGAACCAAATCCTCATTATCATAATCTACCTCCATAGCCTATGGATCAGAAATGATCTCCTTAAAGACCAAAAGATGGTTAAGCACCGAACTACCCTCTGGCAGTTTGTGGGTATACAACTTCATGTTGATATGCATTTTGCATGTCAAATCCTTAGACAAGTAAATTGACTCTAACTTGAGCCATAAAGCAACTATAGTTTTCTCATGCAAATAATCTTGCAAAATATTATTTGAATGATAAAGTTGAATTTGGATGAAGGCCTTACGATCCTTTCTCTTCTCATCAGTCCAAGACCTGGAATCCTTGTCATACCAAATTTATCAAAAGCATCATCGACTTCATCTTGTGTAGCCCTCTCATCTTAACTTGTGACGGGGCAAACCCTTTGTCGTGATCTAGAGGTTCAAGATCAAACTTCATCGGTATGGTGAATAATTAACAACAATAAACTAGACAAAATAATATGCACAAAATCTGGGTACGTTATTGTGCCCTAATAGAATGTGCGTCCTAGTACACTTGACGTGCACTATTAGCAAATCAGCCAATGAACAATTCCCCTGGTAACTGTTGATGGGAGTTATTGTTTAACTTTAACCATCAACTAGACATGAGAAAAGGCACAAAACCATCCTCAAACATAGATTAGGGTTTAAACTGACATAATTCTATGAGTTTTGGTGAATCTGTGTTTTGCAGGGCGTTATTCAGAAAAGAAGCATGTCAGATCAAAATATCAAATTTCGTCGCGAAAGTGGATCAAGAACATTCTAGAGAACACCAGAGACATGCCTGCAGAAGCGGGGCCCAGATGGTAGCCAGGGGAGGTCGGTCGACCTCCCTGATAGGTAGGCTAACCCTGCCAGGAGCCCGTTCTGCGTCCGCTTCGACGTGGACTCTCCACCGCCTTTGAGGATCAATCTCCACCCTTCGTCGAAGTCGGTTTGATCTGAGGGCTACGATTCATCCCACCGGCCTATATATACGGCCCCAGAGCCCCAGGGTTTCATATATCAAGAAGAGAAGAGAAGAGCTCTCCACCAGAGATTAGAGATAGACACTCAAAGTTCTAGTTCAAACCTAAATACTAGATTGAAGTAGAGTTGAGCTTTCGGCTCAGGATTCTGGATCTCCTGTCTACTAGAGGCCGGTAATTCCGCTGTATTTCTTCTTGTTATGACTTTATGCTATTTTAATACTATGTTTCAGTTTGTTATGTTCCTAGTTTATTCTAATTGTATATTTGATATAGTTATGATTGATAATGAGTTTATGTGTGAGTTCGCAAAGCACTTAATTCAGTACTCGAGTGGGTTAAGTGGTCGACATGATAGAGGTATGGTACTTAGATATTGTTTGCCTGCGAATGTGTTTTATATGCTGGGTCATGTGGTAGATTGCGGATGTGACACTCCCGTTGAGTCCTTGTAGTCCACTCCCCGTATGTAGAGAGAGTAGAACTTGATTATGATGGTAGACCTGCTCTGTCCTTGATCTTCCTAAATAATGTTCCTGATGCATAGATAAAGTGTCAGTTGTGCTATACATGATTGTATATTTGTTAGAGTAGATGAATAACTTAATTAATTAGGAAAGACATAAGAATTTGATCTCTTAATTAGTCCTATGCTTTGGTTGATGTTGACGGTCGTTAAGTACTAATTTTATACCGTCAACTAATGTCTAGGGAAGATCAATAATAGAAGCATAGGGGTTATTACTGACAAATTCCACGAGTTTTGTTGAATTGTGTATTTTCCAGGGATTATTCTAGAAAGGCATAAAAGAAGGATTAAAGTGCTTAATTACCACGAAACTTAACCGCCAAGGAAACATCATCACGAAGACCCTGAAAGAGTCCAGAACACACCCGAAGCAACCAGGGACCAAACCCCACCAGGGTGGGACCGGGCGGCGCCCCCTAGGGTTGTGGCCCACCTTCTGGAGTCTTTTTCTACCGCCTTTCTGGAGTCATCTGGGCCCTTTATTCAAGTCGGTTTGATCCCATGGCACACGTTCATCCCACCGGGCTATAAATAGAGGGGCAGACCCCCTCCCAGAGCACCAATTCATTCCTCCTGCTTCATTCGTCAAGAGTAGACAGAAGTTAGGGTTTCTAGAGATTAGAAATAGGGCTCTAGTTCTTCAAGTTCATATTTTAGATGTCTAGCAAGATTCAAGTAGAGTTGGGCGCTACGCTCGGGATTCCAGATCCGTTCGTCTGGGGATCGGTAATCTTATCTTGTATCTCATTATAACTTTGCTTTATTTTAGTATATTACTACTTATTCAGTTCTTAGTTTATTCTAGTTGCCAATTCGATATAGTTGTGATTGGTGATGATTATTGTCATTTGATCGTAAAGCGTCTAATTCAGTACTCGAGTGAGTTAGGTGGTATACATTATATAGACGTGGTGTCTAGATATATTGTGTACCTACGGAGGCACCCTGACGTGCCAGGTCGTGTGGTAGTCTGCGTAGGTGACAGCTACGTTGATTCCTCTGTAGTCCACCCCTGTACGTAGAATGAGCAGAGCACGGTCGCGAAGGAGGTGACCCTTGTGTCTTAATATCCTCATTAGATGATGCTCCTTATGATGTTTTCTAAGTTGATTATGCTATAGATGAAAATGTGTAATGTGGCGTAGGCTGTAGACTTTGTATTTAGTAATTACATAGGTTTCCTTTACTTTAGCCGAATCTCGAGATTGTCTTACTACATTAGTGAGTTTCTATATTCTATCTCTAAAATACCATTTACCTCATTTACTCAGTTATCATTTACCATTTATCATTGATTTATTTATCGCTAAAGTACTAGAGTTATGAGTTATCATAGGTCTGCACATTTATCTTTCTAATTATTATAGTAGATTATCCTAATGAATAGAATGCCTCTTTATCCTTTTGGCATAAAACAAATCAACGAGACTCGGAATACTTACCGGGTGAAGTGCTACAATGGAAGAATTATCTGTGCGCTTACGGATATATTCTATAGTATTATTTTTAGGAGGCAAGTGAAGATTATTTTACCAATGGTTTTTGGCATCATGTTAGGGATGACAACTTAACATGAGGTGATGTTAAAAATATCAACAAGCATTTCTGGCGCCATTGCTAGGGAATGGCAATTGTATTCATTGGGATAATTTATTGAGTTCATTGATTTTATTTGCCAGGATATTTACTCAAAAATTTCATATAGGAGAGTTCTTCATAGATAATATTATAGAAAAACATAAAAATAACATTAGACATAAATACTTAGAGATAACCATAACCTTTTGCTTTAGCAGACTTACCCATATTTTATTTATATTTAAATATCTTATATAGGGTAAGTGCAGGATTGGTTGTGTACTTTAACTCTTATCAATCAGGACCAACCACAGGAAGAAGGGTCTTACATTATTTTGTGAAGCCATGGCTGAGAAGACTCTACGTGAATTCTCTGCCCCAAGCACTGAGAATATTCGTGTTGGGCCAACTTTCAACATTGGAGAACATGATTACGAAATCAAGCCAAGCCTCATCAAAATGATGCAAGCTATCACATTTACTAGAAAGAAAGGTGAAGATGCAAGTGTCCATCTGCAGAATTTCCTGGAGATTGGCAACACCATCAACATCAAAGGCATTCCTCAAGATGTCGTGCTACTTCGTTTGTTTCCGTTCTCATTGGAGGGAAAGGCGAAGCAGTGGTTTTATCAGAATAAAGATCGAGTCAAGACATAGGTAGAATGTTCAAAATCTTTCCTAGAAAACTTTTTCCCAGTAGGCAAAACCAATGCTCTACGAGGAAAAATTTTAGAATTTTGTCAGCGGAAAGGTGAATTTATTCTAGAAGCCTGGGAACGTTTTCAAGATTACATATCAGATTGTCCCCATCATGGAATGGAAAAGTGGTTGCTCATGCAAACATTTTATCACGGACTAACTCAAAGGTCACGTGAGCAGGTAGATGCCACTGCTGAAGGATCATTTATGTCACTCACCCCTGGAAGAGCTGAAGATATTATGGCAAAGATAGCAGAAAATCAGAATTGGATAAACAACACTCAGACATGCCATAAGAGTGAGGAAGTTCCAGAGAAAGTGTGTGCACTGTCAACCAAGATGGATGTACTGTTGAACTGGTTAGAGCAAAGAGCCAATTATAAAAGAGATCGTCAAACTATTCAAGATGCATTCAATTCCCAGAATCAATATGAAGGATCTTTAGAAATTGAATTTGTAAATCCCTCAGAAGATATTAGTACAATCATCAAGACTGCTTCTCAGAAGCAAGGATGGAATCAACCTCGGTCAGCCAGTCATGGTAACTAACAAGGCAATACTAATTTTTCAAATCATAGACAACCACCCTTAAGAGAATTAATATTAGAACAAGCTAGAATTAATGAAAGTATTTATAAGAAGCTTGCTTTAATGATAAAGTTTTAGAAGGAATTAATTCTAAGTTGGATAATTTTTCTTCTACTGTTAAAGATCAAATATTATTTAATAAAAAGATAGAATTACAAATTGCACAATTATCTTCTACTTTACCCAAAAGGGACACGTAGACCATCATATTTGGTGCAGGTAATGTGGGGATATAGACCCCCGGTACCATAAGACAAGACATGGACCGCACCATCAAAGGTGGCCCGACCCAGAAGGTAAAGACGTGCGGCGCAAGATTGCACTGCACGGTTATTGTACCAACTTGATAGTTTACTTGTAACCTTGTCCCTTCAGACTATATAAGGAGGGGCAGGGATAGATCCCCTCAACTCAACTCATAATAATACAAGACAGCAACACACAGGACGTAGGGTATTACGCCTCGCGGTGGCCCGAACCTGTATAAATCTCGTGTCTCGCGCTAACTGCGCAACTCTTGCTCGTCTCAGGCGCACCTTCACCGATCATCTACTACCTTGGTCATACCCCTCGTTAGACTATCGCTGGTATTCCGTCGACAGTTGGCGCGCCAGGTAGGGGGTGTGCTTCCTGATCCCATGGCGTGCAAGATGGATATTTTTTCTTCGTCATCGCCGACTATAGCAACGGCGTCCAACGGCGGCGAACCAGATCTGAATTTTCGTCGTCGTCGACCATGGCAACGGCATCCGACGATGGCGAACAAGACGGATTTTTTCTTCGTCAACGTCGACGGCGGTGACCTTTATCATCAACACGGCGATGCAATCCATGGCGTCATCCTGCGATGTCATCCTGTCGACCACATCAACTCAACATCAACCCACGTTCAACACCGTCTTCAGATTCTCGGCTGCCTAAATTTCAATCAAGGGCACGTCGTTAGATTCGATCGCAAGCAATTAAGGAATAAGGCACGTACACGCGTCAAGAGGCCAAGCAAGCTAGCAGATCGACTTGTACGTATTCATGCATGAGAATCGGAGGCATATTCATATACACCAAGCATGCACAGCTTCGTAGCCCGACTCAAGTACACGAGGCCAGTACACGCGTGCAATCAAGGAGCAAGCAATTCAAGGCTACACGTTCGGCGATGAAGATAACAGATGAGATCCGATCTACCATTTAAATATTTTGTATATTAAATATTTTTTGTATTTGGATATCTCCGTACATCTACTGTGGCAGGAATTATCCGCGGCCCTACTCGTCGCTGTTCCGTGCCATCTGCGCGTCAACATCGCCGACCCGTCTCCGACTCTGGTCATCAACAACGCCCACAACAACACAGACTCCGACGGCGCATCGAGCGTCCTTCGTCTCGTGCGATTTGTCTCGCGTGTTGGGCGTCCTTCGTCAGCCGGCGTGAGATCCGCAGCATCACTGGCCGATCGCAACCTCCCCTCCAGACGATCACAATTTGCAACTCCCGACTCGACAACCGGCGGCGCACGGCCACGACGCCAGATACATGCAAGCCAGCAGCAAGTCAACTGCATATATGCCCTGGTCGGACTACCGCGTTAAGACGTATTGATTGGATCTAGTCCAACCTGCTGCAAGCTGAACTCAAGTGAAAGCAATCCCTAACACGCAAACACCAGCCATCGGCCCCGTCGAGGCATGGACCACCAAGGGAGACCTCTACGATCTAATCTACAGGACCATGCAAATCCAATATTTAAGGGATATATGCATGTACGATTTGAAGACGCGCAACAATGCTTAATTTCTGGAAGCCAGCCAAGGCACGTTGATTGACCACATGCTAGAAGAGATCTTTCTGAAAACAAATCTGCATGTGCATGACAAACTGATCGTGACGATATGGATCACGCCGGCGACCCATCAAGCCACGAGTGAGTCTCCAAGCTGTCCGAACCCCCAAGATCATCGTCCGAACTGCTACGCCTTCTACAGATCAGTGCAATCTACAGAGTCATGCGACTAGTCATCCGGTCCAGAAAGCTAAGTCATATTTCTTATTTTAATTAAAATATTTTATTATATATGATTCGTCTTCGGATTTCTCCATGAATCTACATGATAATTTTTGGCAGCAAATCCATTACGCCTCTCGCCATCAAACACCTGCGGTGGCGAACCAGATAGAAATTTTTCTACTCAGCGTCGTGATGTCACGAAGCAGAGTCATCGCGGTTGCACAACATGGCGGCGTTCCCTGCGTCGCATGCGTAGCTTCTTGGACCCTGCGGCGATGTTTGGCAGCTCTTCATCTGCACCATCGCGACGTATCGACAAGGCAAGCAAGGGAGACCCACGCCAGCCGGATCCAATTCAATTCGTCTTGAGCACGTGCAAGGCTTGATGGCTTTATCAACCGGCCGGCGGAACGAGCAACGAAGTTGTCAAGGCTCGATCTAATCGGTGGATTTCATGAAGACGTCGTCATCACACGTTGAAGCTTGCACCTGCTTGTACACGTGCTAAACCAAACAAGCCAAGATGGCGATCATACTATCAATCGGCCCCTCGCCGTCCTTCGGAAGTGGTGCAAATCACATCACGAGCATGCATATCTCGTATCGGCAAATTGCATGGCCCAGAGCGGCGGCGGCGCCACATCAACCTACGTATTCAAGTTAGATTCACCAGCAGCAGCACATCAAAGATCCCCGAACTCAACTGCCAATCAAGAAGCATCGCCTATGTACAGAAGCTATACAAACCAACCTAGCGCCGATCGACGTCGTCTCAAGCTAGAAGCGAACCACACGCAGAAGAATTCCTGATGTTTTCGCCAGTATCAGCACAAACACCACAAGCTTGTCAACCATCTCACCAAGCACGACGCCGAGCACGACCTAAAGAAGCTACATCCGTGCAGGATGGAAGGACGACGGCATCCGGACAAGCATAGCTAAGTTTATTTATGTTTTCTAACTAAGATGTTGCACGTCCATGTTTACTCGGATATCTCCACCTATTTTTTGGACTAATAAATGGCAGTAGACCTCGCCCACGAAGTTACGCCGCACTGGGAGTTTTCTGTCTCAAGAACAAACAAACATGACCCTGCGTGATCTTCAAGTCATGGAAGGAGGGTGTACGAGATAGCATGCGAGTTAATTGTGGAAATTATGAAGGCGTTGAAGGCTCTACAGTAATAAACTAGCAAGGATGCAACTCCAGACGTGCCCCCGAGGCTCTGTGACCTCCGTCCAGCGAAGCAACGTCGAAAAGGCAAGCCAACTATTTTTGGGAAATAATCAAAGATATACGGACGCCTACATGCAGATATGTCTACACATACACGGAATAACTTCATTGTCACTCGCACGAGCGACGTCCAATCAAGAGCTAAGTCATGTTTATGTTATTCCAATTGAACATTTTTGTGTGCATGAATATCTCCACATGTCTACGAGTCAAAAATTTTGGCAGGAACTCACCTCGTATCTCATGCCACGACACACAACTACACCAGCCATGCAACAAACAACACACACATCTACAAGACCTTGCAATGACATGAAGCACAACAAGGCCGTCCACAAGTTCATACGGAACAGTGTACGTGCGAGATACGAGCCCAAGTTTAATACGGCCAGACATGCAAAGAGAAAAAGAAACTGAAGACCACGTGCATCTCCAAGACCTTGAAGGCCACCGGAGATTTGCACATATCACCGCCAAGATTGTCTCCAAGGTTCTGCGCCGCTGACATAAGCCCCGGCCAGACACGGGCACCTACTCCGGATATCATCGCCAAGACTATCTCCATGATTCTACGTCGCCGATATAAGCCCTGACCAGACTCGGGCAGTCAAACTTCGCCAACGCATAAGTCCTGCACATGCTCAGGCAGCTAAAGACTCCGCTTCACTGCCAATAGTGCGTAAGCCCCGCACCTGCTCGGGTAGCTCGTCTTCGCCAATGCGTAAGCCCCGCACCTACTCGGGCAGTACGTCTTCGCCAATGCGTAAGCCCCGCACCTGCTCGGGCAGTATGTCTTCGCCAATGCATAAGCCCCGCACCTGCTCGGGCCGCACGACTTCGCCAATGCGTAACCCCCGCACCCGCTGGGCAGCATCTGGCTCGACGCCGCGTAAGCCCTACACATGATAGGCTGCCTAACTGCGCCACTTCACCAACTGCCCCGATATATCAGGTAGCCTTCGCCCACGATAAGCGTAACCCCCGCCTGGCGCGGGCAGCTTTGCCACCACGTAAGCCCCGGGGACGCCTGGGCCGTTAAGTCTTCGCTAACACGTAAGCCCCGAGGACGCTTGAGCAGGTTAGCAGCGTCTCCAAAAGCCCTGGCAAAAGCACGGGCACCACGCAGGGCGTGGAGGACTCCTCGCCGACCTCTCAATAAGCCCCGACCTCGCTCGGGCACCTCATCACTCTCCAAGACATGCCAGCGCCGCCATATTCTCCAGTTGAGCTTTACGCTCAGAGACTTCGTCAAGACATCGGACTCTATAGCGTTCTCCAGTCAAGCTCTACACCGAGCTCTTCATCCCCATATTGCCGAGCACTCCATTGGCGCAGCGCCGACCACCCCGTCAACACAGCGCTGATCACTTAATACAATACTGAGCTCCATGCAAAGGCCAATACACACTTTGGCGGCACACGTACTTCCTGTTGAGTGATCAGCAACAAATCGGCGTCACATGGGCGGAAGTCGTCTGGGCTGCACAGCATTGCACACACGGTGCCGTCATATGCTACCTCCGTACAATCCAACGTCAAGAGCTAAGCACTAATTCATCTACGCTTGAAGGCTATATCCACCCGTGCCCAAAAAAGCTAAGTCATGCAGCACTTCCAATTAAATATTCTCTATGAAATATATTTACATATATTTTCAGATTTATTTCCACGATCGAAACATTTTACGTGTCAACAATCTAACTTTCCTTCATAACGCGATGACCCCTGTTTTTTCGTCTCACCTGGTGGCAACCGTCGTATGAAGCATTGCATCAATCGGCAAGATGGCAAGAAAGGCAATAACAAGGAAGTGAAACACGCATGTCCGACAAGACGTTCGTTCTGCTCGGCAAGTCGTTGAAGCGTCTGATCTCCAAGGCAACTTGCTGGCTACATTGCCCGACGACGATCAAGGGACTCGTCGCCGCTGCTCGACATCCTCGCGCTGTTTGGGCTCCGCCTCCAACCACGCTGGGGACTCGTCGCCGCTCCTCGCCGTCCTCGCGCTGGTCAGAAAACGTCTCCGACCACGCTGGGGACTCATTGCCGCTCCTCGCCGTCGCTCCTCGTCGCTACCGACCACGCCGGGGTCTCGTCACCGCGCTATCAAGTCACTCCACCCTGTTCGGATCAGGGTGCTGATCTTGGGCGGCATATAAGGGGTCTTGATATGCACCTCACCATGCGCGGGGACTTCGTCGTCGATCGCTTGCTCGGAAGATTTTTTCACGATCACTTGCTATGCTCGGGGACTTCGCCTACGTCAAGCATTTCCGATTAGCAAAAGCTGCTCGGGGACTTCGTCATGTTCGTCAAGTGTTTCCAATCAGCAAAAGTTGCTCGGGGACTTCGTCGCTTTTGTCAAGTGTTTCTGAGCAGCAAAGCTGCTCGGGAACTTCGTCGCCTTCGTCAAGTGTTTCCGAGCAGCAAAGCTGCTCGGGGACTTCGTCGCCTTCGTCAAGTGTTTCCGAGCAGCAAAGCTGCTCGAGGATTTCGTCGTCTTCGTCAAGTGTTTCCGAGCAGCAAAATTGCTCGGGGACTTCGTCGCCTCGTCAAGTGTTTCCGAGCAGCAAAGCTACTTGGGGATTTCGTCGTCTTCGTCAAGTATTTTCAAGCAGCAAAGCTGCTCGGGGATTTCGCCGCCTTGTCAAGCGTTTCCGAGCAGCAAAGTTACTCGGGGACTTCATCATCTTCATCAAGTGTTTCGAGCACCAAAGCTGTTCGGGGACTTCGTCGACACTTCACATGATCAGAAGAATAAAGATTTTGACCCTGACACCACGTAAATACGTCACCTACTATCAGGCTCGGGGACTAAGTGGATACACTTCACCTGATAGTGAAGGTATTGATTCTGGCAAACCAAAAGTGGATACACTTCACGAAAGAGATGCTCTTTTCAAATTTTTTCTGAGCTCCTTACATCCGTCTGGTCAAACAACTCTGAAGATCTGCATCTCCCGACAAATGCAAGGCGCTCGGGGACTAGCTGTGGGGATATAGACCCCCGGTACCACAAGACAAGACATGGGCCGCACCATCAAAGCTGGCCCGACCCAGAAGATAAAGACGTGCGGCGCAAAACTGCACCGCACGGTTATTGTACCAATTTGGATAGTTTACTTGTAATCTTGTCCCTTCAGACTATATAAGGAGGGGCAGGAATAGATCCCCTCAACTCAACTCATAATAATACAAGACAGCAACACACAGGACGTAGGGTATTAAGCCTCGGGCGGCCCGAACCTGTATAAATCTTGTGTCTCGCGCTAACTGCGCAACTCTTGCTCGTCTCAGGCGCACCTTCACCGATCATCTACTACCTTAGTCATACCCCACGGTAGACTATCACCGGTATTCCGTCGACAGGTAGAAGAAGAGATTGAAAAGGACAACAGAGAAGAAGAAGTTATACCACCAGTTGAACTACAAGATCAAGAATTAACTCAGGATTTTCATGACACAACCCTCCTACCATTTCCACGCAGAAGAAGAAGAGCTAAAACAGATGATCATTTCGATAAGTTTGTAGAGGTAATTGAGAAGTTATATGTCAATATTCCGTTGTTAGATGCCATGTAGGTACCTACATACGCGAAGTATCTTTGAACCATCCTCAACAACAAAGGACCACTACCTTCTACTGAAGTTGTCAAGCTAACGGAGAAGTGTAGTGAGGCCATTCTGAGTTCTTCTCCTACTAAGAAGAAGGATATAGGGTGTCCCACTATTGATTGTTCAATAGGAGACCGGATGTTCGAGAATGCTTTATGTGATCTTGGAGCAAGTGTCAGCATCATGCCCAAAACCGTCTTCGACAAACTCAACTATTCTATGCTCACACCAACCACGATGTGTTTGCAATTAGCTGACTAATCGGTCCGCTATCCCACAGGAATCGCAGAAAATATTCCGATAAAAATCCGTAACTTTTTTATTCCTGTAGATTTTGTAGTACTTGACATGCAGGAAGAGAGGAAGATACCCCTCATCATTGGGCGACCATTCCTAAACACTGCAAATGCAACCATCAACGTCGAAGCTGGAGAGATTACATTCACCATCAATGGGCAAGAAGAGAGATTCGCATTCAAGCCAAGACTGGAGCAATGCCAAACGTTGAAGTGTCATGAAGAACAAGATGCAACAACATCTCCGACACCGGAGATGAATCATGAAGAATAATTCAACTGGAGAAGTCCGGATCGGCGGACTCAAAACCCCGAACCATCGCCGGGAGGTAACTCGGTAGTTATCGGTAATTTAATTCTTGCATTAAAATTAACATATTTACTTTCTCATAAATTGCATTATTAAAAAGAAATAAAAAAATAAGCATAGCATGATTAAAGCTTAAGCCCCATGTGATTATTATTAACGCAGTGTTAAACCCCCGTCAGTGAAATTTACTGTGGTGGCAGAAAATTATAAAAAGACCACCATTAGAATTCTAATTTTTCATAGATTCATAAAAGTAATTTAGTTTTTCATTCTCGTGTCATTATACGGTATAAATACGGGAGACATATGGGACCTACCATCATCACATCAAGTCACATCATGCATTATCATCAATCACCACCTTTCACTACCATCCAAACTCCATGCATGCACTACCCAACATTTATTCATTCACCAGAGAAAGCAATCACATGCATTTGGAAGTAGATGAAGGTGGTGTCGACATTTTCAAAAGTTGTGAGCCAGAGCACACCAGGTGGGGCTGGCCGGCCCCAAGGCCACGCCAGCCGGTGCTCCTCCTCCACTTCTCTGCCTCCCACACCTCTCATTTGCTCACTCACTCACACATACTCCAGAGAGCATATAGCCAAGTTGCTTTGCAGCTCGTGACTTCAAAATCTCATAATCCTATCATTTGATTCAAGTTTAAGCAAGAGATGGAGTAGAGAAGAGGATTAGCAAGAAGACCTAGAAGAGAAATCACCACTTTGATTCCTTCTATTCACTTGTTCTTGCTTGTTCTTGTTTTGTTCTTGTGTTCTTGTTCGTTCTTGCCGTGTTCTTCGTGTTCTTCATTTTTCAGGCAAGATGAGCAATAGAATGAAAGGTGCCATTCGATCCCTTGGAAGAGCCCTCTCACGCCGCACAACACGAAGTCAATCATCATCACAAGTGCCATCGTTCGTCGGCTCTGACATGAATATCATCGATCCTCCATCACCCTTCACGTATGACAACCCTTCATCCTCTTTCCAACCGGAAGAGAGGCATGAGTTCACAAGCATAACTCAAATTTCTTTACCAACTAGACCGCAGAGGAAGATATTAAATGTGGTTAAAAACAAGGAATTTATGCATACTCTAATTTTTTATGCCAGTTTGCTCCATGAAACCGGAATGGATTCCGAGTTTGAGCTTATTTTTAGAAATGTTGGATGGGAAAATGCATGGCAAATTAATGAGAAGGGTAGCAAGTTACTCACTATAGAATTTATTAGCACCCTAGACTTTGATGATGATAAGGTTAATTTTAGAATGTTTAATAAATATTTCACCCTCTCATGGAAAACTCTTAGTTTAGCACTAGGATTCAATAATCAATGTGTGGTCAATATTTCTAAAACTCTCGAAGACTTTGATAAAGGTGATTTTTGGGAGAGCATCACTGCAAAGAAACCAGAGAGAAAACAAAAATATACTATTGAAGAAGTTCATCACCCCACACTGAGATTCATTCTTAGATGGCTAGCTTTTACGATCTTTCCTAGAGAGGAGTTAAATACTATTAAACAAGATGAACTGCATTTGTTATATATCATGATTAAAAAGAGGAAGGTGTCACCTGTAAAAATGATGTTGAATTATTGGAGAACTATCCCTTCCTTGAGAAAGTGCAGTATTTCTTTTACTTCCTGGATTACACGTTTAGCTACAGGGCTAGATTTATTATCAAATGCTACACTTGTTTATATTTCTGATGCTCGCAGAATTATTGGTTATGATTTTTTCTTTCGTGCTCACATGCTCAAACGCCGAAATAATAAAATAGTTATGATTTATAAAAATTATGACAATGAGTATGAACTGTCAGATAGGGAGTTAGCAATTTATTCTGTGCAGAATTTTGTTTTTCCAGCTGTTAGAGCTAATGTTGGCAGGTGTCCGTCCGCGCGCATCAGCAGAGCACCGAGAACTAATTTCACTGGAGCTGACCCAGCACCATCTGGGCCAGCTTATTCCCACTATGTTGATTTTGGTGAACAGGTACCGACGCAGAAGCCACGCCAGCAATTGACTGCACATGCAGGATGGGAGGAACAGCCTACATTTCAGCAAGGAGAATCTTCATCGGCAGCAGCAGCAGCGAGTTGGGGAGCAACTGATTTTCAGAGAGGACGAGCATCTTTTTCTACACGTGGGAACACGGATTTCACCACTGGTGGACCGTATCCGTTCCATGCACCACTAGATGATGACTATTATTAGCCGCTTGATCAGCATTTTACAGCTACCGCTAACGATTTTCCAGCTTTATCTATGCGTCACACTAACATTGAACAGGGACAGAACGTAATAAGTGACACACTGCACTAGCACGAGCAGTGGCAGTATCAGGTCGACGACAGGTTCTACCATCATGAAAAATGGCAGCACAGCACGGACCAACGACTTGATTAGATATATCAGGGACAGCAGCAGACGCATAGTGGATTGGAATATTTGATTCATCAGATGGGATACCCGCCGCCACCTCCACCATATTACTGAGCAACATCCAGCTTGGGGGGATCCCCGCTAGGTGAGTACCTCTCACCTTTATATATGCTTTTCATTTTAGTATTTAATTTAGTCTTTAATTCTGTCAATTTCAATATTGCTAAAAACAACAAGAAAACCAAATAAAAATTTATTTACTGCTTTCTTTAGTTATTGCATTAAATTCCTGCTTGTGTAAAAATGAAAATCCAAAGAAATAATAATAGATTGTATAATTAAGTTTGCTTTAAATTTCGTATTCAATTTGTCTTTAGAATAATTAAAACTTGAAGCTAGAGAAAAATTAAAAAGATATTTAAATTGTTTAAATATAATTTCCTGCAACTGCTTAGTGTTTAAATTAAAATTTTTCTACGAATTGCATGAAGTTTATTGTCGCACCCAATTTTAAGGATAAAATTGAATGAACCAACTTATGTGCGCCCAGAGATCAATCACCCACATAAGCGACAAATTACATAGTACCATCACAAGGTTTAATATATAATGAATAATATCACAGAGTCTTTACATTAATAACAGCGGAATAATATAGATAACTCTCTCGCAGAATCTCCATTCCACATGGAATAGTTGACTGGTGAACACAATCCTAATAATCCTCAGAAGAATCCTCATAGTCATCTGTTACCCATCTGGGATTTTTATCCAAATATGAAAAATAAAGCAAGCGTAAGTACATGTCGTACTCAACAAGAATAACATGAGTTTATGAGGCTCAAATAAGGCAAGACACTGGTTAACAATGGTTGCTTTTAGTTGATCACATTTTAGCAATTTGAGTAGCAGCAATAGAATATATCAAGGAATAAGATTTGCATGATCATATAAACATGATAATTAATATGGAATAAATATCAATAGAAACTCCAAATAAATCAATATTCAATTAGTTAAATTCCTGTAAGACGTCCAAGGCCGCTCGTGACCGTGAGCACGGCTGATATATCAGTTTTACACTCTGCAGAGGTTGCACACTTTCACCATGAGTCGTGATTTACCCTTTTTCTCGAGGTGATCAGCCTCTCGATCCACTACCAAGGTAGATCGGCGGGGTTCACTATGAAGTCTTTCAAAAGCCTCGCTAACATGTCACTAATCAATCCGGGCGTAATGGCAAGGGGCGGTAGAGCCCTCCTTCCAAGTGGCACACACACGCAGCAGTACACACAAGGACAGGAGCCGCAAAACAACCAGCTCGGCAAGGAACCTTTCAAGATTAATAGCATGATAGAAAGTAACTCCATACTTGACTAAAGCCAGAGCCATATAGCCCCCATGGTTGCGCTGTAAGTCCTGGTGTCATACTTACAGTTAAGCCCTTAGTTCATGTTGCTAAAAAGCATCTTTTAATCTTTATTTCATAATCAATTATTCAAGTTCATAAGATCATGACCCATCAAAGCACTAGTATCACTACTCAAATGCAATCTCATAGGTAACAAGGATCAAGTCATCAAAACTAGGAATAAACACTATGGTTGCCAAGGTAGACACATGAATCATGAATTTAGTGATTAAGGTGAATAGGCAACAAGGATGGTCCATGCTATACTTGCCTTGATCAAAGTGATCTGGAGAACTTGGATCCTCAACGTACTCTTGATCACCTACGTATTGCTCACCGTCTGAACTCGATCATAAAATCACCACACAATCATCGAGGCAATCATACACGAAGCAAAACAAGATCTATATTAGAAATAGTACACCAACAGTAGGAAAATAGATTGAAAAGTGTATAAAAATAATCTACGCGTCGCTACGATTCCAACAATATAAAGTTCACGCAAATCGGAGTTCAAACGGAGAAGTTATGAAATAAACAAGTTTTACTTTAATAAAATAATAGATTAAATCTAACCTCGAATTTTAAAAGTTGAAAACATGAATAACAGTAGTATTATTAGATAGATTACGGAATTACGAATCTAACGAGACTTGAACGGATCAAATCGGAGCTAAAACGAATAAAATATGGCCGAAATAAACTGAGTGGCAAATCTGTAAATATTGAAAACGCCTTTTGAATTAAAACCGAGGAAATACGTTTTCCAAATAGGAAAGCGTAATCTGAGAAATACGCCAAAGGACCGTGGATTAGAACATTAAAAAGCTCAGGGGCTCTTTTGCAAAAGTGCCGGCGAAAGGGTATCTCTCACTGTGAGCCGTTGGATCGGCCGTGGACGGCGCAGGTGGCTCGGGGGAAAGAGGGGCGGCTCTGGTCGCCGGAGTCGGGCGGCGCCCCGCCGATTCCTCGCCGGCAAGATGGCCGGAGACGGCGTTTTCGGGGCTAGGAAGCTCGGCACACCTCGGGATCTGGTCGGGAAGCAAGAGGAGTTCAAGCCAAACCTATCTATGGTTTCGGTTGCCACAGAGGTAGCTCGGAGAGGATGCGGCGAGCTAGATGGCGGAAGTATGGCGGCGGCGAAGCTCGGCATCATGGCTATAGTGCACAAAACCGAGGGAGAAGGGGTCGGGAAGGTCCCTGACCTTGCTGCGAAGCTTGGAGAACAACCAATTTCGACGGATAAGTCTTCCCTAGGAGAAATCGACGGCGGCGGCGGAGCTCGGGGCGACGGCAAGGGCAAGATTGGAGGGCGTGGCTTGCTCGGGAACTTGTGGGGAGGGACAGCAGAGCTCGGCCGACCTATATAGGGGCGCAAGGGAGGCGTAGGAGATCCGGACTTCGGGAGATTCGGTGGTTAGGATACAGTCGGGGGCGGCAGTAGTGCACGGTTCGGGCTCTGTCCGGAGGAAGGGGACGGTGCTGTGCCGTGGGCCCGACGCGTCAGTGCCAGTAGGAGGGGAGGGGAGAGAGTCACGGCTTCTTTTTCCGGGCCGGTGGAGGCGTGCTCAGGATGGACTCGTCCGAAAACTCCGGCGGCGGTCGGTTGGACATCGAGTCCTGCTCGAACTCCAGAGGGAGGAAGGGGATGACTCTGAGCAGCAGGCCCCGCATGGCAGCCAAAGGAGAAAGGCGCCCGCGCGAGGAAGATGCCGGTCTACCGACGCTCGGGCGGCCTTCGGCCCAAGCGGGTGAAAAAGGAAGAGGGGACGTTTCCAAATACATTTGAATATTTTCAAATCTCAATAAAGTGCAAATCAAACAAAAATATCATTGAGCAGCATGGATGCAACAAATCATGTTTCTAATTCCTATGATTTATTTTAGTTGCTAAAAATTATTATTTGCTAGGTTAATATGCCAAACAATTGCATAAATAAATCAATTTGTCCCTACTTTAATAAAAGCAAATTTTAGGGTGTTACATTTATCTACCATAAAAATTTATTCTGAAACTTGATATCAGTGGGTAGCATAAGCTTTTCTAAGTAATTGATGGATATGATATAAGAAGGTTTGAGTTGCTATTTATTTCATTCTGAGTGACACCTAAGCTCCAGACATTTCAAAAATCAAAATCAAAACAAATATAATAAATTGTTCTGCTAATATGATTTAAGTAGACTATTCTGTTATGCGTTCATGATTGAATTCACATGTACAAAAAGTTTTCACTCTATGCACAAGTCTCTCTCTTAGAAGTCCAATAGGGAGTGTGGGTTATAAAATTAAAAGATGCCATACCAAAGAAGTATGAGCCTGAAAGATGCCATATCAAAAGGGTATGTGCCAAAAAAAGAAAGAGAGTAAAACAATGGGTGCAAAGACACCCGCCTGAGAGAAAAAAATAGGTAGAAAAGTATCCGCTGGGAGATAACTCACATTCTTCAGAAAGACAGAAAAGAGAGGATAATGCATAAGAGTTCAAAAATGAAATTTAATCACATTCACACATTCAATCATGATATATAGCTTAGTAGTCCTCTGCAATCTTATTAATAGGCTCTCATTATTTCCTAAATAAAAATTATATATTTATTCAAAAAAATCTCTTTGGAGCAATGGTTGAAACAAAGGATGAAAGACTTAGTGCTTGCTTGATTATTCTATCTCTCAATTACCTAAGACTTAGTTTAAAAGCCCCACGATTGAAAAGAATAGGAATAAGTTTGAAAGGTGGATTAATGAATTTCAATCCGGAGAAGAATTTCTGTTTAAATATTTAAGTATTTGTTGGGAGTACTACAATTATGAAACCCTGAATAAATTATTTCAAGTCAACTTTGCTATGAGACTAGCAAAGACTTAGTTTGGGGGTATTGTTGACGGTCGTTAAGTACCAATTTTATATCGTCAACTAATGTCTAGGGAAGATTAATAATAGAAGCATAGGGGTTATTGCTGACAAATTCCACGTGTTTTGGTAAATTGTGTATTTTCCAGGTATTATTCCAGAAAGGCTTAAAAGAAGGATTAAAGTGCTTAATTACCACGAAACTTAACCGCCAAGGAAACATCATCATGAAGACCCTGGAAGAGTCTAGAACACACTCGAAGCGATCGGGGACCGAACCCCACCAGGGTAGGGCCGGCCAGCGCCCCCCTAGGGTTTCGGCCCACTTTTTAGAGTCTACTTCCACCGCCTCTCTGGAGTCATCTGGGCCCTTTGTTCAAGTCGGTTTGATCCCACGGCGCACGTTCATCCCACCAGGCAATAAATAGAGGGGCAGACCCCCCTCCCGGAGCACCAATTTATTCCTCCTGCTTCATTCGTCAAGAGTAGACAGAAGTTAGTGTTTCCAGAGATTAGAAATAGGGCTCTAGTTCTTCAAGTTCATAGTTTAGGCGTCTAGCAAGGTTCAAGTAGAGTTGGGCACTATGCTTGGGATTCCAGATCCGTTCGTCTAGAGATCGGTAATCTTATCTTGTATCTCATTATGATTTTGCTTTATTTTAATATATTGCTACTTATTCAGTTCTTAGTTTATTCTAGTTGCATATTCGATATAGTTGTGATCGGTGATGATTATTGTCATTTGATTGTAAAGCGCCTAATTCAATACTCGAGTGAGTTAGGTGGTATACATTATGTAGATGTGGTGTCTAGATATATTGTGTACCTACGGAGGCACCCTGACGTGCCGGGTCGTGTGGTAGTCCGCGTAGGTGACAGCTGCGTTGGTTCCTCTGTAGTCCACCCCCCGTACGTAGGACGACCAGAGCGCGGTCGCGAAGGAGGTGACCCTTGTGTCTTAATGTCCTTATTAGATGATGCTCCTTATGATGTTTTCTGAGTTGATTATGCTATAGATGAAAATGTGTAATGTGGCATAGGCTGTAGACTTTGTATTTAGTAATTACATAGGTTTCCTTCACTTTAGCCGAATCTCGAGATTGTCTTACTACTTTAGTAAGTTTCTATATTCTATCTCTGGAATACCATTTACCTCATTTACTCAGTTATCATTTACCATTTATCATTGACTTATTTATCGCTAAAGCACTAGAGTTATGGGTTATCATAGGTTTGCACATTTATCTTCCTAATTATTATAGTAGATTATCCTAATGAATAGAATGCCTCTTTATCCTTTTGGCATAAAACAAATCAACGATACTCAGAATACTTACCGGGTGAAGTGCTACAATGGGAGAATTGTCTGTGCGCTTGCGGATATATTCTACAGTACTATTTTTAGGAGGCAAGTGAAGATTATTTTACCAATGGTTTTTTGCATCATGTTTGGGATGGCAACTTAACATGAAGTGATGTTAAAAATACCAATAGCTGACTTTAAAAATGAGTAGTCCACACCTCTCTGAAAAGTTATCTAAACCTTTATTGTCATCATATTCATATCTTTATTGGCTTACCCCTGTTTAAGTAAGTACTATGTGATTGATTCTATTCATAAGTAATGTATCTTGAATCTATCCATTCATATCTGGCTCCATACCTTCTCCCTATAGTAAAAATATAAATCGACAACTCTGGAATACTCGGGTAAAATGCTACAATGATATAGATTAATCTGTGCGCTTGCAGATACTTTAAACGTAATTATTTATATTTTATCCTCTTTAGTCACTTGCATTCATAATAATGCTTAGTATTATTCTGAGTAGTTTCCAAACATGTCTCATATATTCATGCTGGGGATGACAACTTAGTTATTGTAAGAGATATAAGTTTAAAAGAGGTGGCTAAGTAATTTACCAAGTGACACTTAATTAATACCAACAACCATTTTTGGCACCGTTGCCGGGGAGAAGTAACGGAAAGGCATTTGGGAAAAGGTCAAATACATACTTAGTGATGGAATCATACCTAGTACCTCTGCTTTTACAGATTTACACCTTGTTTTTCTTGTCTACATTTTATGCAGGGTATTACAGGATTCAATCAACTTCATTCATCCGAATCAAAACAACGCAAGAAGAAGCTAACATCAAGTTCTTGTAGCCATAGCTGAGAAAACATTGCGAGAGTTCGCTACACCAAGCACCAAGAATATCCGCATCGGACCAGCACTCAACACCAATAATTTAGAGTTCGAGCTCAAGCCAAGCATCATCAACATTGTCCATGCTATATCATTCACTGGAAAGTCACATGAAGATGCAAGTGCTCATCTTCAGAATTTTCTAGAGATTAGCAGCACCATCACCATCAAGAACGTTGCTCAAGACATCATACTACTCCGTTTATTCCCATTTTCACTCTTGGGAAGAGCGAAGCATTGGTTCTACACCTACAAAGATCACATCAACACATGGACAAAGTGTTCTAAAGCCTTCCTAGAAAAGTTTTTCCCTATAGGCAAAACCAAAGCCTTGAGAGGAAAGATTACCGACTTTCAGTAGCAGAAAGAAGAAACCATTTCAGAAGCATGGGAGCGCTATCAAGAATACATCTCAGATTGTCCCCACCATGGAATAGAAGATTGGTTACTCCTACAAGATTTCTACCGTAGATTAATTCAAAGGAGTCGTAACCAATTTGATTCAACTGCTAAAGGGTCATTCCTGTCACTCACTCCTAGGAAAGCTGAAGCACTTATGGAAAAATAGCAAGAAATCAAAGCTAGATCCATGACAGTACTCAACATTGTCATCAGAGTGAGGAGACAACCAAAGAACTATGTGCATTATCAACAAAGAAGGACGTACTATTGGATTGGCTTGCACAGCGGGACAACTACAAGAAAGATCGTCAAGCTATTCAAGATGCATTCAACACACAGAACAGATGTGGAGAGTACTTGGGCGTAAAGTTTGATCTACCCCAAGAAGACATTAACATTAGTCTAAACAACTCGACTTCACACCAACAGAAGCAAGGATGAAGTCAACAACAATCCAGCTACCAACGTAATTACCGACGTAACTATCCTAAACAACCATCCTTGAGAGAATTGATATTAGAGCAAGCTAAGATTAATGATAATATTGCTAAGAAACTTGCTTCTAATGATAAAACCTTAGAAAATATAAATATCAAGATGGATAAATTTTCTTCTGCTATCAAAGATCAACTTGTCTATAATAAGAAAATAGAATCACAAATAGCACAGTTGTCTGCTATATTGCCTTTTGCCACTAACCATGAGCAGGTCAAAGCTATAACTACGAGAGGTCACAAATCAACCCAAGATCCCCCATAACCAAAAGGGACACATCCAAGAGGAACAACTAGGGTACTGGCAACACTAGCAGAACCAGAAGAAAAGAGAGACGCTGAAGTGGAAGAAGTTGCACCACAAGAGCCTGAAATGACACAAGATTTCCATGATGTCAACTTCCTACCATTCCCGCGAAGAATCCGAAAGAATCAACAAGATGAACAGTTCGGCAGATTTATTGAAGTCATCCAGAAGCTATATGTCAACATACCATTATTGGATGCCCTTCAAGTCCCTACTTATGCAAGTTATATCAGAGACATCCTAAACAAGAAGAGACCACTGCCGACCACCGAAGTCATCAAACTGACAGAAGAATGTAGTGTGGCTATCCTCAATATAGCACTTACAAAGAAGAAGGATCCAGGATGCCCCACTATTGATTGCTCGATCGGAGAACAATACTTCAACAATGCACTATGCGATCTTGGAGCAAGTGTTAGTGTGATGCCTAAATCAGTCTTTGAAAAGTTCAGATATTCCACCCTGGAGCCCACATCAATGTGCATTCAACTAGCGGTTCAATCAATTCGCTACCCCAAGGGAATCGTAGCAAACATTCCAGTGAAGATAAGAGACTTCTTCCCGCCAGTAGATTTTGTGGTCCTAGACATGCAACCAGACTCGAAAGGGTCACTCATTATTCTTGGGAGACCTTTCTTGAGCACAGCCAATGCTCACATTGATGTCAGGGCAGGAGAAATTAAATTCAACAAAACGGGAAAGAAGGGTGGTTTGCTTTCCGACCAAGACCAGATCAACAACTCACTACAAACAAAGTGGAAGGAAAGGACGAATCAGCTGGATCACCATCTCCTAGATTGGAGGATTCACCCACTAAATGAGCAGAAGATGAAGTCCGATTCGGCGGACAAGAAAATCCCGAACCTTCTCCAAGAGGTAACTTGGTATTTACCCGCATTTATTTTCCGCATTATTTATTCCTCATATGCATTATAAAAACAAAATAAAAATTTGCATAGTAATATTTTTAGCTCTCATATAGGTTTTTCCTGGAGCGTAAAAACTCCCAGTAGAGTTATTTCACCACAGAGTCAGAAAATTATAAAAATTGTATATTTCAATTTCTTACATTTTGTAGTTTCATAAAAGTAATATTTTCATACTCTGTAAATGCATGGTATTAGTCTACGGTAGAATACGGGAGACACATGGGACCCACACCCATCACCTCAAATCACATTCATCTCCATTATCTCCCATTTTATTCCCCACCATTCACTACCATCCATTTTCACCCATCAACCCTATCACACTCATCCACCACTTGGGGAACCAGCCACCAGGCACCTTGGCACTTTCACAGGCTTTAATTTGAAGCAAAGATCACTCACAAGAAAGGAAGAGCACTACTTTCCTCTAAAATTCCATTCAGAAAATTTAAGTGCAAGTAAGCTCTTCATTTGGAAGAGTAGAGAGAGCTGAAGAGTAAAGCAAAGTGAGAGAGAAGTTTCTGCTGATTCCTGAGTGAAAAACATAGCCTTTAGAGGAGATGTTGTCCAATTAAAATCAAAGTAGGACGTCAAATAAAGTTTAAGCTTAGAACCTTGATAATCTTGAACGAACCCTTGAACGACTAACCTTTAAACGACTGACTCACGGATGGCTAACCTCTAACATTTTTTGGTGCTAACCCTGAAACATCCTCGATTTTCCACGAAGGGAAAATCCATAGAATGAGATATAATGTGATAAAACCAAAGATTGATCTCATCGCATTATCATATATCAGTTGATATTAAAGTCATACATCGAGAACACTTACAAAATATTATATCAACCGAGTGGACACCTATTACAGGGTTAATCTAGCGGAAGCATATCTAGTCGTCATCAGAGTTGGCAGAATATGTCGTCGAGTGAAGGCTCCTTCTTCCCGGGTACCATCAGAGTTATTCTTGGCGTAGCTGAATCTTCATCTCCTAAACCAAACTTGAGCGTAGGCACGAGACCTTCTAATGCTTCTTATCTCAATATCTCTGTTAGTCAGGTAATCTGCACACCGCCAGATATGTGCAGGCCTTGGTCAGCACCGATGAGCTTTAGTGGAAAGAGAAAACAAAGGATCTGGCGATCCTAATATTTGGCTGTGGTTTGCATCCTAAGCGCATGCAAGGTAGTATCAGGTAATAATATCATAATAGTTTTGTCAAGTTTTAACCCATGTCACACCATCCATCAGTCCATCCCAGTTCCGTTATCCCACCCATACACCACCTCACACACACACACACCTCACGCTCAGTCAACAGGCCCAACTCCCTCTCGGGTCCTGCCTCAACGGCACACTGCCGCATCGGGCACACTGCCGGACAATCATCAACCAGGGGAAGAAAAGAATATCGCTCTCTACACTAGACAGAGCTTCACAGGAAAGGTCCATAGCCAACGAATCGGCATATGTATCGATCGATCAACCATACACTCTGCAGAGGTTTTACCACTCACAAGATTAGCCATCATCGATGCTGTACAATCATCTAGGCAGAATTCCGGGTGCTTGCTTGCCTAGGTCGATGCCACCCTACCACTCAGCCCTGGGTAACTTCGGCCCTACGCCGAAACGCTGAGACTGGGAGACGCAGTACCGGGCCCAATCAGTGGTACTGCGCATCTAGGACGGTTCGGAAATCCCACATCCTTCACCGCCCACCCTAATCACCTCACAACCTAGCAGTAGTGGCACCGCCCTACCAAGTAGTCCAGCCGTCTCCCGCCCATCAGAAGCGAGTGAGCAGTAAGGGATTCCCATGAACCTGGGCTAGTCCTTCCTAGGTTTGACCAAGCAGGCATCTCCTCTTAGGGGATACTCTCCCCGTGCCACCATGGCACCTCCATTCACGGGACTTCAATGCACATCCCGGAACCACCTCATAAGTCATTACCCGCCACAGGTATCTCTCGTAGGAATGCCCAGATGCAACTCCCGGCAAGACTTGCTTACACAGCTCGTCGCGCATCCCACTTGGTCGACTCGACCCTCACCACACACCCAAGACACACGCAGCACGCTCACATTCCACCAGCCCGGCATCCCAAGCCAAACCATTGCCAAGGGTTTACCACCAGCATCACATCATAGATACAATGCGAGTGGAGTTAATAGATAAATATAGTGATGTAACATGCAAGCAAACAGGTAGATAGAAATATGTATAAAAGAGCGTGAGCGCGAAGCCGGGTGGTATAGTAGAGTGGTTGCAAGCGGGGTAGTAACGGCTTAGGTAGTAACATGCATCATATACTAGCAAAGGAGTAAATATAAAGCGCTAGCAATTCTAGATTTGCAATGTCTAATAGGATTCTCTAAAAGAAGGTGCTGCCATGACACCTGCGTTGTCGAGGAAGTAGTGGTATGAGCACTCCTCAGTTAGTGTAGTCGTTCTGCTGGATCACCTCCTCCAGGGTGACTCCATTCCGCGGGTCCTTGCGCCGTCCACGTTCTCTTCCAGCGGGTCTCGATCCGATCGTCGCTAATCCAGAAATGGCTACTCCGCAAAGCGACACAAAGCATAAATCACCCAATACACCGAAAGATGGCGGAACACGAGAGATCCATGACACCAGAGAAATAATAAAAAGGTTCATGACTTAGCCGTCTTGGCGTATGTCCGATTTCATCGGGCCAAAGAAACAGGAGTGATGGTTTGCTAAGCACAAGCTTATATCGCAGCCAAGCCAATATGGCTTTATAATAAATGGTTTAGGCCAAAGCTTATCCATAGCAAACACCACGGCACACGATCTTCCGACCCGAACGCTATGGAGAAGACGGGGGTAGGAGGACGAGCCAAGCAAAGAGAGGAACGAGGGATTTATTGACAAGAAATGTTGCACGAGAAAGAGCGGGTGTTTAATCCACTTGTAGGGCACCAAGGCTGTGATTCAAACGGGTACAATCATACAAGCGTTTAAACACCAAGAATCAAAAGAGAGAAAGAGAGAGAAAAGTTAGCTAGGCACATCTATATCATATTCCCAGTCACACCTTCAGTGAAGATGGTTTTAAGCGATCGACCGAGTCGACTTGCATAGATCCGAGATCTTGATATAGTCCATAGCTTTGCTAACAAAATCGTTAGTCCGATCTTTGATCCAGTCACCATGAACAAGTCGGGATCGAATAGAGCGGGCTATACGAACAGAGAGCGAGAAGCATAAAACAGTAGTGGTCTACTCTTTCCAACGCACACGCCACGGAATAGACGGGGCGTCAGAAGAGAGCGACATGTAAAAGATGCAAGTGCGCAAACCACTCGTAGGGTACCACAACCTGGGTGCACTGGCACTAAGTCATTACTCGGATCCATAGCGGTGCGGTTGTCACCAAAAGAATCAGAGGAATGCGACGGTCGCATAGGGTACAAGCATACGAGGTTCAGGCACGAAAAGTCAGAGAGTGGCAACGCGAGGTCAGGTTACACTCGGCATTACGGCCATGGCGAGACGAATCCCGCGATCGCAATATCCGAACGAAGTACGATCCCACAACCGGCTCGAAGGCACGACACACAGACAGTATAATAATAAAATCCAATGACACGACCATAAGACAAAATGACTCGGCAAGACAGTGGAGTAGCACAATTCCATAGCATTATGATGGATGGATCCTGTATTACAAATGTATATACAGACAGATCGTGAGGATAGGGTACAACAGATACATATATAGGAAGATCATAAGAATGGAGTACAACATGGTGGATAGATGTACGAAAAGATAAAAGATGGGGCTTCCCAATAGTCCAATGTCGCAAATCAATTTGGCTTTCCAACCGTCCAACATCATCTATGGGGCCTCATATCTGGCTACGGGGCTACATCACGGAGACTAGACGGGGTCGGTATCAAGGAGAAGTGGCGAGGCTTGCTGCTACATGTTCCGGCAGCTGCTGGTAGCTATTGGCCCACTGTGACTAGCTGTTGGCTGGCTGCGGCTAGCTGTGGCCTCCTGTGGGCTGGTCGCGGCTGGCCGGGTGGGGCTGTGGCTGGCCAGAGACTGGCTATAGGTGGCATCAAGTGGCGGGGAGGTGGCAGAGCTTGGCCGGGTTCTAACGGTGTGCACGGTAGCTACGGTGAAGCTTGGACGGGGTGTCGGTGCGCGTCAGGGCGATCAGGCAAGACTTCCAGAGATCTTCTCCTTTGTTGATCGACGTCCTTCGTGTCCTTCGGTGATATGAGTAGAGTGGCGACGGTCTCAATGTCCAAGACACAAGGTAAATCCGGAACGGAATCACGGTGGTGGTTTGGGTAGTCCTCGGCCACGCCGACGTTCTTGGAACGCCGGTGGTTCGATTTTGCTAACAAGGTCTCGTGTCGTGCGTGCGAGTGTCCTGAGCCGGGGAAGGCTCGGCCTACGCGTCCCTAAGGTGGGACGCCATGGCTCATGTGGCAGGTCTGGTCACGGTGACGGTGCTCACCATAGGGGAGAAAGTCGTGGCTCACCGAGGACTTGCGGATGGAAGGTCGCTCGTCACGGGATGGGATCGGTGCAGGCAGAACGTTCATGACGGCGGGCGAGATGTAGTAGATCGTGCTTCGGCGCGGTGGTTTCGCCGTGGCACCGGCTCGTGATCACCAGCGACGAAGGCGTCAGCATGGTGACGGAGGGGGTCGTGGGGGCTTGCTGCTTCCCTGCAAGACGTGAACCACGGCACGATGGCCGATCTCAGCGACATAGTGGTGACAGCAAAAGGGAAAAGGACATGGGCTTGGTTATGGAAGCTCACTGGTGATGAGGAACGGCTCCGGCAAGGCGTTGCCAAGCACGGCAGCGATGGGCTCAACACGGCTGGGACGCAACGAGGCGCTGGTCTGGCCGCGTCCATGTCGCGGCGCAGCACAGTGGTGAGGCTTGGTGCACTGCAACGATGTTCCGGTGCTCTGGGACGACGGGCTCGACGTGGCTGTCCACACGCACGGCCGCAGCTTGCTGCTGGTGCGAGGACAGGGCGCGGCACGGTGAGGATGGCACGGCCGCGGCATCGGAGGGTCGGCGGCGAGGTGGAGGTGGCTCGACGAGGAGACGACGTTGCGGCCCGGAGCTGCGCGGCTTGGGCCGATGGCATCGTGACGGCGAGGTTGCGGCCGGTTCTGTGGCCAGCTGCAGACGGCGAACGGGCCGGTGGCGCACACAGAGGTAGTGCACGGCGACCTGGTATGTGTCGAGGTCGTGCGCGCCTGCTGGAAACGGTGGCGCAGTGGAGTCCGTGGCCGACCGAGGTCGTGGCCATGGCCGGTGTAGCTGCGGCCGGCACGTCGTGGCGGTGGCGGTCGCACTGCTCGACGAGGACGCCAGAGCGGCGTGGTGGTGGCCGGGGCTCGGGGTCATGGTTCGTGTTGCTGGCGAGGTGGGTGCCGAGGAGTTGAGGTCGAGCAGGTCGCTGCCTCGGTGGCGACTCCTTGTTGCAGCACGACGTTGAGGACGGCGCGGCTTCCGTGCTCCAGCGGCTTGGCCACGGCTTCCAGCCGCAGCATGGCCCCGGGTTCGGCGGCGGCGGCGTAGAGGCGAACGCCGAGCACTCAGCTGGAGCTTGCTGCGGTCGGAGGTGGCCGCGGCGGCTCGGTGAAGAGGCGAGGATGAGGCCGGCGCAGCGGGTTCTGTAGCTGGCCGGGCTCGGTGCGGCAGCTCCCGACGTTGAGGTGTGACCGGCGCCTTGGACAGAGCCGGTGCGCGGGCTCCGTTGCGGTGCTCGTGACGCGCTCGACGTCGAGGCGGCTCCCGGCCTGCGTGGTGACGCGGCGCGCGAACGCGGCCACGACGGTGGTGTCGCGCATGAACGCGCGGCCCTGGCAGCGGCGGCGCGTGTGGTCGCGCGGTCTCGAGCGAGGAGCAGCGGCTGGAGCTGCTCAGAGCAGAGCAGGAAGCGAGGGGAGGCAGGGAGCGGCGGCGGCTAGGAGGAAGATGAAGCAGGAGGCGGCGGCGGCGGTTCTTATAGTGGAGGCGGGCTAGGGTTCATCGGAGTCCTCGGCGTCGACGCCGTTGATGCGATGGTCAGGGCACGTGGCGTGCATCGTGGGGCACGGACACTGAGAGCGCCAGGGTTCGCGTGGGGGTGCGCGCGTGCTCGCGCTCGGGCGGCGGCGGCGGCCAGGACTGGGTGCGGCGCGGCTAGGGTTTCCAGGTGGGGGTGCCGGTTGGGCCTCTCGGGCCAGCTGGGCCGCGCGGGCATGAGGAGCAGGGGCGCGGCTGAGTGGGCCGCTAGGTGGGCTAGCTGGGCCTCGTGCGTGAATGGGCCAAGGGAAAGGGAGAGGCGCGCTGGGCCGGGAGGTGGAGTGATGGGCCGCGCTGCTGCTTGGGCTGCGCTGCTACTTCGTCCAAAGTGGAAAGAAGGAGGGTTGGGCTAGATTGGAGACGGTAGATGGTTTCCCTTTTCTAATATTTGAACTCGGAGAAATTTTAGGTGACATTTGTGAGTTAGTTTGAGATGAAATCAGACGGGTTATGACTCATGGAGAGGAGAATAATCCCTCCACTTGTTCGGGTAAATTGAGGGGTCCGAATAAATCCTATAGGGTCTTGGAGAGATTTAGAAAGGAGAATTGCTATAGAATCGTGCACTCCGACACAAACCCATCACTAACTCACTAACACGAGCACACTCCTACAAACAACTCTACATGTATGCAACGATCATTAGCGGGTTAGTCTCGATTCGACCTAGTAACTACTTGCTTCACACACATTGCAAGAAAAATTTTAGAATGTTTGTATTTTTGGTTTACCGAAAATCCGGGTTGTTACAAACCCCCTGTGCAAGTTTTCTTTTTGTGGTGTGCACTAACGTTTTGTAGGATGAGCTAGATCAAGAGATTCACCCGTGCGGAATCATCGCGCTGTACCCGGAGCCGTTCATCGAGCGGTTCGGAGATGAATATCGACGCCCCGTCCTAGGAAATTCCTGCTGCACCCACTATCATCTTGACAGAGGACAAGCATTTAAAGCTGCGAGGCCACGAAAAGACGAAGGTCAACGTCATCAAGAACCTCCCATTCACCTTGACAAGCGTCTTCAGCGAGGACCTTCTCTGAGATACAGGTATGGATGTCGAATTCCCCCTTATTTTTCATGAAATTGGTTGGGAGGGTTTTTGGCAGATGACTGAACTGGGTAGCAAGCTTCTTACTGTTGAGTTTCTATGCACATTAAAAACTGAAGATAATGGGGTATCTTTCTGGCTGTTTGACAAAGAAATTTCTTTAACCTAGAAAGAACTTAGTCAACACCTTGGTTTTCATCCAGAATGTGTAGTAGATTTGGATACTGCTTTGCCTGATTTAGATAGGACTAAATTTTAGAAGGAAATATCTGATGAAAATAGCTGTAGACATCCTGTCACAAATTCCATTCAGTTGCCAACTTTGCGATTCATGCACCGCTAGCTAGGAATAACACTTTTTCCTAGAGATGATGTGCGCATTGTTAGAACTGAGGATTTGCAAATTTTGTTCGCCATGGCAAGACATAGGAAAATTGCACCCATTTATGCCTTGGTAGAACACTGGATTAAAATTTTTTAAGAAAGTTTGGGCACATAGAGTATGCTTCTTTAGTAACTCGACTTGCCAGCAGTTTGGGTCTTTTGGAAAATGCCACGCTAGATTTTATAACTGAAGACCGGCCCGAAATCACTATTGAGCATTTCAGACAGGGCCAAATGATAAAAGGAGGAAAGAATAATATTCCCCTCACCATGATTTATCGTGGCAATGCAACCGAGATCCCGTTGCCTAACCCGGGACTTGGACTGTATGCTACCTCTTCTTTTATTATTTTGCCAAACAGGGCCACGGTCAGGAGGAGCGCATCAGCACGCCTTAACCAGATGCAGAGATATTATGGCACAGACCCAACACCACAAGGGCCAGCATTCAGTGGCTACCAGACGTTTGACTACACGGGCACCTCACGTGGTTATCATAACCCGTGGAAGGCAACCCCATCCATGCACTCTGAAGGATCATGGCAATAAGCTAGTAGCACCTAGTGGCAACAAGGCCACTATGGCCATTACCATCAAGGTAGTGGTCAATTTTCTGACATGTAGGAAGAGACATCTGAGGAAATGCATTACCAGCCCGGTCGTGCTTCCTACTCCTGCCCCAACTACCACGAGTACCAGCAGGACCGGCATGAGCTTCGTGCTTAGTTAGGCAGGATAGAGGAGACCCAGAATGCTCTCATGCAAGCTCAAGACCAGATCTAGCAACGCCAGGCCGCACATGACGACAACTGGGAGGCTTTGTTCACCCACTTGCATATCCGACCACCGTACCAGTGAGGCAGCATCAACATCTAGCTTCGGGGAGGACCCCCGCACATCTAGGTAAGTCTTCTCAACCCACTTTGTTTTTAAATTTTGTGTGCTTGAATAATAGTAGTTCGCTTTAGTTTGCTTGATTAGTTTACTTTAGTTTGTATGTAAATAAAGGAACTTTGAGAAATTGGAACCTAGACAATAGATGCTCTAGTGCTATGCTTAATTTAAAAATTCTCCTACTATTGAGTTGTCAATTTGACTTGAGAATTATCCTAAAAACTTGAAATCTGTGGGAGCATGCTTGAGCTAAGCCTAAGTGATTGACAGTTATCATATAAGAAGTTTTGAGCTGCTATTTGTCTATTTCATTATGACACTAAATTCCAGATGCTTTACTTTGAAAATGCTAAAATCAATACGATAAGTTTCTTGTATGACAAAAGTTAAAATTCTTATGAGAGCCATATATCATGTTTAGTATAGAAAACGTTTTGCATATATGCTGCTTGTATTGCATTGAGTTCAGTCAAGCTTTGTTGAATACCTTACGAGAGCTTTGTCATACTCTTAAAATCAAGATCACGTACACTCCACCCACACGTAGGCACTATCCCTACACTGGGGGTAGGCGCCACAACATGCCATTCCAAAAATATTTTGCTCGTACACTGGGAGTAAACACCAAAAATATCCCATGGGTTTCCACCCAAATAAATGCTCCAAGTTCTTGTGAATATCTCTCAAAAATAAGAAGTTACAGAGAAGAGGCATGAGGTTAGGCAAAAGTGGGAGTTGTGAGAGAAAACAATGGGTACAAAGATACTTGCCTGAGAGGAGAAAATGGACAAGTGTCCGATGAAATAAAACAATGGGTACTTAGATGCCCGTCTAAAAAAATAGGGAGGAAGAGCTAGCCCATGTTGTCCTGCAACACAAGTTTCAAGTTTCAAAAGAGAGATCTGTTTTCAAGGATCAAAAGTAGAATTAGAATTAGCCACCATATACATCCCTCATTCCACACACATGCACATCTTGATTTGATTGTATGACTTAACTCTCTTTGGATCCATTGTTTGACTTTACAATAAATGCTTTGCAAATAAGTATTCACGGTTTTTCCCGCCTATGAGCTCCACAAAAAGCACTATCAGTTATAGGAAGGAAAGCATACACCTTATTGCTTTGGTGAGGATACACAAATACCACATATATGAGAGATTTAAGATAAAGTCATACAAGTGATACTCTGAGTTTTATTTTGAAAATACAAAAAATACTGAAACAGAGGTGAAATAATGGATTTGATATTTAGTGCTTGACTGATTGTTCTATCTTTCAATTACCCAAGGCTAAGTGATAGTAGATGTCCTATGATTGCAGGTCATATGGATAAATTTGAAAGTTAGATTAATCACTCTGTTTTGGTAGAGAATTTTTAATGAAGGCATGTGTATTTGATTAATTCATTGTTTGCTCAGGGACGAGCAAAGGTTAAGTTTAGGGGAGCTTGTTGATGGGAGTTATTGTTTAATTTTAACCATCAACTAGACATGAGAAAAGGCATAAAACCATCCTCAAACATAGATTAGATTTAAACTGATAGAATTTCATGAGTTTTGGTGAATCTATGTTTTACATGCTGTTATTCAGAAAAGAAGCAAAGGAGACCCCCACATGTAAGATCAAAATATCAAATTTCGTCACGAAAGTGGATCAAGAACATTTTAGAGAACACCAGAGACACTCCTGCAGAAGCGGGGCCTAGAAGGCAGCTAGGGGAGGTCGGTCGACCTCCCTAACAGGTCGACCGACCCTGCCAGGAGCCCGTTCCGCGTCCACTTCGATGTGGACTCTCCACAGCCTTTGAGGATCAATCTCCACCCTCTGTCGAAGTCAGTTTGATCCGAGCACAACGGTTCATCCCACCGGCCTATATATACAGCCCCAAACCCCCAGGGTTTCATATATCAAGAAGAGAAGAGAAGAACTCTCCACCAGAGATTAGGGTTAGATACTCAAAGTTCTAGTTTAGACCTAGATAGTAGATTAAAGTAGAGTTGAGCCTTCGGCTCATGATTGTGAATCTCCTATCTACTAGAGGCTGTAATTCTGCTGTATTTCTTCTTGTTATGACTTTATGCTATTCTAATACTATGTTTCGGTTTGTTATGTTCCTAGTTTATAATTGTATATTTGATATAGTTATGATTTATAATGAGTTTATGCATGAGTTAACAAAGCGCTTAATTCAGTACTCGAGTGGGTTAAGTGGTCAACATTATAGAGGTATGGTGCTTAGATATTGTTTGCCTATGAATGCGCTTTATATGCTGGGTCATGTGGTTGATTGCGGATGTGACACTCTCGTTGAGTCCTTGTAGTCCACTCCCCGTATGTAGAGAGAGTAGAGCTTGATTATGAAGACTTGCTCTGTGCTTGATCTTCCTGAATAATATTCCTGATGCATAGATAAAGAGTCAGTTGTGCTATACATGATTATATATTTGGTAGAGTAGATGAATAACTTAATTAATTAGGAATGACATAAGAATCTGATTTCTTAATTAGTCCTATGTTTTCATTGACTTTAACAATGAGTAGTCCACACCTCTCTGCAAAATTATCTAAGCCTTTATTATCATCATATTCATATCTTTATTGACTTACCCCTGTTTAAATAAGTATTATGTGCTTGATTCTATTCATATGTAATGTATCTTAAATCTATCCACTCATGCCTGGCTCCATACTTTCTCCCTGTGATAAAAATATAAATCGACAACCCTAGAATACTCGGGTAAAATGCTACATGGTATAGATTAATCAGTATGCTTGCTGATACTTTAAACATGATTATTTATATTTTATCATCTTTAGTCACATGCGTTTGTAATAACTGCTTAGTATTCTTCTGTATAGCTTCCATACATGTATCTTATATTCATGTTAGGGATGATAACTTACACTAGTAGAAAAATAGTTTCCACTAACGCTAGCAAATTATTTTTACAAGCGGTTTCTATTATCGTGTGCATGTGAAAAGAAACACGTAGGGCCAGAATTAGAACCGCCTGTATAAATGACTTTACACAGGCGTTTTGGTTAAGAAAACCGCCTGTGTAAATGCACCATTTACACAAGCGGTTCACATAAGAAACCGCCAGTGTAAATATGGTTTACGCAGGCGGTTTTCGCCTGTAGAAATGGGGCATTTCTACAGGCGGTTCACTTAAGAAACCCCATGTAGAAATCGATTTCTACAGGCGGTTTCTTAAGCGAACCGCCTGTAAAAATCGGTGCGAATTTTAAAAATTCAATTTTTCAAATGACTTCAAATGAAAAAACTGTCTACATGAAAGTTGTAGACCTTGAAAAGTTATGAAACTTTGTAGTTGAAAATTTTTTCATTTGAAATCATCTTGTTGATGTAAATTACAGTCAAAGTTTAAAATTTGAAATTTGACTTTTTGATAAAAGCCTCGGATGGAGAAATACTCTACATGAAAGTTGTAGATCTCAAAAAGTTACCCAACTTTTTGTTGACAACTTTTTCATTTGAATTCGTTTAGTGCCTAAAACAATCAATTTACTCTCGGTTTGTTATAATATGTGGGGAGCTGAAGTGGGATATAGTCACAAGTGAGAGTGTGGTGTAGTGGTAGGGAGGGGTACGCGTGAGAGAGAGGTCGCGGGTTCGAATCCCACCAGCCACGTAGCACGCGAATTTTGCGTGAAAAATGATTTGTACAGGCAGGCGGTTCTCTTAAGTAACCGCCTGAGAAAACATATTTTTCACAGGCGGTTCTCTTTACTAAACCGCCTATGGAAACATGATTGTTTCCACAGGCCTTTAGCACTGGTGGCGCTGAAAAACACCAATGCAGGGGGTCTGGAACCGTCTGTACAAACCTTTTTTTTTACTAGTGTTAGTTATTGTAAGAGATATAGGTTTAAAAGAGGTGGGTAAGTAATTTACCATGTGATTATTAATTAATATCAACAGTAACCTTTCTTGAGTGCACATAGCAAAAATCACCAAGATTGTCATTCCTATCGAAGTGAATACGGCGACCTCTAGGAACAAATTGAGTGACCCAAATAAAGTCAGCGTCAATTTGAATGCAGCAACTTTTGGCAATGGTTCAGAAATCAACTCCGTTTTGGACTCGTCCGTGGAATCACGACCAGCAACCGTTTCACGGCATGGAAAAAGCCGAGCTGTAGATTGAACTCGACGCCATATAAACTGCGGATCTTCAGTTTTTCCACCGTGAAATACACATCAATTAATTCTGGTTTCGATCGACTCCATGAATGAAAGGAACTGGCTGTTCTTATATGGATCCTAGCCTGCAACAAAACAATATTGACTTGTGACCTGGAGCCATTCCATGTAGAAAGTGGGCAGTGTGTGGCACGTTGCCGACTCAAATCAAATTAAATTACTACTACGCAGTGCCCGTGTCACAGGCGAGGCAAAGGTGGTGCTAAACTTGCAGAAGCTTATGTTCGCATTTATATGGACAAGGCACCGCCAAGGACCTCACAGCTAAGTGGAATGGGATGGGTGACTGAGACACTAAACACTCCAGGGGAATGCCACACAGTGCTTCGGATGAATAAGGATATCTTTTTGGATCCTCATGACGTGTTGGTTGATAGGTATGGTTTGAAACCGTCGAAACACATGAATACCCATGAAATGCTTGCAATTTTACATGAGTGAAAGGTATCATTTACCTGAGTGGCATCGAGGTATGGAACCAAATACTCCAAAAGAGAAGTTCAACCGGATTCATTCATCTATTCGTAATATTATTGAACGTTCAAACATCAAAATCAAGCTTTGTGACTATGGACACATTTTGTGATACTTTGGCTATGAGTGTAATATTCTCTTTTGGAGTATTTGGTTCACAAGTTTACACAACCATGAACATTGATTGTGGACCTTTCTCACTAATGACACACTAACCCTAAGAGCAAAGGTGGGAGGAGAGAATGAAAGAGGTAGGGAGGGAGGTGGCTGCCCTTCCCCTCTTATCGGCTTATTACAGTCTTTCTGTTTATTTCCTACTTGCTCTCTACTTCTAATCCGGTCACCCAGCTAGTCTGTTGACATTCTGTAATAGCCGCGATTGCAGATATGATCAGACGACCCCGCTTCCTGCCCAGAGTTGCCGTCGCCTCGATGCAACCTCCGAGATTCAGCCATGTGTCGTCCCGCTTCCCTCGGAAGCTCCGCCCGGGTTGTGAGGCCCAAACCCAAAAACCCTCCACTGCTTGTTTTGAGGCCTAAACCAGCAAACCATCCTGGGCCGCGTCCCGCCGGTCCTCGACCACGCCGGCCAACGCATCCCTACGAGCCCCTAGGCCATGTTCAATTGCGCTTGTCTATGTCCCTAAGTGTCCGTCACTACAACCGGCTCTCCGACATCCAAGTCCCTCAGTCCAAGTCCCGCGTCCGTCCTTCACCGCTCCCAGTCAATCGACATGGCCCGCTCACTAGACCATCAATCCACCATTCGCCATTGCCTCCATGCTCAACACCTACACAACACAAATCATCACCAACTTGTGTCCGTAATCTCCCCTGACTACATTGTCAACACCAACTCAGACAACATGATATGAGAAGAATAGAGAAAGAAGAAGGAAGGGAAAGAAGAAAACTCACTCAAACGACCAAAACCAGTGAAAGGCAAAGACATGGTCATTTGGAGCAAGCACAAGCGCAAAGAGCTACTAGTCCCTCCAGAAAGAGGCGAGGCTCAATACAACTAGCTCAAACTCCACTGCTACAAAAATGATTTTTGGTGGCGGTGCCAAAACATTATCCGAGGCGGGCACAAAAATAACCGTGTCCAGTCAGAAAATACACGCCTCCAAAAATAGATTTACGGAAAAATAATTGATTAACCGAGGCGGTTGGCTTAATCTATTAATGGAGGCGGCAACCGCCTCCATTAATAGATTAACCGAGGCGGGCACCATAAGCCAACCCCTCGGTTAATCAATTATTTTCAGAGGCGGTCATTATAAACGTCCGCCTCCATTAATGACTGCAACAAAAATGTTCATAACTTTTTTATATGAACTTGGATCACTACAAGAGAAATGAGCTTCTACGATGTTGCATAATGTTGTAGAAACTAAAAATTTCGTCACGTTTCACAGTTTACGACGCAGACGCGACGAAAATGCATTCGTCGCTATTCCCCATAGCTAAAGTATTCTGCAACAAAATTGACATTATCGTCGTAATTTTTGCGACATTCATACTTGTGTCATTGATTTACGACGCTCGATTATCGATGGAGAAAAATTTTATATCAAAATTGTAGCACTGGATGAGATGTACAACTTTGTAGTTGAAAAGTTTTTGAATTGCAACTGTTTAGTGCCCCAAAATAATGTTTTATGTGTATAGATTTTGAAATTTAATATTTAAAATTACCAAATGATCTCGTATGTTGATATGGTCGATATGAAAGTTATAGCTCTCGGTAGAATCTATAACTTTGTAACTGATTTTTTATTTAATTTTTCAAACTATCTCAGAATCTATAAGTTTTGGGTTTTTGGGTTTTCTGGAGAACATTAATGGAGGCGGCCACGTTAAGACGCCCGCCTTGGTTAACAGTATTAATGGAGGTGGGCAACCTAACATGCCCGCCTTGGTTAATCGGATTAATGGAGGCAGGTAACTTAACAAGTCCAACACGGCTAATAGATTACCAAGATGGGCAAAATAACCGCCTCCGTTAATCGGTGATTAACGGAGGCCTTTACTTGGAGGCAGTTACAATGCCCGCCTCCAAAAACTTGTTTTGCCTGCCACCATTAAAATTTCTATAGTAGTGCTCCTCAAAACCCCAACAAACTCCGCCTGAAGATGTGCACTCAACAAAGTGATCTCTCTCAAAAATATTCTCTCTCTCTCTCCCTTGTTGACACATGCACACATGAAGGTCTCTCCAAGATCTTCTCTTCTCCACAAAATGCCACATATCATGATAGGATGCAAAAATGCAAATGAAAATGCAAAAGCTTCACAAGTATAGTTGGGAGGTTGAGAAAATGCTCTAGGTGGTACAAGCATGTATGTCATTGTAAACATATGCTAGGATAAGCTCAAGCCAATCAAGTGAGACATAAAATGAGCAAAGCATAATGATAGATCTAGAATAAAAGGTATGTTTATCATCAGAAATAGCACATAACAAGTACAGATTGGAGACCAACCTAGTGCTAAGCATGGATATACAAAAGTGAACTACCTCTCTTATTGGAAATACATCATGTCAAGAATACACACAAATGTCATTTTAACTAATTTAATGAATTTTCTACATTTTTAAAATATTGGTTAGGTAAGTGTGTGCGAGAGGTTGTAAGAAGTGTCCTGCCTAACTTTTCAACCACGCGGATCCTATGTCAAAAGACAATCAGGAGCTCAAAGCGGTGGTCTCGGTCATCCACTACATAGCTCAAGTTCAACTATAGTGCAATGACAAGCCATCTCGATACTATGATGTGGGACACTTCAAACCCATCTCGATCTTTTCACAACATTGCGTAGAATTCAGATTTTAGATTTAACATGTATCTTCTAAGCAAGTTCATGACTCAAAACAAGAGACATAGTTACTTAGCATACACAGGATAGCACTAAGGATCTCAACAAGTTTTCAATTAAGGCACAAATAGATTTAGCTCAAGTTATGTAACACTTTATCTACAAGAGCCTAATCCATAAGCATCGACAAGTATACACATGAGAATACCAAGACAGAGCATAGTCTCAATCTCCCAATTCTAGCCATGAAGCTGAAAATGTAGTATGTCACAAGATGCTATGCCAATGCAAGTATAATACAAACCGAAAACAAGAGCTATGCTACAAAGGAAAACAAAACTAGTATGCACTCTCAACGGGTTTCCCTCATCTAAAAAGGGAAACAAACAAACACCAAGCTCGTGGATATGGAGGAGGATTTTTTCATGCACAACCACGGTGGGCACCACTGTTGGAGAAGATGATTCTCCAGCAGATCTAGAGGTAGCTAGGGTTGGTGTCATTGGGGAGAAGCCAGAGAGGAGGTCATTGAGTTCTGTATTGACTTCATTCCCGACCTTGACCCGATTGTTGTTCCTGAATCATGATACAAGGGGAGACTAAGTGGGAAGGGAACACTAGGGAAGAAAACATATATCGGGGTAAATGATGAATATTTCAATAGAGCACACTACACGGTTCTACAAAACTCTTCCTTGGTGACTCCGTATATCGAGGCACATAAGGAAATCCTAAGATCTGAGTTTGCCAGGAAAACTGAAGCTTGGATCACACGTCACCACATGGAAACTTTTAGAGGTTGGGTGCAAAAAAATGTCAAGGTGATGGGAGTCTTGATGAGCAATTGTATTTGTTGGCTAGGGAACCATCGTGGCATATTCTCACTTACAAAGGGTACGAGATAAACGGGAATACATTTTACACAGTGGCCCAAGACAAACAGAGCACCAACCAAAACAGTGATGTCTACATAGATGCCACAGACCCGAATGAGAATAAGCAAACATATTATGACCGCATAGAGGACATATGGGAACTGGACTATGGACCTGGTTTTAAGGTCCCTTTGTTTCGGTGTCCATGGGTGAAAGGGACCAACGGTGGGGTAACAGCCGACAATGAGTATGGAATGACGATAGTTGGATCTCAACAATATTGGGTACAAAGACAAACCATTTGTCCTTGCCAAGGATGTAAATCAGGTGTTCTATGGGAAGGATATGTCCACGAAACCAAAGAGAGGGAGAAACGACAACTCAATCAATGAGCCAAAGCGCCACATTGTTCTTTCAAAAAAAAGAAACATCACGGAAATAAGGATAGGTTAGAGCTATCAGAGGATTATGAAAAGGTTGACCAAATTCCACTGTTCACAGTGAATAAGGACACAAGCATCACGCTAAACAATGAAGACAATCCATGGTTATAGTATGATCATAATCAAGGGACATATCTCATAAAGGTCTTCACTGCTGTTACGGCTTAATGTAGTGATGTTTAATAATGTGTATTAGAGATATTATACAATTATTATAACTTCAAGAATTTCTATCGCTTTTTCATATTTTCTATATGTACAAACTTAATTTATGTTTGGTGCGTGGATTCCCTGTAGCAGATGTGGACAACAAGCGATGAATAACCAAATTAACAACGTTGAAATGGTGCGAAAACAAATGTACCATAGAACACTAGTAGTCTAAACAATTTTAAAAGAACAAAACATTTTTACATTAACGAAATAGTGATTTTTAATTTACAGTGGGCATTTACAAAAAAAACAAAATATTTATCATGTGTACATCAAAGCAAAAGAAATATTAAGTTTATTTTTCCTAAAAATTATGTCAAGTAATTAATTTATTATGCAATTAAAAAGTCCATGCACATTTATAAAAGAAACAAAATAAGGAAAACCAAAAGTTATGGAAGGTGATGGAAAGCCAAATTACAGGGACCTTTAGTCCCAGATGGTAACACCAACAGGAACTAAAGGTTCCTAGATTGTTTGGTGCCACCCCAAAAAGACCTTTAGTCCGGGTTGGTGTTACCAACCCGGACTAAAGGTACCCCCTATAAAAGGCCACAGGCTTTCTTCCTTCATCAGTTTCCATTTTGCCTGCCCAAGATCATCTTCCATCTCGTTCATCACCGCCTCACGCCGCCGCCTCACCGGTGCCTCAACCCCGCGCACCTCCTCGCCGTCCTCAAGCTCCCATGACGCCACCGCCGCATGCACCGTTGGACCTGCGCATGCCTCCACCTACCACCCCCGCGTATACGTCACCCCCGGCCCGGCGGGCTCCCTCTCTCTCGAGCTCGACGCCACCGCTGCCACGAGCACCGCCGGCCCCTATGTGTGACCTCACGCACTGTCGTCGTCCGCTCTTCATGCACCCAGGCGCCATAGGTGCCCCGGCCCACCAGCGCACGCCGAGAGGAGGGCCGGCCGGTGCCGAGGAAGAAGGCCCCGACCTCCTCTCAGCATGCACATATACTCCCTCTGTCCCTTTAAAAAAGTCATCATTGGTGTGCGTGTCCACAAGTTTGACTTGATTTATAGAAAATACGTGCAACATTTATATCTCTAAATAAATTTATTAAAAAACTAGATTCAAAAATCCTTTTAGTGATACTAATTATGTACCATAAATATTAATAGTTTTAAATATATATTTAGTCAAAGTTATTTCTCGGGAAGCGAAAACGACTCTTTTTTAAGGACGGAGGGAGTATATCTCAATTTCATATGTACCAATTTCATGTATATATATATATATTGATAAAAGATCAAATATCCGGCTTCATCTATCCAAGGATAGAATCAAGCCAATTATTACAGACTCCAAACCAAGCACCAAGTTCGGCTCTAAGAAAATTACAACCACGCATACAGAAACTGGAAAGACAAACAGTCTTTGACTAAACATAACCAACGTGTCTTTGCGAAAACCATCCAATGGAACTGAAGAAATCTAGGGCGGACGTCTCCAGATGCTGAGCCACAGAGATCAGTTGATTCTTAAGATCGTCATGCCGTTGCAAGCTTGCCGACTGACGTAGCCAGTGCGTTCCTCGGAATAGTACCTGCAAAAGAGATTTTGGCCTACATTTGTCAAAAACCACCTCATTCCTTGTTATCCATATTCCCCAAAGAAGTGCCGTAGCTGCTGTTAATAACGATGAATTATGCTTTTTGGTTCCCAATTTAGACCAATTTTGGAACAAGTCAGCCATATTGAACGGAGGAACGATCCCAAAAAGCATATGTATAGAACGCCACAAAAATTTGGCATAAAAGCAATCAAAAAACAAGTGTTGAATGGTCTCAGTAAAATGATAGAAGCAACAACATTTATCCCCCTGCCATTTACGCCTAGCCAAATTATCTTTGGTTAGAATCACACCTTTCTTTAAGTACCATAAGAAAATTTTAATTTTCATGGAAAGCTTTGTTTGCCAAATATCTTGTGACACTCTCACCCCATTGTTAATTAACGCAGTATACATAGACTTGACTATAAATACCCCTGAGGCTTTCAAAACCCAAACAAACACATCTCTTTCCTCAGCTAGATTAACCTGTTGTAAAGAAGCAACAATGCGGTTCCAATTTATTAAGTTTTGACCCACCAAGTTCCTTCGAAAAGAAATATTTAGTAGAGGTGAACTTAAAACTTTAGCAACCGTATCCTGTTTTCGTCTTACATTGTTAAATAAAGCAGGGAATTTATTCTTGAGAGGTTTGTCTCCCAGCCAAGTATCCTCCCAAAATCTTGTTTGCGTTCCATCATTAACATTAAAATGACCGAACTCTATAAATGAATCTTTGATATTCATTAGACTTTTCCAAAAATGAGAATCTGTCGGTTTTTTAACACAACTTCCTATACTCTTATCTTTAATATATTTATTTCTTATGAGTTCTTGCCACATACCATCCTCATTGAACAATTTAAATAGCCACTTGCTCAGTAAACATTTATTTTGGATTTCTAAATTTTGTATCCCTAGGCCCCCTTGTTCCTTAGGTTGACACATAACTTCCCATTTAACAAGCCTGTATTTTCTTGTTTGTTGATCATTCTGTCAATAAAATCGTGATCTAAAACAATCTATTTTTTTCAAGACTCCTTTCGGCAATTCGAAGAAGGACATCATAAACATCAGTAAACTAGACAACACCGAGTTTATAAGGACCAACCGTCCCCCAACCGTCAGGAGTTTACGTTTCCACCCACTAAGTGTTTTTTCTATTCTCTCTTCGATATTCTTCCAATCTTTATTATACAATTTCCTAAAATGCATAGGTAGGCCCAGATAGCGAAACAGGAATTTGCCAATGGCACATCCAAACAGTTGCGAATAAAACTCTTCGTGATCTTTAGCTTGTCCAAAACAGAAGACTTTACTTTTGTGGAAATTTATTTTTAAGCCAGATAGTTGCTCGAATATGCTTAGCAGCAATTTCATATTAACTGCTTTCTCAACATCATGGCTCATAAAGATCACCGTGTCATCCGCGTACTGAAGGATTGATAAGCCATCTTGTAATAAGTGAGGAACAACCCCTTCTATTTGTCCCGCTTCCTTAGCACGTGCAATTAGTATGGCCAACATGTCTACCACTATATTAAATAATATGGGAGACATGGGGTCACCTTGCCTTAAACCTTTCTTAGTCTGAAAATAGGAACCTAATTGATCATTGACTTTGATATTAACATTACCTCCTTGTGTAAAATGTTGGATCCATTCACACCATTTTTGTGAGAACCCTTTCATTCTTAGAGTTTGTTGAAGAAAACTCCACTTTACTTTATCATAGACTTTTTCAAAGTCTATTTTAAAAATTACCCCATTTTGTTTTTTTGTGTGAAGCTCATGAATAGTTTCGTGTAAAATAACTGCACCCTCCATAATATTTCGGCCTGGTAAAAAAGCAGACTGTGTCGGTCTTATTAGTTTCTGGGCTATGGTAGACAATCTATTAGCGGCGACTTTGGTGAAGATTTTGAAAGAGACATTCAACAAACAGATAGGTCTGTATTGTTGTATGACCCTTGTATCCATCTTTTTGAGCAATAATATTATGTTACCGAAATTGAGACGATTCAGAGGAAGCATTCCCTGATGAAAGTCAGAGAATAGAGCCATCAAATCATCTTTGATCACACCCCAGAAAACCTGAAAGAACTCAGGTGGGAAACCATCCGGGCCTGGTGCCTTATTATGCTCCATTTGGAAAATGGCCGCCCTAACTTCCTCTTGGGAGAAAGGTGCAATCAAGAACTCATTTTCCTGGTCGGACACCTGAGGAATGTCCTCTGTCTGAGATTCATCAAGTGAGATTGTAGAATCTTCAGATGGACTGAACAGGTTTTTGTAATAACTAGTAATACGCGCTTTAAGTTGAGCATCACCAGTTATAGTACTATTACCGTCCTCTAGCTGGAAAATATGAGTTTTTCTGTGTCTGCCATTGGCTAATAAGTGATAATATTTTGTATTGGCATCTCCTTCCAATAAATGTTTCACTTTAGCCCTTTGGTACCATTTAAGCTCCTCTCCCTGAGTAATTGTCACACCCAATTTTAAGGATAAAATTGAATGAACCAACTTATGTGCGCCCAGAGATCAATCACACACATAAGTGACAAATTACATAGTACCATCACAAGGTTCAATATATAACGAATAATATCACAGAGTCTTTACATAAATAGCAGCGGTCTAATAATTATAATCTCTCGCAGAAGCTCTAATTCACAGGGAAGTAGTTGACTGGTGAACCACAATCCTAGTAATCCTCAGAAGAATCATCATAGTCATCTGTTACCCATCCGGGATTTTTATCCAAATATGAAAAATAAAGCAAGCGTAAGTACATGTCGTACTCAACAAGAATAGCACGGGTTCATGAGGCTCAAATAAGGTAAGACACTGGTTTGACAGCGGTTGCTTTTAGTTGATCACATTTTAGCAATTTGAGTAGTAGCAATAGAATATACCAAGGAACAAGATTTGCATGATCATATAAACATGATAATTAATATGGAATAAACATCAATAGAAACTTCAAATAAATCAATATTCAATTAGTTAAATTCCTGTAAGACGTCCAAGGCCGCTCGTGACCGTGAGCACGGCTGATATATCAGTTTTACACTCTGCAGAGGTTGCACACTTTCACCATGAGTCGTGATTCCCATGTGTCGGGGTTTGCAAGGCCCACACTACACTGCCAAGGTGCATAACAGGGTCTCACTATGAAGTCTTTCAAAAGGCTCTCCAACAAGTTACTAATCAATCCGGGCACAATGGCAAGGGGCGGTAGAGCCCTCCTTCCAAGTGGCACACACACGCAGCAGTACACACAAAGACAGGAGCCGCAAAACAACCAGCTCGGCAAGGAACCTTTCAAGATTAATCAACATGATAGAAAGTAACTTCCTACTTGACTAAAGCCAGAGCCATATAGCCCCCATGGTTGCGCTGTAAGTCCCGGTGTCATACTTACAGATAAGTCCTTAGTCCATGTTGCTAGAAAGCATCTTTTAATCTTTATTTCATAATTAATTATTCAAGTTCATAAGATCATGGCATCATCAAGCGCTAGCATCACTACTCAAATGCAATCTCATAGGTAACAAGGATCAAGTGATCAAAAGCTAGGAATAAACACTACGGTTGCCAAGGTAGACACATGCATCATGAATTTAGTGATTAAGGTGAATAGGCAACAAGGATGGTCCATGCTATACTTGCCTTGATCAAAGTGCTCTGGAGAACTTGGATCCTCCGTGTACTCTTGATCACCAACGTATTGCTCACCGTCTGAACTCGATCATAAAATCACCACACAATCATCGAGGCAATCATACACGAAGCAAACAAGATCTATATTAGAAACAGTACACCAACAGTGGAAAAATAGATTGAAAAGTGTATAAAAATAATCTACGCGTCGCTACGATTCCAACGATATAAAGATCACGAAAATCGGAGTTCAAACGGAAAAGTTATGAAATAAACAAGTTTTACTTTAATAAAATAATTAGATTAAATCTAATCTCGAATTTTAAAAAGTTGAAAACATGCGTAACAGTAGCATCATTAGGTAGATTATGAAATTACGAATCTAACGAGATTTGAACGGATCAAATCGGAGCTAAAAAGAATAAAATATAGCCGAAATAAACTGAGTGGCAAATCTGTAAATAATGAAAACGCCTTTTGAATTAAAACCGAGGAAATACGTTTTCTAAATAGGAAAGCGTAATCTGAGAAATACGCCAAAGGACCGCGGGTTAGAACATTAAAAAGCTCAGGGGGGTTTTCTGCAAAAGTGCCGGTCGAAAGGGTATCTCTCACTGTGAGCCGTTGGATCGGCCGTGGACGGCGCAGGTAGCTCGGGGGAAAGAGGGGCGGCACTGGTCGCCGGAGTCGGGCGGCGCCCGGCCGATTCCTCGCCGGCAAGATGGCCGGAGACGGCGTTTTCGGGGCTAGGAAGCTCGGCACACCTCGGGACCTGGTCGGGAAGCAAGAGGAGTTCAAGCCAAACCTATCTATGGTTTCGGTTGCCACAGAGGTAGCTCGGAGAGGATGCGGCGAGCTAGATGGCGGAACTTTGGCGGCGGCGAAGCTCGGCATCATGGCTATAGTGCACAAAACCGAGGGAGAAGGGGTCGGGAAGGTCCCTAACCTTGCTGCGAAGCTTGGAGAACAACCAATTTCGACGGAGAAGTCTTCCCGAGGAGAAATCGACGGCGGCGGCGGAGCTCGGGGCGGCGGCTAGGGCAAGATTGGAGGGCGTGGCTTGCTCGGGAACTTGTGGGGAGGGATGGCAGAGCTCGGCCGACCTATATAGGGGCGCGAGGGAGGCGTAGAAGATCCGGACTTCGGGAGATTCGGTGGTTAGGATACGGTCGGAGGCGGCAGTAGTGCTCGGTTCGGGCTCTGTCCGGAGGAAGGGGACGGCGCTGTGCCGTGGCCCGACGCGTCAGTGCCAGTAGGAGGGGAGGGGAGAGGGTCGCGGCTTCCTTTTACGGGCCGGTGGAGGCGTGCTCAGGACGGACTCGTCCGAAAATTCCGGCGGCGGTCGGTTGGACATCGAGTCCTGCTCGGACTCCAGAGGGAGGAAGAGGGCGACTCTGAGCAGCAGGCCCCGCATGGCAGCCAAAGGAGAAAGGCGCCTGCGCGAGGAAGATGGGCCGGTCTGCCGACGCTCGGGCGGCCTTCGGCCCAAGCGGGTGAAAAAGGAAGAGGGGAGGTTTCCAAATACATTTGAATATTTTCAAATCTCAATAAAGTGCAAATCAAACAAAAATATCATTGAGCAGCATGGATGCAACAAATCATGTTTCTAATTCCTATGATTTATTTTAATTGCTAAAAATTATTATTTGCTAGGTTAATATGCCAAACAATTGCATAAATAAATCAATTTGTCCCTACTTTAATAAAAGCAAATTTTAGGGTGTTACAGTAATTCAGCGAGTCTTTCATTTAAGACATGTTTTTAGTCTCATGCAGCCTCATTAGTATTGTGATTTCCTCCTTTTTGTCTAATTCATCCAATTTATTTAGAAGAGTGGCCTTTTCTTTCTTGTATGTGCCACTTACATGCTTCGCCCACCCCCTTAAATGCTGGCGTAATCTTCTAATTTTCGTCTGCCACCTTTTAATTGAGGAACCAATTGCTGGAGTGTTCTGCCATATTTCGGTCACCATCTCGCAAAATCCATCTCTAAGCAGCCAGCCCAATTCAAATTTAAATTGAGGCTAATAAGTTGAGGAAGGATTATTAGTAGAGAATAGCAGAGGAGTATGGTCAGAAATTTCTCTTGACAGAGCAAAGACAATGGAGTAGGCGAATTTTGACTTAAAATCTGTGCAACATAAAACCCTGTCTAACTTCTCAAAAGTTTGGTTTGGCAAAATGTTAGCCCAGGTAAATTTCCTTCCTGATAATTCTATCTCTCTTAGATTTAAAGCATCAATTACTGCATTGAACAAAAAAGGCCATGTCACTATAATTGTCATTATTTTTCTCATCTGGTCTACGAATAATGTTAAAGTCACCGCCTATCATATTAGGTACGGTTTCCTTTGAACATACTCGGACCATTTCAGACAAGAAAGAAGACTTGTGTTCCACCTGAGCCGGTCCATATACAGAAATTAGATTAAATTTGAAGTCATCTTCTCTATGCCTTAGCTTAAAGCGAATAGAAAGTCACCTTCCTCAATTTCGCCAATATCAAAAGTTAACAAATGTACGCCTAGCATCATGCCACCGGATCTACCACATGGAGCCTTACAGTGCCAAAAAAAAATCTCTACCAGCACAAATAGTGTTTAGAGTATTATGTGGGAAGCTATCTCTACCAGTTTCCGATAAGGCAATGAAATCTAGACTTTTTTCCTTTGTTAAATCTGATAAAAATCTGTATTTTTTGCTATCTGCGAACCCATTACAATTCCAAAAAATTCCTTTCATTCTGAGCGATTATTTTTGTTACTAAATTTCTTACGACGAGGACGGTCTCTATTTGTCGGTGATACGGAAGTTTGTAGCCACAAAGGGTCACAACCCCCATCACCTAGCCCCTCTGCAATCTCCGAGCAAATAAAGTTCAGTGCTTCTAGATCTACACTATCCTCATTGGAACAAACAGTAGAAGCATCTTCTACTAGAACACAGTTTTCCTGACGTTTATTAGCATCATCTGTCAGTCTATTAAATTCTATATCTCTTAAGCACTTCAAAGAATTAAAGACATCCTTATCATTATCGCCTAAAACAACACCTAATGACCTTGCCGAATAACTTAAAGAAACATCATCACGTGAAATAAAAGAGGTTGGATGTTTTAAATTACCTTTGTCATGAGATGCATCTAGATTCTTGCTTGCTTTCAGCTTAGTGGCCTTCTCTGTGGAATCCTGGTCCACAGTGGAGGCGTTCCTCTTGCTGGCCCTCCCAGGTGATGTTGTCCCATCAATGTTTGTAATATTTATAATCCCAGAGTCAATCTGTGTTGTAATCTTAGCTACTTCAGACAGAGATAGCAGCACCACAGGTTTATTAATTGCCTTTCCTGGCTTGCGAACTTCCACTAACAATGCCGCCCCCTTGACAGCTTCCTGATTGCCCTTGGGGACACCATCACCAGGAGCCTGGGCATCCTCTCCATCGACATCCATTTTTTCTTCTGCTTCTTTCTCTGTGGGGTCTCCATCCTTGGGGTCTCCCCCCCTCATTCTCTTTTTCCTTAGGATCATCCTCCTTGGTAGAGTCCATGTCAATTAACTGTGGCTCATCAGTATGATTATCCTCCTCAACTCTGAACTGTAGACTGTATACCTGATCACCGATAACCACATCCACATAATCTGGGATAAGATTAGGTGCAAGCACAGCTACTTTCATTCTACATCTGCCAGTGTTACTAGTAAAGATCATATCAACAGCCCGCGGTACACCTAAGATGGTTCCAACTGCCCAAATAATGGGAAATTTTCTGAACTCTTTAGGTAGTCCTCAGAACTGCACCCACACTTTGTCTATCTCATATTTGTACACATCATTATCAGTACCTATCTCAAAGCGAATTTTACCATTAACAGCCTTGGCATCCATGGGTCCCCAATTTACCATAGTTTCCAGGAGGCTAGCTGAAGGGAAATTAATTATAAAAGAGTCAGTGCCCTTTGTCTCAATCCCCCAATTGTGATTCTTGTGCTCTGGTAGAAGTTTTTGCAGCTCTACTGCCAATTGCTCAGCAGTAAAGGAGCCTTCCAAAACACGCACCAGAGCAAGCTTTTCCTCACCATTCACTTTAGTATTTTCAGCCACTGGAATGTAATAGAACCCTAAACCTTCCACCGCGTACCCACAAGGAATTGCATTTACATTTGTTTTCTTAACATTCTGGCAAAGCTTAGTCACATGAACACCAAAACAAATTTCACAGCATAAAACAACAGTGCATTCATGAATAGTATGCCCTTTAGTGCGGCAACGATAACAAAAAGGCTTGCCCTTACTTTTCTGAGCACCCTTAACAGATGACTCTGGGATATCTAATTCTGGCACTGATGGGACAATCACCTTTGGGATTTCTGGAGCTTTTCCTTTCGTTGAATCTTCCTCCATTGCAGCAGGGGCTGCTGGTTGACTTGTGGCCGGAACACCTCCACCTTGCCCTGAACCCGCCTCCAGTTGAGAAGGACGCTGGTGGGCAGCAGCAGGGATGGCCTGGACGATGCCCCCGCTCTGCATAGGCGGCTGCTGTGGCGCCGGCTGACCACCATCACCCTGCGCCTGGTGGACAGGGTGTACTGGAGCGCCCCCCCCCCCCCCCTTGCTGGGAAAAGGCACCAGCTACTTGCGCCTGATTTGGGTGGGCATGTGGAACACCCCCACCCCCTTGCTGAGGGAAGGCGTCACCATGCTGCTGTCCATGATGCGCCTGATGAGGGTAACTCCCAATCTGCCCATTCGCGCCATGGTGGTACTGTGGAGTGGGGTGACCGTAGCCGGCGTTGTGCCAACCACCACGGCCCCTCCGATTGCCATAGCCACGATCAGCACCATAGCCCCTTCCACCACCATAGAATTGATTGCCTTTGTTGCGATTGAAGTTGTTGTATCCGTTGTTGAAGCGGCCTCGACCTCGTCGAGGGGCAAAACCGCGTCCTCCACCCCGGCCTCTGCGTCCCGGATTAAAACCCGGTGTATATATATATATATATATATATATATATATATATATATATATATATATATATATATATATATATTACACCACAACCTTTAAATAGCGATGGACAGTCCGTTGCTAAAAGAGGTGTGCAACGATAAACTGCCCGTTGCTAAAGGCTATAGCAACGGACCGCTGCCGTTGCTAATGAAGCCGTTGTTATATGCAGCGACGAACATGTTATTTAGCAACGGACAAACTATTAGAGCTTTTAATAACAATGGACAGTTCATCACAATAAGGACCTTTAGCAACAGATAGTCCATCGAGCTCAATTAAATAGGTATAAAAAATAAAACCTTGTATATCTAGAACTCGTATACATTGGATCAAACATTCAAGACCAATTTAATATTATATTATGTACACATATTAAGGTCTTCATACACAAATGACCACATTAACCATACTCATTCAATTATCAAACTCGAGTACATATTTAATCATATCACTTAACATCAAGCTATCCTTGTCTCAACATATATATAAAACTCATGAACAAAAACAAACTAACATGTGTTGTGCATGGAAACCATCAAACATTTGGTTAAAGCTAGAAAAAAACAAACAACCATCTTTACTTTAGTTGGCTCCATGTCCACAACATTGCTGCTACTTAGCAGCTCTGAGAAGATCCTAACACCTTGACAATATTCCATTTGAAAAGATGCTGCAACACCTTGAGAAGATCGCCTCAGAGAAGATCCAAGAATGTCATGAGAAGATCTTTATTGCCTGCTACAAACCATCAACTGTCACAGATATCATTAGTTAGAAACTCTAGATTAAAATAGAGAACAAAATCAAGTGTTGAGCATTAATGTACATATACAGTAAGTGTTCTGAATCAACTGGATGCAAGAAACGGATGGTCAAGTCATTAGTACAGCTAGTGGATAGTACCATCATTAAAGCTGATTTAGCCATAGCACAACTTTTTTTATGTCCAGCCTATCCAGCCTAATAAGTCATTGCTCTTATCCGCCTCCATAGCCACAATGTACAAGCAGGCCGTGCTGGACACTTCCACCTCCTGCTCCTGAACATGTTCAGGTATTATCATGACAGCACTGAACAAGCCGCCAAAATGCAAACCAAAGAAGCTAAAGAAACGAACAGCAGCAATATATTTAACTGAGTTAATCCAAGAAATGTCCTGCATGCGGTTAAGATTTCTGAATTGAGATTGGTACATGATTGGCACTTATTTCACACAGAGGAGATCATCAGAAAATTAGAAAAGGAACAACCAACGTAGCATTCGCTGCTGCTTGCTTGGAACAGGTGGAGGCAGCCAACTTGTTCTGCACAGAAATGCAGTTGTGCTACAAAATGTCAATTAGCGCTCCTTGCAATGTCAATGAACCTGCTGTTTTTTTCAGTAAAATTGTTAAATGTCTTGCATTCAGAAAAAATATTCGCAAAGACCTGCAGCTGTAATACACTAGCATTAACATGTAATGAATAATTAGTACTATAAGATTTCCATAAATAACAACAACAGGAAAGACAGTCGTTGATTATGACAGAAGAAAAGTGCTAATGCAGAACAAAGATTGAAAGTAGATAAGCAAAGTGGAACTGAGCAGCAGCTGTGGTGAGGAGAGAAAGCTGCATCACTGGGCACACGTTAGAAGAATATTTCATTAGAACATATTTCTTGCAATCGCATCACACGATTTTATTTAAGAAAGCCACGACCCCATAAGTACAAAAATATAGTATTCATGCTTATACAGGGGGGCACATAACAGTGATCAAATCAAAATAATGGTCATATAAGAGAAATCTCTACTGACCATTCAGCTGTAATCCTAGATGAAGGATCAAGTGTTCATACACTTCAAGGTAGATAGCTTGGTACATATATCTGCAATCCACAGAGCTGATATCTGCATGATAATCAGTATGCCGTGATCAATTCAATAAGATGAAGAAAAAGAAAACAATAGTTAACCCCATCTAAGGTAGTAGTAATTGCCACAAAACACAAAACTGTATGGCAAATTAAATCAGCTAGTTCTGCATATAAGGATATGGCTCCATGAGCGAAGTACTAATGTGCCTTTATCAGTTACTACTTAATTTAACATGATTACGGGTTCTGATGTACATATCCTAAAAGGCCGAAAAAGTTTGTGAATTCTATTGTTCTATCTAAGACCATAGTGAGTGAGTGTGGGATCCTGAATATTTTCATAGCTCCATTGCTTTAGCCATTTTAATGCAGTTCTTCTGCATCAACAGCTTGTGACATGTCACATGTATGCAAAATAGAATTTCTGAGACGTACAGAGAAAAAATAATGATGGCTATTTGGGCTTTTGCAAAAAGGTAAAATTAAAAATTGAACATCACCTAAGGGTGAACGTAAATCCCATGTAATGTAGCAGAGGACTAGGTAATAGCAACTAGAGAGTTAAGCTACACAATAGACCTGGTTCAACCAATGAATTTTTCTACATAATAAGTTTCAGATAGATATAAAACACAAATAAGTTCTCCCCATTGCACTGTTTGCATGAACCGAAAAATAACAATAAATGGGGACAATTTGGCAATAACTAGCTACAACAGGTTCCTTATTCTAAAGAGACGAATTCCTATAATTCTAGTGTCCAACCCCAATCACACAACACTAAGCAATGTACAGGACAAATGAAAGCAAATGCACCGGGGACTACTTACTTCTGCCGCATCACAGTAGGTACTGCAGTGGAAGATGATGTCACCTGCAGGTGGTGCTCGTTCACCTATGTGTCGATCTCCTCCCCTGCCTGCTGTGAGCCACGCACGGTACTTTACCTCCTCTGTGTGCTGCGTGCGGGCGTCCTCTACGTCAAGGCCCAGATCCACTGAGTGCTGAGGTGGGGCAACGCCCATTGGCCTTCTTCACACACGACGCGCCGTCCTCAGCCACTGTGAGCAGCAAGCCAGCCTTTGAGATCTGCGTCGAGGTCAAAATCGACCGAGGGCTGGATTGAGGGTGGCATCTAGGGTGGGGCACCGCCCGCTGGCCTCCTCTGAGCTAAGGGCCAAATCCGCTGAGGTTGGGTTGAGGTGCAGAGAAGGTGGTGGTCTGGTGTCGGATGGGAGTGGCAACTAAAGAAGGGAATAGAGACGAAGGAGCCGGATGCATACCTTTGGTGAGCTGGTGGCGGCGGTGGCCGTCTAGTAGAGGCATCGGTGGCGTCGGATGTCTGGCCCATGCGCCGGGGTGGAGATGACCGATTTCCAGCGGCTGGGCGGAGGGGTGGCAGGGGCTGTCCGGCGGGCGGTGGGTGGCGGGGTGTGGAGCCGGCGTGTGAGTGGGGACTGGGGAGAGGGAGCGATGTGTGTATGTGTGTTTACTTTTGGGCGGTGACGAGGGTTTAGATATGAGTTTGGGTCAAAAATTTTCGGTTGTGGGCTGAAAACATCCCACCAATGGATATCTATAATTAGCAATGGACGATCCAACTCAATAAGTGCAAAATAGCGACGGATGGTCCAACACAGACGTAACATATTTATAGCAACGTACCAGCCATCGTAGTATTGAATTTTAGCAATGGAGAATCCGAGGGACACCTTTAGCAACGTATAGTTCAATGCTAATTTTTATCTTTAGCAACGGGTGTCCGATGTTGTTTTAGTGTTGTGGTGTAGTGTATATAGCTCTCAATGGCTGACCCGGATGAAAACATGGAGGATGCCATGATTGATATTATCAACGCTGGAGCTCAATATGACGATGGTGGTAATAACCAGCATGTAGATGATGGGCCCCAATATATATACATACTTGATTATAATCTATCATCTATCATCTCTTGTGTATGTATGTATATTTAGAGACAACCATTTAATTAATCTTTTTGTTTGAACATACGTAGCCCTCTGGATTCACAATGATGAAGAGTCAAAATGTACGAGGCCCCACAAAGCCATTGGAGGGCTGCTTCATAATCTCCAATTTCAACACGGATACAGGTGAACCACATGGACCGAACGCAAAGATGTTCGTTAATCATTGTAGGTATCTTATAAGGGACAGCCTCCCCATCAGTGCTCGTGAATGGAAACAGAAGAAAGAGGCACCTCATATTAGTTTTGTCTCTGATTTTGACAAGAATCTGATTTGGAATGATATCCTCTCACATTTCACGCTCGAAACAGATGATGACGAGGTGAAAGAGCTAGTTAAGAAGTGGGCTATGAAGAAGATGTCCACACAATTCTAAACTTAGAAGAAAAAGCTGTATAATCGTTTGTCAAAAAGAACGAGAAGCCAAATTTCGACGTTCTGGGCACATATTCAAAGCTGAGGCCATATTGGGCTGAATTTGTACAATACAAGACTTCAGAAGAGGGTGAACAATGGGTGCGCAGAAACCAACAGAATGCCCGGCAAAAAGAATACCACCATCGCATGGGATCAGGTGGCTACAAAAGTGCCATTCCCAAGTGGGACAAGATGGAATCAAAAGTAATTGCCAAGGGGGCTCGTGCCAGCTTCTCTTGATTGTCCTGAACATGCTAAGAATTGGTTTTTCACACATGGTGGAAGACTGGACCCAGAGATAGGGAGCGGTGTATGGCGAAAAACTCCAATGGGTAGCGGAAAGACTGCTTTTTGTTGTAGACGCTTGCGCTAGCGGTGCGTTCAACCCCAACAGAGATAAGAATAAACTAACATATGCCCTCAAAAGTGCTAAGCACGGTGGGTGAACAAGAGGCAAAGGTGCTATCCCATGGGAGCATGGCTTTCCTCAGGACAGAGGAACCTACAGAAGTACCAAAGAAAGAAGGATGAGGAGAACGAGAGACTCTGCAAGATGGAGGAGTGTGTTTTTGATTCACAAGAAGGAGAACAGAAAATGCATGAAACAATGCACGAGGAAATCAAATGGTAAGTGCAAATAGTATTGATTACCCAAAGGCAGTCTACATCAAGGGCAGGCCCAGGGCTCAACATTAGCCTCCCTGATCAGATGAAAAGTAGTTGTGTATCCACGGGCATGCCAATTCAAGGAGATGTAGGACTTCGCTTCCCCATGTATTATGTCACTCAACCAACGACAGCATGTGAGCTGCACATTCCAAAGGATAATGCCACAGTCATGGTGGCTACAGCTGTTGTTTCCCCCGTCGATGACACTACCAGGACACCAATAATCCATGGGCAACCAATACCACTTGGATATGCTAAGGTGCCGGTGGATAGGGTATGCAGAGGATTTAGCGATCTGCCTGTTGACATTCCCGGAGGTGATGGAGATAAGACTCTAGGAGAGGCAGAGCATGCATTCATTCTTTGGCGGAAGCGCTACATCATCATTCCTGGGAAGTCGCTTCATCCGCTCTCTCACAAGGTACCTATAGATGAGAAACAATCACACACTAACTTTATATTATCTTAAGTAACAATTTAGTAAGACTCTCACACTCGTTTATGTACTATACTAATCACACAGGTTGGAGGGGAAGCTAAGTCCAATTATTCATTCCCCAGACCACTATAGTGCTCCAAGGAGGTCTCCAACGCCGGCACGACTGTCTCTAAGGTTGTCTTCAACGCTGGCATGACCGTCTCCAAGGCGGTCTCCAATGCCAGCACAACAGTCTCCAAGGCTGTCTCCAACACCACCTTCGCCTCCTCCGCCACCTCCAAGGAGGTGTCCGACACCTCAGCCCCCTTCGCCCCCTCCGCCACCTCCAATATCCATAAAACTGGCTACTAAGAGGCTACAAATGAAGTCATCGTCCCCGCCGAAGAAGAAGAAGACAAAAGCTTCCAGCAATTCTGTCCCCCCTAGAAATTGCCTTTTGACAAGACTGAAGAGGAAAGAAGTGCTGCAGCAAAAAAAAAGTGGCCAGTTTCTTTGAAAAAATGAAACAGCAAAAAGAAGCAATACAAGAAAATCTACTGAAGCCATACTTTTACGTACATCCAAATACACTATGTTTACAACAAAATTTGGACGAAGCCCGGGTAGCCACTGAATAAGAAAAGATAGCTGATCGAAAGGATGAATTGGGTATTTGCTGACATCAGCAAGGCATACCGCGGAAGCAAATTGATCGGGAGATCGGATCGGATGTTTGATTACGTCAGCAGAAATACATGCCCACGTTGGTTTTGGCAAACGATCGAAGAAAGGGCCCACAAGAAGGGAAAGGCTAGGCTCCAAGTTATCTTAAACTTCGGAAGTTTTATTATTTCCTTATTTTTAGCTAGGGTTTTCATTCGGTTAAGATTTCCCTTCTGGCTGCCGGGTATAAATATAAACCCATGGCATTGTAAAGAGATATACACAATCAATACAAACAAAACCTTTTCGGCTCCGGCCAAAAAAACCTTGGGAGTAGGAGTAGAGTAGATTCGGCATGTTCTTCGTCAAGTTGGGTGTCATCCGGTTGACGCAGGCTTGTTGTAAGTACCATCACGCTCATTTTTATCATGTACGGCCTGTACGATTCTGCCTCGTACCCCACTGCTTGATGAATTCGAGTAGTTGTCAATTCTCGTTTAATTTGAGTATGGCCTATGTAATTCTGCCTTACACCCCACTGCTTGAGTTAGATTGAGGATCAGTTATTGGCTCTAACTAAAGTTGGCATATTTAGTTGGATTCATTAAGTTACCGATGTTGCTTATATTTATTTACTTTAAGCATCATCACTTGTCTAATCTTGATCTGTTTCTTGTTGGCTTAAATCTAATTTTCTATCTTGCTTAATGAACTTGTGATTATTGAATATCATGTTTTAGCAACTAGATTCGTTTCATCCTTAGCTGGTTAGATCAGATCTAGATTGTATACAAGTTGCACTCAAGTAATAGATTGAATCGTGTCGGGAACCTTTGGATAGTAGATTCTGTCTGTAGCTTACATCACTATATCACACCCAATTTTAAGGATAAAATTAAATGAACCAACTTATGTGCGCCCAGAGATCAATCACACACATAAGTGACAAATTATATAGTACCATCACAAAGTTCAATATATAACGAATAATATCACAGAGTCTTTACATTAATAACAGCGGAATAATATAGATAACTCTCTCGCGAAAACTCCAATCCACAGGGAATAGTTGACTGGTGAACACAATCCTAATAATCCTCAGAAGAATCCTCATAGTCATCTGTTACCCATCCGGGATTTTTATCCAAATATGAAAAATAAAGCAAGTGTAAGTACATGTCGTACTCAACAAGAATAACATGGGTTTATGAGGCTCAAATAAGGCAAGACACTGGTTGACAGCGGTTGCTTTTAGTTGATCACATTTTAGCAATTGAGTAGCAACAATAGAATATACCAAGGAACAAGATTTGCATGATCATATAAACATGATAATTAATATGGAATAAACATCAATAGAAACTTCAAATAAATCAATATTCAATTAGTTAAATTCCTGTAAGACGTCCAAGGCCGCTCGTGACCGTGAGCACGGCTGATATATCAGTTTTACACTCTGCAGAGGTTGCACACCTTCACCATGAGTCGTGATTCCTGTAAGGAAAATGGACCCCAGGCCCATTTATAATGGATTTTGGTGTTTGATGATCAACATGACCAATATTGGACTAATTGTTTTACAAGTGTTTGTTTTGAAGTTCAATAGGATGCAAAAGTGTTTTGGACTTAAGAAACGGTGTGATCCAAGTGATCAACATCTCATGCAAGACATTAGAAGGCGTGCCGAAGTCAAGTGACCCTCCTGCCGAGCTTGCGAGGTAGGATTCAGCGATTTCTGGAGGTGTCACTATGGAAAACATGCACCGGACCTCAAAGATCATGCATAAGTCCATGACACGAGATGGAACCAAGTCGGACAACAAGATCACGAAGAAACGAAGTCAACCGGACGAAACAAGAGCGTCGGACGCTAAGGATGAAGGGCGTCGGACCATTGCTTGGAGTCCGACGGTCCCAGGCAGGTTCTCTGGCGCAGCAAGCGTCGGACGCTGCGGTTGATGCTCGTCGGACCAAAGACCATCCGTCCGACGGTGCCTGAGAGCGAGAGAAGGCGTCGGACGGTGTGAACAGTTGAGCGTCGGACCAATTGGCGTCTCAGTCCGACGGTTCCAGAGAGCATCAGAGAAGAAAAAAAGGCGTCGGACGTCGTCCGACGGGGAGCGTCGGACCAATGTCTATCGTCCGACGATCTTGGTGGCCCACCTGTCAGCGACTGCATCGCGTGCTCCAACGGTCGAATTGGGAGAAGCGTCGGACGCTGAGGAATGGTCCGACGCCCCTGCATCGTCCGGTCCGACGGTTCGCAGAAAAGCCCATTGAGTGTTCCAACGGCTACCTTTGCTTTGGGGCTTATATATACCCCTCCAACCGGCTATGGAGGGTGTGGAGAAGTGAGGGATCATTCCAAGGTTGTTGCTACACCATTCTAAAGCTCTCCACTTGCATAGTGCTTAGTGATACACTTGGTGATTAGCATAAGTGCTTTGCGAAGTGCTTAGGTTGATTAGACCACCGCTTATGCGCTTGCTCTAGGTTGTTGCCTAGTGTTTAGTGAGGTTTACATACCTCCAACTCATTGGTGCTTGCGTGCACCGTGCTTGTACTCGGCGGGGCTTGTAGTCTTGCGAGACCACACCGACCGCGCTTGTGGTGTGGCCGCCACCGTGTACCAAAGGGAACAAGGCCCGCGGCGGTTTGGCCGGAAGCTTGATAGTGAAGACGTCGGGGAGCATCCGAGGAGAGGCTTGCCTTGCGAGGCACACCGGAGACCCACTTGCGTGTGGGGAACGCCCGGGGCTATCCACGGAGTGACCCGACCGGGAGCTTGGCCCTTGCGAGAGATTCCTTGCGAGGGGCTCCAACGAGGACTAGGGGGAAGCTTGAGCGCTTCTCGATACCTCGGTAAAAATACAGGAGTCGTCAACGGGAGTTTGCATCTCTACCTCATCTTTACCTTCCGCATTTACATTGCTTCCTTGGTTGTGTGCTTTACCTTTCCTAGCTTAGTTGATAGGCTAGTTGATAGGGTTGGAACCTAGGTTGCATAATTCTTTTGCGGTAGAGATAGCAACACACTTAGCAAAACCTTAGTTGTGCATTGGTTAGTTTACTTTTGTATAGGTTTTGCTAAGGTTAAGAAAAAGAGGCCATAGATTAGAAGTAAAGTTTCTAGTCGCCTAATTCACCCCCCCTCTTAGGCGTCACGGTCCTTTCAATTCCCATGTGTCGGGGTTTGCAAGGCCCACACTACACTGCCAAGGTGCATAACAGGGTCTCACTATGAAGTCTTTCAAAAGGCTCTCTAACAAGTTACCAATCAATCCGGGCGCAATGGCAAGGGGCGGTAGAGCCCTCCTTCCAAGTGGCACACACACGCAGCAGTACACACAAGGACAGGAGCCGTAAAACAACCAGCTCGGCAAGGAACCTTTCAAGATTAATCAACATGATAGAAAGTAACTTCCTACTTGACTAAAGCCAGAGCCATATAGCCCCCATGGTTGCGCTGTAAGTCCCGGTGTCATACTTACAGATAAGTCCTTAGTCCAAGTTGCTAAAAAGCATCTTTTAATCTTTATTTCATAATTAATTATTCAAGTTCATAAGATCATGACCCATCAAAGCGCTAGCATCACTACTCAAATGCAATCTCATAGGTAACAAGGATCAAGTGATCAAAAGCTAGGAATAAACACTACGGTTACCAAGGTAGACATATGCATCATGAATTTAGTGATTAAGGTGAATAGGCAACAAGGATGGTCCATGCTATACTTGCCTTGATCAAAGTGCTCTGGAGAACTTGGATCCTCCGTGTACTCTTGATCACCAACGTATTGCTCACCGTCTGAACTCGATCATAAAATCACCACACAATCATCGAGGCAATCATACACCGAAGCAAACAAGATCTATATTAGAAACAGTACACCAACAGTGGAAAAATAGATTGAAAAGTGTATAAAAATAATCTACGCGTCGCTACGATTCCAACGATATAAAGATCACGAAAATCGGAGTTCAAACGGAAAAGTTATGAAATAAACAAGTTTTACTTTAATAAAATAATAGATTAAATCTAACCTCGAATTTTAAAAGTTGAAAACATGAATAACAATAGTATTATTAGATAGATTACGGAATTACGAATCTTACGAGACTTGAACGGATCAAATCGGAGCTAAAACGAATAAAATATGGCCGAAATAAACTGAGTGGCAAATCTGTAAATATTGAAAACGCCTTTTGAATTAAAACCGAGGAAATACGTTTTCTAAATAGGAAAGCGTAATCTTAGAAATACGCCAAAGGACCGCGGGTTAGAACATTAAAAAGCTCAGGGGGTTCTCTGCAAAATTGCTGGCGAAGGGGTATCTCTCACTGTGAGCCGTTGGATCGGCCGTGGACGGCGAAGGTTAGCTCGCGGAAAAGAGGGGCGGCCCTGGTCGCCGGAGTCGGGCGGCACCCGGCCGATTCCTCGCCGGAAGATGGCCGGAGACGGCGTTTTCGGGGCTAGGAAGCTCGGCACACCTCGGGATCTGGTCGGGAAGCAAGAGGTGCTCAAGCCAAACCTATCTATGGTTTCGGTTGCCACAGAGGTAGCTCGGAGAGGATGCGGCGAGCTAGGTGGCGGAACTATGGTGGCGGTGAAGCTCGGCATCATGGCTATAGTGCACAAAACCGAGGGAGAAGGGGTCGGGAAGGTCCCTGACCTTGCTGCGAAGCTTGGAGAACAACCAATTTCGACGGAGAAGTCCTCCCGAGGAGAAATCGACGGCGGCGGCGGAGCTCGGGGCGGCGGCGGCTCTGTGGCTGCGGCTAGGGCAAGATTGGAGGGCGTGGCTTGCTCGGGAACTTGTGGGGAGGGACGGCAGGGCTCGGCCAAACTATATAGGGGCGCGAGGGAGGCGTAGGAGAGCTGGACTTGGTTGGGACTCGACCCGGAGGAGGGAGCGCTCGTGCCTCGCGCGGACTCCGACTGGAGGAAGGGGATGGCGCGGGGCAGCGGGCCCTATGCGTCAGCGGCAGAGGGAGGGGGACGAGGGTCGCGGCTTCCTTTTATGGGCCAGTGGAGGCGTGCTCGGGATGGACTCGGCCACGCCAAGAGAGGAGGCCAGGGTGGTTACGGCGCGGCCGTGTCCGCTTCGAACACGAGCGGGAGAAGGAGGAAGATGACTCGTGGGCCCCGCGTGTCGGTCACCGAAGGGGGAGGGAGCGGGGCTCCAACTGCTGGGCTCGGCCTGAAGTTGGGCCGCGCGGTGGGAATACGGAAGAGGGCAGCTAGCAGCTCGGGAAAAAGGAGAGCAGGCCGGGGTCTTGGGCCAGGCATGAGAGGTGAGGCAGGTTATTCATTTTATTTTTCTAAATCTCTTTTCAAATGAGTTTTCAAAATATACTTCCAATACATCAATACAAAATAAATAGAGGTAGCATGAATGCAACAAATCATGTTTCTACTTCCTATGATTTATTTTAATTGCTAAAAATTATTATTCTATATATTAAATGGAAATCAATTGCATAAATAAATTCAATTTATCTCTATTTAACAAATTCAAAATTTTAGGGTGTTACACACTAGCTAGCTCGATCTGGTCGATCCTTGATGACGTAAGCAAAGGATCAAATACACTAGTCAAAGGGTCAAAGCACGGTTCGATTTATAGGCTTGTATGTTGCCTGTATTATAATCAGATCGGCTGATTGGTCGATCTTCATTTAATTCTTATCTTTTGCATATTGTATTCACTTGGTCTCTCTCATAGATTGTTTTATAATTTGATCATGTTAAGACCCATCACGTGCGTTATTAACTGTCTCGATCCGGTCGACCCTAACTAATAAACATGATAGATCGAAACATGCATCAATGAATAAGGTGATGTATGGTTGAGATCTGGTTAATATAATATTCTATCATTCATGGACTCCCTGGATCGGTTAATATTCGTAATCGGATATTTTGCTACAGTCCTACAATCGATTCATGCGATCAGATATCAGCTTTTTCGCAGGTAGCCTGAGATGAAGTCCCATTGGGCCGGATATTTGGAACCGTCTAGGACAGCACCAGTGGTTCTGCCTTGTGTTACTGATCAATCTTTTTCTCCCTTATCAATTACAGGTCAAATTGACTGGCACGCTTGGATCCGAATTGTCGAAGCTAGCTGGGTCTACCGACTCTCTGCTCTGCAGATCGTTTCGGCTTTGCTAGTGTGCTAAGCGCAGACCAGATTTTACGCCAACACACTAAGGCAAAAGGTGGAAGATCATCCGAGAAGGTTGCGTGAAGCTCGTAAGCCCTTGCTGCCATCAGACTTCGACCACACTCTCATTAAAGCCTATGAGGTGACGAATAAGAAGAATAGTGCAGGGAGAGGGGTTCCACAACTCGGAGAACAATCAAAACTAGTGGAACCCCTAGTTATAAGTGATCAATATGGTTCAAACGTAGACTAAATAGATGAGATACCTGCAGAGGTCGATTTGGATCAACTTGGTGGCTTCTTCCAGGCTACCGGTCTTAACGTTCATCAACTATTCCAAGATGGACACATCGAAAGTGCACCTGTTGTTGATACTTGATAAAATATGAATATGGCAAGAGCCTCTACAACCCTGCGAGATATTCAGAACTGGGTACGCAAATATACCTATTAAACAAGTGGTACCTACAGGCGTGTGAGAGGAAAGAGAATTACATAATGGTCAGAATTAGCGACGTTCATTACTTCCATGGCAATGATATCATGTACATTGACTTCAATGAATTACACCTGTTATGCCACCAGGACTCGCTCGACAAGTCTTTCTTGAGCTGCGATTGTCTGTAAGTGATTATATTCTTTCTATTAATGTCTATATAATTATATATCCTCGCACTAAATATGTATATATGTTCTTCAATATATATCCAGATATGAGATGAGGGCCATCAGGAACAGGAGGGACACTACCATTGGTTTTGTTAATCCATATATTGTATTCAAAGACATGGTTTCTCCTGACTCGCAACCTAAAGCGGAGGAGAATCTCATGGTCAGAGATTCTCTACCCATACGTCTGCGAGTGAGTGTTATTAATTATAATGACAATCATAGTGACCATGTGCACATTATCTTTTCCTTACTCAACACTTATAGTTAATGAGTTATGCATTCATATGCATGTAAACATATCTAGCAATCACTGGATCTTGATGGTCATCAAGCTGTCCCTGAATCAGTTATGGATCTTTGACTTGATGAGAAAGGACCTGTGACAGTACCAATCAATGATAGACATCATCATGCGGTAATCGAATTTCGGTCTTTCACAACTCTCTATATGTTTATAGATACTTGCTCTCTGTTAAGTCCGGAATGATTATTTTGACTATTGGGCAATGTTTGAGCAGAATTCATTCAAAAACATCGTTCCGAGTGTAAAGCGCTACTACAAATAGTCACACCCCGTAGTAAGGAGTAGCTTGCTATATGTAGTGTCCAACATCTTCATTTACCATAGTTCAAACCACTGGATGATGAGAATATTCTTTTTTCATAAAGTGGTGTCTGCAGCAAAAGCCAGGGAATAATCTATGTGGATACTACATTTGCGAGTTCATCATGGTGTACTCGAATAGAACTCCTGAAGAGAGGATCAAAATAAGTTTCAAAATATATTTGTTGGTATATATGATTAATCATATGTATACTAATATTTTTTTTCTCTTAATTTGATTCAAATTCGAAGCCTGATTGGTTGAGGCAAACGGTTCTCCAACAACACCAGATCATAGCCATCCAAGAGACAATAGCAGGATTTATTAATGACCAACTCCTAAATCCCAACGGCGAGCACTACTACGACTGGAAATATGTTTTTCGTCATGTGTAATCCTAATTAAGGACAAGGAAAAATACGTATATTGTGTACAATATATGTATATCCATCCATGCATGTAATATATATAGTTTCGCACTATGTTTGTGTTATTTACATATGCTTTTAACAAATATGAGTATACATATATCATTAGCGTAGAATGCGTATTTGAATACCAACTATATAACCAAAATGAATTATGAATTAATAAGCTGAAATGAGCAAAAAAGGAAAAATATCTTCAGTCCCGGACCGCAATACGAACCGTGACTAAAGGTGCCTGCCCCGTGGCTCGGCTGGGCACCCCTTTAGTCCCGGTTCGTGTTACAGCCCGGGACTAAAGGGTGGACCTTTAGTCCCGATTGCTTGGTCCCGGTTGGGAAATCAGGAGCAAAGGGGTTTCTCAACCGAGACTAAAGCCCTGCTTTGTACTGGTGATAACACCAGGACTAAAGTGTCATCAATACAACAATTTCTTCCTATGGAGCCTTGACATATAGTTGACGTATCTACTTAGATTTGCTAAAATTCAGGTGCTTATATATTAGATTCTTTATGTCGACGGTTACTGCATTTCGTTCGTTCAATTTATATACGCATAATCTGCAATTTCGGTTCAGAGAATAAAAAACCCATTGGATGCAATCACAAACCCGCCTAAATCTCATACAAGTTATTGGCACAAAGATAAATAACAAATCATAAAGTTACTTGTACTAATTGGTTGTATTACAGTGCTTCCTAGAATTGTCTCAAAATTTAGGCACCTGAAATATAGGAGAATTGATATATTTATCATCTAAAACTGGTGTTGACCAAACAAGACTACACTTGCACCAGTCTAAAACAAATAGAAAATGGAATTGCTGAGTCGGATTAGTGTGACATCTTTGGAGTGTACGTAGTAACTTTAGGGTAAACAAATAAATACTGTAAAGTTTTTCTCAAGTAAGGTAAGACTATTTGTGCTAATGAGAGACACTGATAAGGACTGCAGTGTGTATGGTTTGAGCATGCCTGTGGAAGAGGTTGATACGTACATTAGCAACGGGGTAGCTAGGACGAACCAATATATAACACTAGCTGTATCTAGTATGCATGTAGACGCACATGACCGACTGACCGACTGGACACTTCACATTTATTTGCTGGTCCTTCGTTAGAACTAATAGATAGATTGAGCCAAATAAGGCTGAATGACCACAGATTTGTCTCGGCTTTTGATTTTCCTTGCAGTTGCATAGGAACAATTCCCCTATCAACTTCTATTTAAACAATAGCACCTTAACTTAGCTTGGAGACGGGAATATTATCACACTAGCAAATCGATCACTTAGCACAGCAAGCGTTGAGCCGTTGACCCCATAGGACACAGGTAGTCTATGCCAATGTCATCACTCCATGCTTCCTTTTGCTGCTTCTTGCAGCAACGCCGCCTACCACGGATATAGCCTGCTCATGATTCCACGTTATCATGGGGGTATTCTTTTTTTTAAAAAAAAATAGAATAGATCAAATGCCAATTGTTGATGATGAAGGTTTTCAGTCTGCCAAATCAAATGGTAGACATATAAAACTGTTGTGCGGACAATTTCTAAAATTTATGTTTTACTTAAACTCTTGTGGGGATTATTATATTGTAGAAACTCCGTCTAACTAGAAATAGCAAGATGCATACACTACTACTTTTTTATTATAGAAGATGGTGGCAAAACATTTCCGGAGGCGAGCGGGCCTGGTGGCCAGCCCGCCGCCTCTGTGCCCGCCATGGTCAATTATTAATGGAGATGGGCGCTATAAAAGAGCCTTTGCCACTGACAGACCTTTGGCCGAGGGTTGGCCTTCGGCTACTCCCGCCAGGGCCGACGGTAACCTGAAATCAAGGTGATAATCGGTGCCTTCGTGACCCCGATAATACTATTACAACAGAGCTAACTGGGTAATGTCACCGTCACATTCGAGTGAGTTAGGTCATATCAGTATATCACAGTAAAATAATTGATTATTGAACAACATTCTTCGGATGAGCTATTTTCCGGCCCGCAATGATAAACATGATCCTTTACCACAGAAAAAATATCAGAGTACTGTAAACATAGGGGGACTTTTGGCCCCCGCCTTCATCCTCGATTTTGACATACCTACCAGAGTTGGACAAGGATGCAGATGGTCAGTTGCTGGTTTCATCCAAGCACCTTTAAACTTGCTTAAGCTCCTCCACCACCTATGGCATTGCAGGTCTCTCATCAACATAATTCTTAAGGCATCTGACTGCAAGTTCGCCAATTATTTGGAGGCACTCCATGTGATTTGAGACTAAGCACTGCCTTGAGCCAAGATGTCCTTGTCGTAGTACATGGCCCTTGTGATGCTACTCTCCTCTTACTTGCACAATGTGACAAAGCCATGGGCAGGCTGCTGTTGGTGTCATATTTGGCCGACTTCTGAGTAATAAGTTCCATACTACAACGCCAAAGTTATAAATGTCGCTCTTCTCAGTGAAACGACCCATCTTGATGTACATCGGACGGGCCTACGTTGATCATATATGCCAGCACAGACCTAGAGTACATGCCAATTGCCCAGACAATGGCTTTGATGGCCCAAAGTTGGAGACCTTGGGCTTGAGGTTCTTACCAAAGAGGATGTTGGGGAACTTGACATCGCCATCGACATGTTGCTCAGCATACATCATTTTGGATTGTGCTTCTACGATTCTGATGGCTATGTCCAGCCACTCAGGCAGTGAGAGCAACACATGTGTCCGATCATTGGTGTCGTGAAGCATGCCATAGAGAATTCCTCTTGGGACGAACTCAAAGACGAGTATGGCACATCCGTTTCTATGAACTAGTCACCCAGGGAAGGGCTTCGCGAGGGTGGGCTGGGCCTGTTGCAGCCTAGGCGGAAGGAGGCGGGCAGCTCGTGGGCCACAGGGGAGGAGAAGAAGAGAATGAGACCATTTCCCATGTTCCAATTGTTAACCCTTTTTGTATTTCTCAGAAAATAAACTAAGCATATTTAAGTGAAATTCAAATTGGATTTCAAGGAAATTATAAAGATGGTGGTTTATGATAATTCAAGGATGGTCAAGGATTGTTCTTTAGGCAAAAAGTAAGGATATTTGGAGGGGGAGGTCAAGGAGAAATATTTGGTGCCAATAAATTCTAGGGAACAACGTACAGGCAATGAAACAATGAGGCGAACACTCCAAGCCAAAAAACAAACAATTTCGATGCGAAGCAATTTCTAATTCCTGGAAATATTTCTAGCACCACCAATTAAATCCCATGGGATGGTATGCATTTGGTGAATTTTCTAATGCAGGGTTTTGAAAAAGGTTCTTTTTTTCAAAATGATTTTGTAGAAAATAATTAAGAAAGGTTTTAATTTGTTGTTAATTTTAAAAATTTCTAATTTTTAGTGAATTTTATAATGATACAAAAAATAGGGTGTTATAAAAACCTATGCCAAGCATTGTACCATACTATCCGAGTTGTGATTCAATAAGAGAAATTATAATCAAGCCGAGGAAAAGCAAAATATGCAAAAAGGCAACCAAAACTTCCTATAACGACCAAAAAAACCGTCCTTGCTTAAAGATTTACCTAAATGCCTTGTTAGCCTTATTCTTGCTACCGCTTGGTTCCGCATACTATATTGATTACCTCTACCTTGTTTAGGTAGCCGACTGTCACCAGTTTTTGAGGTTTCAATCCTGTTTAGCTTGGACTCTCCTAACCTCTGGTTTCGGCCGTTAAAGAGTGACCTCTGTTAATTTCATCATGGCACATCCTCTTTGTTCAGAAATGCCAATTCATTTTCACACAAAACTATGAGGGTTCTTCCTAATGAAATACACTATTTTTATAGATAATGGATAGATATCCGGCCTCTATTGGCCAAAGTTTACAAGTCTTTAGACTAAAAGTCTTAAAAGAGGTATACAGAAACAGAAAGCAAAAAGACTAATAGAGCTAGAAAAACTAAGCTTCCAACTTGTAAGCCCTTTCTTGAACACTGAGACCTTGTGTGGTAGCGATCCTCTGCCTCCTAGTTTACATAGAAACTCTTGATACCATGCCTCAAAATATGATCTTGAAAAAGTAGCAGTCATTCGCCTTTGCGTTTACTTGGAAACTGCAAGATCCACATCGAGAGAGGAGGAGGTGCATCGATAGACGCCACCAAGCAGAAATCTCCCAAAGACGTCATCATCATCAGCCCAATAGCAAGATGAAGGCTTTCACCTAGCAACCAGCCCTCTCTAACAACATCACGCCAATGCCCCGCAAGATCCAAAGTTGAAGACTGAATAGCGGCCAACACCTTATGCCTGCAACCACGCTCATGGGAGGTGGAACCCGGCCAACTGGCTGCAGACTCTGCTGCGGGCAAATGCCAGCCTCACGCAGCCTCTAGAACCACCGGACTAGCCGAGGCCGAGGAAGAGAGGAGGAGGTCACGCTTGAATAGATCCACAGCCACGCTAGCCACCACCGGTGTAAGCCTCGATGTCCGCCCACAGCACCATCGGAGAGGGAAAACGCGCTGCCCAACGCAGGCCGCCATCAACTGTCCTTGCCGCAGCAGCCGCACCCTGCTCGGAACGGGCATCAGACCACCATATCCGAGCTCTGCTTGAAGATCCAGCCAGGGAAGATAGGCCGGCGCGAGGGAGCAATGGACGCTGACGCAGAAGGAGCCATCGCCGTCAAAGCGCCGCTCTCGGCGTTGGTGCGCGCTGCCACCCAGCTCGCCATCAACGTTGCGGAGGCCGTGGCCTCGGTCCCGTCGGCCGCCACCATGGAACCCACCGATGGGCCGCCGTACAGGTCGGCGCACGCCGGCTGCAGGAACCCCCCTTGGTGCTCGAAATACACGATATATTTAGGCGATTATAAATTTTTTGAAGAATTGGCAAACCAGTATGTATTTCTACCATGAGTTGATATGAGTCACTTACCCCAAACTCTCAGCGATTTTTCATAGGCTTGTGAGAGACCATTTGGCCAGTATACGTGCAGATCCATCTATGACCACCTAGTTCATGCTCTAGGCATCTAGGTCTTTTGTGTGGATTAGTCCCAGTTTATGGATCTGCAGTCGTTGGGAGATTGTGTCAAAATACTAAAGATTTCGGTGCCTCTCTCCCCGTCACTTGGTCGCATCCATCCTTTGTCAAGTGTAAAGCTAGTGATCCCACTATTCATAGCAAGTCATCTTTGGTTCCCAATCCATTGTGGTGAAGATTGGGCCGCCCCAAGGATGTTCTTTATCAGGGCATGTAGGATTCTTTGAACCACCATTGATAATGGACCGGTAAGCATCTCCACATCGTGTGTGTTGGCAGGGATAGAGTTAGGTTGCAAAAGAGACCATAACAAGATGTATCCTTTAGGATTAGTAACTGAAGCGCAAAGCATAGCACCGTCCCATGAGTAAGAAGCCCTTCTAAACGCCATACAAACTTTCCCTTGTGATACTCTTTACCTGCTCCAAAATGTCTAGATCTTTCACGTTCCTGAATAAAACAACTGGAACAATTTTCTGAACACACCTTCGGATACGACCAATATTTACAACATGAGTTCGCTCCTAAATTTGCATAGTAATTTTTGGCACAAATTCACTTGATTCCACATGTACACATCATTATTTACTTGTAGGCAATGTGTCACGGAGTGTGAGCTCATCAATGGCAAACTTTCAGTTTGTCGGTGGTTTGATAAAGCACCACCACTGTAGTGTAAAAAGCGAACCGTGGGCTGAAGAAGTCAAACCAACAACCCTTGGGATGTGAACCGTGGGTGTCAGATCTCAAATTGACTCTTGCGCACGGTTCGAACCGGAGGCAATAAAATAAACCACAGCAGAGTATGCATGCAAGCTAGCGAGACATGCAGGGGAGTGTTAACACCAGATTTTGGGCTGGGAGCCGATAGCCGATACCGAAGGAAGATAGCCGATCTCGGAAGTAGATTCTGTCCAGCAGAAGGAAGGAGAATAGCCGATTGAACGGTGAATCGGTTATCGGGCAAAGGTGATAGGAGGCGTGCAGCGTCGGCATTGGTGACGTCATCCAAAGTCCGCGCCGCCAAGATGCTATCACGATCGGAGTCCGTTATGAAAGGAAAGTTGGGACTCCAAGTTACCTTAGATATAGGATAGTTTGTTAGTTTCCTTATCTATTAATGAGTTGTAATTCGATTAGGACTCTACCTACGCTCAGGGTATAAATATAAGCCCTCAGACATTGTAAAAAACAACAACATCAATACAACACAACTTTCGGCTCCGGCCAACAAACCCTAGAGTCAGTCGAGTCCGGCGAGTTACTTCATCCAGGTTGGGTGTCATCCGGTGGACGCAGGCTTGCTTGTAAGTATCGTCAACCCCCTGTTAAACTATGTCTTTTTAGCGTCATCCGGTGGACGTGGCAGCATGGCGGACCAGGGTCCTTGCTAAGCTCTATTTCTTTGGCGTCATCCGGTGGACGCGGGAAGCACAGTGAGTCAAGGATGATTCACGCTGGTTTACCCGATCAATCTGTGTTAACCATCATCCGGTGGACGAGATGCAGATTAGGACGGTATTCACGCGCGGATTAGTTATCGATTCGTGTTTGTTTGCTTGATTAATCTATTAGTTAACGTCATCCGGTGGACAGGCTATAGATTAGACAGTTTGCATGCATGGATTAGTTATCGGCTCTAGTTAAATTTGGCAGTTTAGCTGGATTCATTAAGTTACCGATGTTGCTTATGTCTATTGTTTATTATTTAAAGCAATCATCAATTTGCCCGTCTTGATCCATATGCATCGGCTTGTATCTAATAGATTTATATGTTCAACGAATTATGCTTGCCATTCATTTTATATTGAATGCTTTGCACTAGCCGATTGTATTTTGGATCTAGATTAGATACGGGTCGCACTCAAGTAATAAAGTAAACATTGTCTAGATTCAAAGGTTAACGGATTTAAGTTGCAACTTCATCATGACTGCCTCGATCCGCTCGATCTCCACTGTTGAAAGATTGTGATTTAGATCTATTAGCCGGAGAGTTGAAACATTGTCTACTTTATAGGCTTGTATGTTGCCCGTATACACCGAATCGGCTAAAGTAGCCGATTTCATCTTATTTTACATTGAGACATCATATGATCATGTTAGTTTGCTGTGACTACATCTTTTATAGCATATCTCTATCTAAAGCAAGTATATATCATTGAATTCATGTCTAAATCGGTTAACTTGAGTTATAATGCATGTTTCGCTACAATTGGTTCATAACATGACGGAATCGGCTTTCTACTCGATCTCCCATTACATCGGCTCTTCGAGCCATACAGTTGGAACTACCTGGACATACCGGTTAGTTCCGCCCTGTAATTACTGATTACTATCTTTTTCCTTGTCAATTGCAAGTCAAATTGACTGGCACGCTTAGGTGTTACTGACACTCTCAGACCGGGTCCGAAGCTAGCTGGATCTATGAGAGCTTCACTGCCTCAAGGATCGTTTCCGGCTTCGCTGGTGTGTTGGGCTTAGGGAACCACTTTTTGCGCCAACACACTTTTTGGCACGCCCGGTGGGACCATTCACTGAAGACCATGGCAAAAGGAAAGGCTGCGGCGGACGGCCCCTCCAGGGATGACGGTGTCCTCAGGGTCAGGGTCGAAGATCTCAGTGAGGAGGACGCAGCAGTGCTGAACAAGATTGTTGAAGAATTCGCTGATGCCTGCCTGCTTTCATTCAACAAGCAGCGTGATGGCTCTATAGTGAAGAAGAATGCATTGCCAAGATGGATCATGGACGACCATTCTGATAAATCTGAAGAGGAGTGCAAGGCCGACCTCAAGCAGATGCTGGAAGAAGCGACCTGGGAGGCCGCCTATTCAGCAGTCGGCCATCACCATAAATCCTTCCTGCAGACATTCTATAACATCATAAAGACTGTTCTCAAACGACAGGATTGGGAGTCTCTGGGTCTGGTTTACTTCAACATACCCACAGAGGATGCAGATCCAAAAACAGCGGCAGGGACCTCCAATTCCTCACCGCAACAGCCAAGCCAGCCGAAAACGCCAGGGCAGGGTGCCACTGCGGCCGGTTCGGCTCAAAAAATAGCAGCTTCTCCCAGATTATACAAAGATCATACTCCGGAGGAGCTCGCCGCTTTCATGCAGGCCACTGGACAGGCGGTGAACTCGATGAACTCATCAGCAGTGAACCCGACAGCTGGAAATACACCGGCGGCAGACGTGGCCAACCCAACTCCTGGATACCATGAGGGGATCACATATCAAGACCTTCAGGCAGTGCCGCATCCGGGGTACGCCCAGACACCCAACAATCAGCTGCTGGAGCAGATGAGTGCCATGCTCCGTGATACGTTCGGTTTACAGCCGAAGACCGGGACTGGAATCAAGTACAGGCGCCCTTACCCCGAGTGGTACGACCGAGTGACGTTGCCGCCCAGGTATCGCTTACCCGACTTCTCCAAGTTCAGTGGGCAGGACAACATCACCACCATGGAGCACATCAGCCGTTACCTGACCCAGCTCGGCGAAGCTTCGTATGAGGTAGCTCACAGGGTCCAGCTCTTTCCGCTATCACTGACAGGGCCGGCGTTTAGCTGGTTTGCATCTATGGAGCGTGGCTCGATTCAAGGCTGGGAAGATCTGGAGACTAAATTCCATAATTACTTCTTCTCTGGCACTGGGGAGAAAGACATCACAGACCTCACCAACATGCGTCAAAAGCCGAGTGAACTTGGATCGGCTTTCATCAAGCGGTTCGGGGAGACCAGGAACATGTGTTACTCTTTGAACCTAAACGACAAGCAGCTCGCCAAGATAGTGGTCAGTGGGTTGCTCCCACACGTCCAAGAGAAGCTTGTGGGCACCAACTTCAACAGCATCAGCGAGGTGATGCAGAGGGTGGCCGCATTAGAACAGCAGGCCCAGAGTTTCAAGAAGGAATCAAAATACAAGCAGGCCTACGTCTGTGATTCCGACTCAGAGGATGGAGAGAATGAAGAAGTGGCTGCTGTTGAGCTCAAATGGGGAACAAAGCCCATGGCCGTACCGAAGGGTTGGAGCGCGGAAGATTAATACGACTTTGACACGCGCAAGCTGAACAAGCTCTTCGACCTATTAGTCAGTGCAGGCCACATCACCTTCCCAGCTGATTACGTCAAGCCATCTCCTGAAGATTTGCAGGAAAAACCGTTCTGCCAGTACCACGGCCTCACCTCACACTCTACAAACAATTGCTGCAATTTCAAAGCAGCAATCCAGAATGCTATTAGGCGCGGTTTGTTGAAATTTGAGGCTCCTCCCAAGGGGAAGATGAAGATCAACAAATTCCCATTCCCGAAAGGGCAGAACATGGTCCAGATCGCGAATCCTCTGACTAAAGTAACGGTATTAACCTCCGAACGGGCCAAGAAGAACTCCTCAGTTGATACCGATGCGCAAATCACAGCTGAGGAGCTGGCGCTGATCAAAGGAAGGAGGAAGCAGAATCAGAGGCAGCCGGAGCAGGGAGAATCCAGTGGCACCAAGAGCAGGAGGCCTACATACCAGCACCTTCTGAACAAGTGGCGGCGACAGAAAGAGAAAGATCATCAGAGGCGGCTGCAGCGCGAAGAAGAGGAGTACCGCAGGTGGCTCCGCAAGGAAGAAGAGGCGCGCTATCATGAAGAAATGGCCCGCCACCGGGGAGGTGAGGAGGATCATTGGCATTGCCCATTCTTCTGACATTGTTGGAATGAAGGCCTGAGACTGCCAACGCTGCGCAACTGCCCAGAATGCAGCGATCAGTACCGAGAGTACAGGCAGTCCCAGGTCAACCGTCAGTCTGTGCATCAGAGGCTGGGGAGCCCCCACAGCCCGCGGGATCGGCGTGAGAAAAGGGACTCGCACGATCGGCTTGATGAAGCGGTAGTTGAACGCCGACAGCCGGTTTGGCAAGAGAATCAGTGGTGCCCAGGGGATCTAACAAGGAGCCAAAGGCGCCGGGTGCAGCGGCTCAAAAACAGAGAGCTCCAAGCTGAGGGACGTGCCAAACAGGTATGGCGCTAGAAGCCTCCACAAAATAATGGAAAGGCTGTAGCCGATGCACAGATGGTGTTCGTGCTGCCTGCAGAGTTCAGAGCCAAGAAGTATGATACCGAGTCCGACTCAGACGATTCGGGATCAGAAGACGGAGTGGCTAAGTTAGTGCTTGCACAGCAAGCTACTTTTGATAAGCCAGCCAAGAATCGACATTTGAGGGCCCTCTATCTCAAAGGTTATGTCGACGGCATACCCATGACGAAGATGTTGGTGGACGGTGGTGCCACTGTCAATCTCATGCCCTACACTACATTCCACAAGTTAGGCAAGGGTCCCGATGATCTAATAGAAACTGATCTGATGCTCAAGGATTTCGGGGGTAATTCTTCCAACACTCGGGGGGCAATCAATGTCGAGCTAACAGTGGGGAAGAAGACACTGCTTACCACCTTTTTCGTGATCGACAGTAAAGGTGCCTACAGCTTGCTGCTCGGACGTGACTGGATTCATGCCAACTGCTGCGTACCATCGACCATGCATCAGTGCTTCATTCAGTGTCATGGCGATGAGGTCGAAGTGGTCCCGGCCGACGGTTCGGTCAGCGTGGCGACGGCAGATGCCACATACTGGGAAGCTGGGGATTATGACTGTTTCTCTGGCAAGGCTTGGGAAGGAGGCTCCATCAAGGTCAGTGATGAGAGTCAATAGCCGATCAGGGCAATCGGCTCTGAGTCTTTTTATTAAATGGAGAATCCGATCGACGGCACAGAGGGTAAGTTGGGGCAAGGATTCACGTCGGCCGACAAGCTCGAAGAAGTGGATGTTGGACCCGGCGACAGACCAAGGCCGACGTTTATTGCCGCCAATTTAGACCCAGAATTCAGGCAGGAGCTGATTCAACTGTTGAAGGAGTACAAAGATTGTTTCGCCTGGGAATATTATGAAATGCCTGGATTGAACAAATCTATTGTTGAGCACAGGCTACCTATCAAGCCAGGGTTTCGGCCACACAAGCAGCCTCCACGTCGTTTTAGAGAGGATGCTCTACCCGACATTAAGGCCAAAATCACGAGGCTGTTAGAAGCCAAGTTCATTCGAGCTTGCCGATATGCCGAGTGGATATCGAACATCGTCCTTGTGTATAAGAAAAATGGTAAATTGCGAGTCTGTATTGATTTCAGAGATTTAAATAGAGCTACACCGATGGATGGCTTACCTATGCCAATAGCCGATATGTTGGTAGACTCGGCTGCTGGGCACCAAGTTATTAGCTTCATGGATGGCAATGCTGGTTATAATCAAATTTTTATGGCTAATGAAGACATCCCGAAGACCGCCTTCAGGTGCCCTGGTGCTCTTGGTTTGTTTGAATGGGTGGTCATGACGTTTGGTTTGAAGAATGCCGGTGCAACCTATCAAAGAGCTATGAATTATATATTTCACAAGTTGATCGGCAAAGTCGTTGAAATTTATATAGATGATGTGGTGGTGAAATCCAAAAGCAATAAAGATCACCTGGCCGATTTGAAGACCACTTTGGAGTGCACAAGGCGACATGGTCTGAAGATGAACCCTAACAAGTGTGCGTTTGGCGTGTCAGCTGGCGAATTTCTGGGATTCATGGTCCACCGCAAAGGGATAGAGATCGGCAGCAAGAGTAGGAAGGCGATCGATGAACTCGTACCTCCAACCAACAAGAAGGAATTGCAGTCTTTACTTAGTAAGGTTAACTTTATCAGAAGGTTCATTGCCAACTTATTTCAGATGTGGTGACGTGCAACAGAAGGCTTTTGATGAGATCAGAGAATACATGAAGACTCCTCCTGTCTTAGTACCGCCACGGACAGGGAAGCCTTTTAAGTTGTACGTGACGGCCGAAAGCCATACCATTGGGTCGGCCCTTTTTCAAGAGTTTGAAGGGAAAGAGAGAGCAGTCTTCTACCTGAGCAGGCGGCTCCTTGACCCTGAGACAAGATACACACCGACCGAGAAGTTGTGCTTGTGCCTATTCTACTCATGCACCAAGTTGAGGCACTACTTGCTTGCCTCAGAGTGTGTGGTGGTGTCCAAGGAGGATGTCATCAAGCACATGCTTTCGATGCCTATTTTAAATGGTCGGATAGGCAAATGGATCCTGGTGCTTTCAGAGTTTGACTTGAGGTTCAAATCGGCTAAGGCGGTCAAAGGTCAGGCGATAGCCGATTTCATTACACAGCATCACGGAGGATCGGTTAATATAGCGGATATAGTGCCATGGACTATGTTTTTCGACGGTTCTTCGTGCAAGCAAGGTGGTGGCGCCGGAGTAGTGCTCATCTCACCGCGGGGTCTGCGTTTTGAGTATGCTTTCCAGATAGGGCCGATTGTCACAAACAATCAGGCTGAATATAAAGCCGCGTGGAAAGGTTTTCAGCTTCTGCATGAAGCAAAAGCCGATGCAGTTGAAGTATTTGGCGATTCACAACTAGTCATCAACCAATTGCTCGGTTTGTATGAATGTAAAGACGAGATACTCAGAGGCTACTATGATTAGTGCCAGGCTCTCATCAAGAAGTTCATGACGGTATCTCTCTGTCATATCCCCAGGGCCCAGAACCAGGAAGCTAATCGGCTAGCGCAGAACGCGTCGGGTTATCGGCCGATGCAGGAGATTTGTAACAGCGAGCAATCAGCTGATGACTGGAGGGGCGAGATAGCAGGTTACCTGGCAAATCCTTCACAACAGGTCAGCAGAAAGCTAAGATACAAAGCCACCAAGTACGTGTTGTTGGATGGTCAGTTGTATTACAAGACTGTTGAAGGAGTGCTGCTCAAATGCCTGGGGGCAGAGGAATCAGTAAAGCTGATGAGTGAAGTACATGATGGAGTCTGCGGTGCACATCAATCAGCTCACAAGATGAAGTGGATCATCAGGAGGACTGGTTACTATTGGCCTACGATGCTGAAAGATTGTTTCAAATATTATAAAGGGTGTCAAGAATGCCAAAAGTTTGGAAATATACAAAAGTCTTCAGCTTCTGCTATGAATCCTATAATTAAACCATGGCCGTTTAGGGGATGGGGTATTGATCTAATCGGCCAAATCTACCCACCATCGAGCAAGGGTCACAAATGGATCTTAGTAGTGACTGATTACTTCACCAAGTGGGTAGAAGTCATTCCTTTGAGGAACGCCACTTCAGCTGATGTGATCGAATTTGTGAAGGAGCATATTATTTACAGGTTCGGCATACCTCAGACGGTCACAACCGATCAGGGGACAATGTTCACTTTAGAGGAGTTTATGACCTTTGCTGACGACATGGGCATCAAGATTTATAATTCATCGCCGTACTACGCCCAAGCCAACGGACAAACAGAAGCCTCCAATAAAATTTTGATCAAGGTCATCAAGAAAAAGATTGAGCAGAACCCCAGAAAATGGTATTTGCATTTGAGCGAGGCACTATGGGCATATCGCATGGCACAGCATGGATCGATCAAGGCTTCACCTTATGAGCTAGTTTATGGACACGCTGCTGTCTTGCCATGGGAGATTCAGTTTGAGACACGGCGTGTCACGTTGCAAAACAAGCTTACAGCCGGTGAATACAAAGACATTATGATGGACAGTTTAGAAGATTTGCACTGTCATCGGCTTAGGGCTTTGGAATACATTGAAAAGAATAAGGTACGGGTGGCCAAGTATTACAACACAAAGGTAAGGAGCAAGAGCTTCACCGAATCAGAGCTAGTATGGAAAGTCATTCTACCTATTGGTACCAAAGATAGCCGATTCGGTAAATGGTCGCCAAACTGGGAAGGTCCGTATCGCGTGGTGGAATGCGCTCCGGGTAATGCTTATATCCTTGAAGACTTGGAAGGGCAGAGACTCGCCAGAGCCATCAACGGGAAGCATCTGAAGAAATACTACCCTAACATCCCAGTTGGGGGATAATAGCCGATTCATGTGAATCTGGCTCTAACAGCCGATGCCGTGCAAGCGGATCGCCTTCAGGACAAAATGGCCGACATCGTATTAACGGGTCGCCCTTAGCAAAAAAAAAAAAGGTGTGTTATATATATATATATATACAGTTTTGCAAATTGGATTGTTTCAGGCATAGCGAGTTCAGAAGTATCATATACATCAGAATGCCTAATACAATCTAGTTTGGATTATTAACGCCGTCCCGGATCACGTCCTCGGCATCGATGGACACGGAGAGACCGTCGGCATGAGGGGCGAAAGCGGCCATCAGCGTGCCGAACTCCTCCATGTCTTGGCCTGCCCGGATTCCCGGTTCGACGTTCTCTAGCACGATGCCGGAGTTGATCTGGGCGGCGGTCAGAGCTCCCGCGGCACCGTGACGGACGCCGCTCATCGCCACCTGGCGAACGCGGTGGTGCACATCCGCAAGCTGCTCCACCTATGTTTGCCCCCGTGCGCGGAGGACGTCGGTGACGTTCGCTACAGCCACGCGCAGTTCGTGAAGCTGCGTCGTCAGAGCTGCATAAACAAGGAAAGTCAGTGATTGGAAACGCGCCGTGCACATAGTTGGACGAAGCGGGAGATTACCCGCCACGGTGGCCTGTGACTCCGCGAGGTTGGCCCGCGCCTCCGTCAAATCAATACTGGCGACAACAAGTGCGACGGCTTGGTCCTCGTTCTCCTTATCCAGTCGGCCGGCCTCTTTGGTAGCCTCAGAGTAGAGGTTGCGATACCGCACCATCTCATGGTGGAAGTGGCGGCCGCCGGCGGCGGTGTAGGAGTCGCGGGAACTCGAAGATGATTCTGAGTTCGATTCCGCTCCGAAGGTGGTGCTGCGAACCAGAGCGTGAGGGAGGTTCGGTTGTGGTGCTGTGCGATGCACCGAGGAACTGGCGCCGATTGGTGCACCGGAAGGAAGATGGAGCGGGAGACGTTGGCTGAAAGGGATCGTCAGATCAGGCACCCAGACTTAGCCAGATTTAAAGATAAACGAAAAGGGAGAATAAGATACCTGCTATGGACTCCCCGTCCGCTGACTTGCATCATACGCCTGATTGGAGCCCTTAGAGGAGCAGAGCGCCCGGCGGCGTCACCAGCGGCGGGGGTTTCCGGGGTCGCCGTCCTAGTTGCAGGAACGGCGTCACCATCCGCTAGGGGCTGCCCGAAGAGGATCAGCGCCGGGGGTAGGGTTGTTCAGGCCGGCTAAGGAGTTAGCAATGCCGCTAACGAGAGATGGTTGGTGACTGCAGAAACGGATCAAATCAGATAGAAACAGCGAGGAGATGGTAGGCTGACGGTTGAACTTACCCCAAAGTCTGCTCGATTCGGGCGACGCTGGCCCAAATGCGGCGGATACTCCATTCCATCTCATCGCCGTCAACGGGCTCAGACGCCGGGCGCTTCCTATGGTTTCCATCGCCGGCCATGGTCGTAAACAAGGATTGAGAGCGGAAGCGAAGTGGATACAAGGAGGCGGCCAGGAGAGTTGGTCGGCGAGACGGATACGATGGCGTGTGATATTGCCTCGAGCCTGCCAACTATTTATAAGACAACACGAGCACCGAGGCGGTTTCTTTGGGAAGTGAGACGGCACGGCGGATTTTAGGTTGCAGTTAATCCGCGTTTCTTGAATCCGGAACAGTTACCAAATCGGGGAGACGAAGCGCCGCCATCAATGGTCGCACATCGATCGGATTTTTTGGGTCAGGCTGTTTAGCCGATCCTATTGTGAGTACCCACAAGCCGATTCGTGATGGATCTGACTGAGGGGTTAGTTCCAAAGGAAAGCCGAACGGAGCCGATGCTAAAAAGCAGGCCCGAAAGCGGATTCGTATGTAGAACGGATCAGGCTGGGTAATCGATTCTAAGGTACAATGCAAGCCTGAGAGCCGATTCGTATGCAGCAAAAAGTCGTCAACATCTTTATCGGCCTGGAATGAAGGGACGTACAGATGCGAAGAAATAATGGCGAATAAGACCTTTGAATAAGACACAAACGGCGTTAAACTATGTCTTCTACTAATCGGATACTATTCAACGATGGACTTGCATACAGAAGTGTGGAAATATGGTAAGAACATGCTTATATTTCAAGGATTAAAGGAAGAAGACCTAGACGCACTATGGCTGCTAGTGAGTCCCTCGGCACAAGGAAGACCATCGGATCATAGTTCGAAGCATGAAGAAATCATACTCCGAACTAGGGGGCATGTGTTAACACCAGATTTTGGGCTGGGAGCTGATAGCCGATACCGAAGGAAGATAGCCGATCTCGGAAGCAGATTCCGTCCAGCAGAAGGAAGGAGAATAGCCGATTGAATGGTGAATCGGTTATCGGGCGAAGGTTACAGGAGGCGTGCAGCGTCGGCATTGGTGACGTCATCCAATGTCCGCGCCGCCAAGATGCTATCACGATCGGAGTCCGTTATGAAAGGAAAGTTGGGACTCCGAGTTACCTTAGATATAGGATAGTTTGTTAGTTTCCTTATCTATTAATGAGTTGTAATTCGATTAGGACTCTACCTACGCTCAGGGTATAAATATAAGCCCTCAGCCATTGTAAAAAACAACAACATCAATACAACACAACTTTTAGCTCCGGCCAACAAACCCTAGAGTCAGTCGAGTCCGGCGAGTTACTTCATCCAGGCTGGGTGTCATCCGGTGAACGCAGGCTTGCTTGTAAGTATCGTCAACCCCCTGTTAAACTATGTCTTTTTAGCGTCATCCGGTGGACGTGGAAGCATGGCGGACCAGGGTCCTTGCTAAGCTCTGTTTCTTTGGCGTCATCCGGTGGACGCGGGAAGCACAGTGAGTCAAGGATGATTCACGCTGGTTTACCCGATCAATCTGTGTTAACCGTCATCCGGTGGACGAGATGCAGATTAGGACGGTTTTCACGCGCGGATTAGTTATCGATTCATGTTTGTTTGCTTGATTAATCTATTAGTTAACGTCATCCGGTGGACAGGCTATAGATTAAGACAGTTTGCATGCATGGATTAGTTATCAGCTCTAGTTAAATTTGGCAGTTTAGCTGGATTCATTAAGTTACCGATGTTGCTTATGTCTATTGTTTATTATTTAAAGCAATCATCAATTTGCCCGTCTTGATCCATATGCATCGGCTTGTATCTAATAGATTTATATGTTCAACGAATTATGCTTGCCATTCATTTTATATTGAATACTTTGCACTAGCCGATTGTATTTTCGATCTAGATTAGATACGGGTCGCACTCAAGTAATAAAGTAAACATTGTCTAGATTCAAAGGTTAACGGATTTAAGTTGCAACTTCATCATGACTGTCCCGATCCGCTCGATCTCCACTGTTGCAAGATTGTGATTTAGATCTATTAGCCGGAGAGTTGAAACATTGTCTACTTTATAGGCTTGTATGTTGCCCGTATACACCGAATCGGCTAAAGTAGCCGATTTCATCTTATTTTACATTGAGACATCTTATGATCATGTTAGTTTGCTGTGACTACATCTTTTATATCATATCTCTGTCTAAAGCAAGTATATATCATTGAATTCATGTCTGAATCGGTTAACTTGAGTTATAATGCATGTTTCGCTACAATCGGTTCATAACATGACGGAATCGGCTTTCTAGTCGATTTCCTATTACATCGGCTCTTCGAGCCATACAGTTGGAACTACCTGGACATACCGGTTAGTTCTGCCCTGTGATTACTGATTACTATCTTTTTCCTTGTCAATTGCAGGTCAAATTGACAGGCACGCTTGGGTGTTACTGACACTCTCAGACCGGGTCCGAAGCTAGCTGGATCTGCGAGAGCTTCACTGCCTCAAGGATCGTTTCCAGCTTCGCTGGTTGTTGGGCTTAGGGAACCACTTTTTGCGCCAACAGGGAGGTGGGTCCTTGTTTGTTTATTGTGATGTGGGTCCCACGAGTTGATTTCACATTGGAGCAGTCGAACTTTTAAGCCATCGAATCGAAGTGTGTCAGTTTGGTTCGAATACTGCGCTGGAGGTGCCCTAATGCTTCAGTTCGTTGGCGATTGAGGTGAATCAGCATTTATTGGAAACCTTATTTGATTGGCTTTCAAATGGATATGGTCCCAGATCAATATCTTGTTGGCAAGGTCACCAAATCATCAAGACATTCTGTCACTGCTTCAGGCAGGAGCTACGTAAGGAGCTACGTCATCGTTTGGGCTTGTTATTCACCCTTGGGATCGTGGCCCAAGTTGGAGCACACCCCAAGGAGATGGAGAACACCCCAAGGAAGCCCTTAGATGTCCTCCCCCTTGGCCACTACCTTTAGAGGCCATCAAGGGCATCCAATCCTAGTTCGAGGCCTAATCCATGTAAAGTTCGAGTTCATCTCGGGCTCCAATAACAGCCTGCAGTAAAATGGATGCCCAGGTCACATACGGACTCTTTTTTGACAATCCATAAATAGATGGAAAGATAATTTCAAAAGCTAACCAATGGTTTTGGTTTCAGGTTCAAATTCCATCTGAATCGACGGGAGTTGTTGGAACAATTTGACATCCAGAATCTATTAGGGCGCTGCATCACTGTCTTTTGGGACTTTTGGGCCTTGTAACTTGTCGGGACTCCTTGAGGGCATGAATAGGGGTTTTTGGACGCCCCTTAGACTATATATTTAGTAGCTGCCACCTACGTTAGGGTTTTGGTTTTGCTGTAGATCACACTAGTACACAAAAGGATGTTATTGGCGGTTGTGAAGCCATTTTTATTGGTAATTTTCACAACCACCAGTACTAGAGGCCAGTGAAAATCAACGTTTTCATGGGTGGTGGCTTGAGAACCGCCAATATAAATCAACTTGTACTGGTGGTTTTCTTAACAAACCACCAGTAATAATATTTTTCGAAAATCAGGTTCTAAAAATAGCAAAAAAAATGTTTAAATTCTAGGAGAGGCCCACTAGTCAACCACATTTTTCACGGCAAGTCATGGCATTTTTCCAGTACTAGAGGCCAGTGAAAATCAACATTTTCATGAGCGGTGGCTTGAGAACCGCCAGTATAAATCGATTTGTACTGGTAGTTTTCTTAATAAACCGCCAGTAGTAATGTTTTCCCGAAAATCGGGTTTTCGAAATAGTAAAAAAAATATTTAAATTTTAGGAGAGGTCCACTAGTCAACCACCTTTTTTGCGGCAAGAAGTGGCATTTTTCGCACCAAAATCACGCGCTACACGATCATCGGGGTTCGAACCCGCGACCAGGATCTCGCGTGTAGTTTCCTCTACTACTCCACCTACCACTTACTTTTGTCTAAATCAGAGTTTGGTTCCCCACACATTATCCTAAAACCGAGTATAAATTGATTGTTTGAGGCCCTAAACGAATTCAAATGAAAAAATTCTCAATTACAAAATTTTGTAACTTTTTAAAATCGACAACTTTTATTCTCATAATTTCTCCATCTGAGGTGGTTTACAAAACTCGAATTTCATATTTGACAAATTCAAATGCATTTTTCCTTGAGAAGATGATTTCAAATGAAAAAGTTTTCAACTACAAAGCAGTTTCAGATATACAACTTTTATTTTGATGGTTTTTCATAAGAGGTCATTTGCAAAACTAAAAAAATTCAACTTCAAATTATTTATACTGACGGTTCCTTAAGAAAACCGTCAATATAAATCGATTTGTATTGGCGGTTCTCTTAAGAAAATATCCAGTAGAGAAATCCATGAATTTTACACTGCCAGTACAAATCGATTTGTAGTGGTTTTCTTAACAAATCACCATTGTAAATCAATTTGCCAGTTTGTTATTCGGGCCCACTGATTTATTTCTTCTTGCGCGGCTGTCAACAGTCATTGAACAGTCCCTGTTATCAGTTTGTGAGAACTCACATTAGAGATTTTAATCATATATCTGCACACTACTGGATTCGCCCTCTTTGCCGACTGCTGAAACCAGTCGGCAAAGGAGGAAATGCAGTCGGCAAAGGCTTTGCCGACTGTATTTCTTGAGGCAGTCGGCAAAGGGGAGGTGGCAAAGCCCAAGGCGGCAAAGGCCACCTTTGCCAGCTGCCATGAAAGGCAGTCGGCAAAGCCTTTGCCAACTGCCGCTCTGGCAGTCGGTAAAGCAAACGCGCACAGCCGTTAGAGTTTTCTTTGCCGACTGCCTAGGTGGCAGTCGGCAAAGAATTTTTTTTCATTTTTTTTAATCGAGGCAAATATTTTTTTCCTTTTTTTTAATCGAAGACCTTTGCCGACTGCCTTTATTGGCAGTCGGCAAAGATTTTTTCCATTTTTTTAAAAAAAAGTGTATATCTTTGCCAGCTGCCAATTCAGCAGTCGGCAAAGGCTTTGCCGACTGCCTTGCTTCGTGGCAGTCGGCAAAGCTGGGTATTTTACTTTTTTTGTTCCCAGCTTTGCCAGCTGCCGTGGCAGTCGGCAAAGCTGGAAAATGCAATTTTTTTTGCTGTTTTTGCCGATTTAGCTCACGTATCGCAGCAACCAAAACACATATATGTACATATCACAGAAATCCACATATACATCACAGAGATTCACAAATAATCTATAACCACAACATCCATCAAGTCGCACGCACGAATGCAACATCCAACAAGTCGCACAAGTCCAACATCCAACAAAGTTGCAAAAGGGTCTAACATAATAAAATTACATCCATTATCCACCAACATGCACCGAGCCACTCACTCGTCCTGCGACCAGTCGCCACCACCGTGGTGTGAGGAGCTCCCTGTCGGCCACGAAGACCACCCGGACGGTCCGACCTGCGGCTGTGGAGAAGGTCCAACTGTCGGAGACGGGTTCGAAGCCGCCGACTGCAGCTGTACGGATAAGCGATCTCATTATTACCTAAGGGATGGCCGCACAAGCGAAAACAATAGATAGGCTGCCAGTAACTCACCGGAGTCCTTACAGGCGGAAGATCAGGGAGTGGAGGGAGAACAACCGGGGGTGGAGTGAACATCACTTGCAACGGAGGGGGTCTGTAGTTAGGGATCTCCAGGCCCTGAAAGTAGCTGGAAATCGAGGAGGCAAACTGCGTCATCTGTTGCTGGGACTGCTGCTGGAAAGCTAGCATCGCCTGCCGATGGGCCTCCTGTTGGGCCGCCAGCTACTGCCGATAGGCTTCTTCTCGGGCCGCCTCTCTTGCCTGTTGGGCCCGCATCTCTTCCAGTTGGACCTGCAATATTACACAAGCGATGTTTAAACAATGCATAAACATTCGGCAACATATGTAAAACCAATGAACGACGAATAGTTACCTGAAGTGCCGCCATCATCTGTGTGGAGCTTGCCCGCCGAGGTTGTATGGGGACATCGGAGGAGGTACCGGCACTGCTATCCGAACGACGAACCTCACGAAGGGAGGGAACGGTGGCCGGGTCGATGACGCTGTGGGCAATAAGGTACCGGCCGTGCTGCTTCCCTCCTCTCGTCCTCATCAGGACGTCCGTATCGAGGGGCTCGGTCGACGGGTCGTAGTCGGCACCATGGCGCGTGCGAACCGCCTCGGTGTACTGGACCACCCTATCGTAGACGTTTTGGTTGGTAATGGCGTCAGGCCCCCTCGCCGTGTCGTAGACGTTCTCTGGATCTGTCGCCTTGCCCTGGTGAGACAGGATATAGCCCGTGAACTCGTTGATCACCTGGCCGTCATGCGACTGGGTCTGCGAGGAAAACACAGCGTCCGATCGGACCCATGAGCAGCCGGGCCAAATGCTTGCTGCAGGAATTGATTGGTCCCGTGAACCCATTCAGCGCTCTTCCTCTTTTCTGTCCAGCCTGTGTACATCCACTCACGGCCAGCCATCTTCTGTCATACGCCAATGTATGTGAGTAATAAAACCAGCATTTGCATGTACAAGGCGTTCCTACCATCTAATAGGTGAAGGATAGGTCCTAATCCCAACCGAGGATGCGTAGATGAGGTTAGCTTCCATGCTCCGCTCCCGACCGAGACGGAATTTCGGCAGCACCTCCCCGCTGTTCTCCTGATACACGTCCCGGTTTGGGGAGAGTGTGTATCTGGAGAACAACGGGGAGGTGCTGCTGAAACTCCAGCTCGGACGGGGGCGGAACATGGAAGCTAACCCATCTACGCATCCGCGGGCTCTCCAAGAAACGTGGACAATCCGAAAGAGATACCGTCGCAGATATGCACTGACCAGCATACCAACGACCGCGTATCCCTTTCGGACGGGAAACGCCTAACTTGGTTACGCGACCTAAGTACGACAATGGGTAAGGAAAGGAGGTGATTTATACCTCGGGTGGCGATGGCGAGAGGCTAGCGGGGCAGTGGCGACGAAGCCGATGAGGGTGGCCGAGTCCTGCAAAAAAAGACAATAGATTAGAATCAATTGAAAATTTTGGCAGCACCTCCCCTGCACGGGGAGGTTCCAAAATTAAACCTGCACAAAACATAGGCACGAAGGCCAACATTTTCAACGGCGCGAAGGCCGACAACCAAAACGGCACGAAGGCCGACATTCGCAAACGGCACGAAGGCCGACATTCAAAACAGTCCTTATACCTTCGATGGTGGCGAGGCGTGCACGCGGAGAATGGGACGAGACGTTGCTGCGGAGGCACCACCTCCCCTTCACTCCATCTCCCCCTCGGCCTCCTTCCTCCTCTCCTTCCTCGCCTCGCCGGCCTCCTCCTTCCTCCGGCCTTCTCCTTCTTCCTTTCCTCCTCCTCCTTCTCCTTCTTCTTCCTTCTCTTTCTCCTCCTTCTTCCTCCCTCCTTCTTCTTCCCCTTCTTCCTCCTCTTTTCCTTCTCCTTCTCTTCCCCTTCCTCCTTCCTCCTCCCTGCTCCTCTTTCTCCTTCCTCGGGGCGCGGTGGCACTAGGGGGGTGGGGCGGTGGCGGCGGGGCCGGCGGTCGGGGCGGGCCGGGGCGGGGCCAGCGGTCGGGGCGGGCCGGGGAGGGGCCGGCGGCGGGGCCGGCGGCCGGGGAGGGCCGGGGAGGGGCCGGCGGCGGCCGGGGAGGAGCCGCGGGCCAGGCACCGGGCACGGGCCGACGGGGGCAGGGAGGGACGGCGGCGGCGCGGGGTGGCGGGGGCGGGGAGGGGCGGCCGCGGGCGCGCGGCGGGGTGGCCGGGGCGTGGAGGGGCGGCCGCGGGCGCGCGGTGGACGGCAGATCCGGGGCGGAGGCGGCGCGGCGGGGCGGCGGCGGCGACGACGGCGGCAGTGGTGTGCGTGCGTGTGGTGTGCGTGCGGGTGTGTGCGTGCGCGCGGCCGGCCGATTTAGGGATTGGGGATTTTTGCTTTTTTATTTTTTTTTCGGAAAATTCCTTTGCCGACTGCCTCGCTAGACAGTCGGCAAAGCAGGCCTCTTTGCCGACTGCCAGATCAGCGGCAGTCGGCAAAGAGGCCCTTTGCCGACTGTCCCAGCTAGCAGTCGGCAAAGTATTAATTTTTTTTTTTTGAATTTTGGTTTCAAACTTTTTTTGTGACCCATATATATTGTTTAAGAGTACATGTTCAAATTCTTTGCATTTGCAGGGGTGTCATTCTTTGCATCGTCTTCCTTCAGGAATAACTCTGCTATGCAACTTAAGGCGACTTGGCCTATGGGGCACACCAATAAATGAGGTTCCAAAAGGTATTGGCAGATTAACTTTTCTCAATGATTTAGAAGGGTTTCCTGTTGCTGGTGGCTCTTCTAACAGTTTGAGAATGCAAGTTGGATGGAATCTAGAAGAATTGGGTGCTCTTCTGCAGATGAGGAGGCTTGATATGATCAATCTTGAAAGAGCAGTTCCTCCTAGCAAAGATTCATTGCTAACAAACAAACAACATCTCAGAGAATTAATTCTACATTGCAGTGAACACATACATGAGCCATATTCTGAAGATGCTGTAATCAATATTGAGAAAACCTATGATCTGCTAATACCTGCGAACAACGTGGAGGATCTCTGTTTTCAGAATTTTTTTGGTCAGAGGTTTCCCATGTGGCTGGGTACTACTACCCATTTGTCTTCACTGCAATATTTAAAGCTCATAAATTGCAAATCATGTGTGCGTGCGTGTGGTGTGCGTGCGTGTGGTGTGCATATGTCTAGGTTTTGGACATTCGACATCGCAACGTGCTCCAAACTTCTTCAAATTTTTATCATAGCGTCCACATGCGATAACATAACACCTCGTCAAGTTTCGTGATTTTCCGACTTTGTTTCGATTTAATATAATTAAAACACACTTCTACCGCACGTGGACGGTCATGTTTCATGGACAAGACTTTTAAACTTTTGGGTGACTTTATGGACACGGCCTCAAAATAAACTCTCCAACATGAATATCATTTTTTGAATGGCTACATTTCATTATTTCATGCACCTGCAGTTCAATTCTGCATTGTGCGGAAAAATTCAAGTAAATAAAAAAATGAACGAAATAGAGTAAACTTTTGTAAAAAGGCTCCAAATTTGAACATGTACTCTTAAACAATATATATGGGTCACAAAAAAGTTTGAAACCAAAATTCAAAAAAAAATTAATAGTTTGCCGACTGCCAGCTGGGGCACTCGGCAAAGGGCCTCTTTGCCGACTGCCCCTGCTTTGCCGACTGCCAAACGGCGTGACAGTCGGCAAAGAAGACGGAGACGGACGCCATCCCGACGCTTGCAAGGTATGCCGACTGCTTCCCTTCGCCGACTGCCGGGAGCAAGCTGGCAGTCGGCAAAGACTGTCTTTGCCGACTGCCTTTCTTTGCCAGCTGCTCGGAGCAGGCTGGCAGTCGGCAAAGATTTTCTTTGCCGACTGCCTTTCTTTGCCAACTGTTTTGACTTCTGCAGTCGACTGCCCTAAATATGGCAGTCGGCAAAGATGCTGGCAGGCGGCAAAGACCCTGTTTCCCGTAGTGGCAATTGTCACTTCACTTGAGTTGCGTGTTATCTTGTTCTTGCTTGTGTTCTTCAATTCGGAGCAAGGATTAGCCCTCATTTGCGAGGTCAACCAGATTATGACACGGTTGATAACCAAAGGAGACATGGTACTAAGGTTGCAGGAATCGGGTCTTTGTGATGTAAAACCGAATTGGTGTGTCGCTCTCTCCACCCAAATCAATAGTTATCATTGAACCTGACGAAAGATCGGGAATCATGTCCCCATCACCATCGGTTCACATGTTTAGCGCATTGTATCCGTTCGGCTCCTTGAACTTTCTTCCATTAATATTTTGCTGCCCAACAATAAGCATTGTTATGCAATTAGGCCATGTGTGTTTGCATTCTATATACTATGTAATCCAGCTTATAGACGCAAGAGACAGAAGTTGGCATATTGAATCCATCGTGCCGAGTTCTCAAACCAGACCAAGATGCTTTCTTATATACTAGTATTCCGCAACGGCTAATCAGTGGCCGGCTAGTTGCTATATATCAAAATCAAACAGTAAGCTGACAAGCAACAATAGGATGGACAGAGGTAGCGTAACGAGCTTGATCTTCATCACCACCAAACACAGCACAATGCGCGTTGGTAATACGACAACGTTTGGTAATACGACAATTGGCAATGCGTGTCAGTAATACGACGACGTTTGGTAAGCCTTTTGTTTGGTGCTGCGCTTATAGTTGCCCATTTTGTATCTTGAATGAGCTAATAGCTAGGCAGCCTTCGTATTTCAGACAAGAGAGAGTGTGTATTTAGTTGTCACTGCAGATATACAAGCAAGGAGAAATAAAAAAAACAGAAATTAGAACACAGAAAAAATTAAATATAGAACACAGACGATAAGCATCATTTTATTGCTTCTCTTAAGCCTGGTCACCAAGCGTCAGCAGAAATAAGAAAACGGGCAGTTGTTTCTCTCACCAACTCAGCTATCATTACAAAAAAAAAAAAAAAAAAAAAAAAAAAAAAAAAAAAAACGTGCATGTAAAAGTCCACTAACTATAGCAACAAGATCACCGGCATTACTTGACTTCGATGGAATATGACTGGATTATGTCAAGTCCAAGGCATTTCTTTATTTCAAGGTGATGTGGTTGTACAATTGATTCATCTTTTCTAAGCATACTATAAACTGCAATTGTGTGATGGGTTGATACACAACTGCAGCCTCATAGACAGTACTCCTACTGACTCAGACCAGTAATGTTTTATTTATTGACTAACCGAGGCGGTTGGCTTAAGGTGCCCGTTTCGGTTAATCCATTAATAGAGGCGGTTGTCGTAAAGATTAAGCTAGACAGACGCATTATATGGCCCACCTCCATTAATGATTTACCGAGACGGTCGCTCGACCGGCAGACTTGCTACGGATTAACCGCAGCGGCCAAAAGGCCCACCCGTCTCCATTGGTATTTTCCTTTTCAGAATTTCTTCTGTTACCAACGGGTATGGTAACGTGTACAATCACCTATTCTGGATTTCATGTATTGCGTACGGTCATGTCAGCCTAAGCAAGACAGGGAGGGAAACTTGTACAACTGTTTGGGTAAAAAAAGACTCACCGACGACGACGACCAAAAGTCTACAACCACCACGCGGCATGGTAACGTGTTGATTCTATTGGAATGCTTCCTTCTGTACCGTTGGACGAGCTTTTCCAGGCCGAGACACACAAGGCCACAACCATGCCACAAGCGATGATTCTCTGGCTCTCTATATATACATATGCGACCTCAGAGAGCTCTCCATCAATCCAACCTTGTAGCACTCCCATCAGATTATTGCATTTGGGAAGAAACCATGGCTGCTGACAGCATGGCTGATTTGGCTCCAAGTCCGTTTCCAAGTTCTCCATCCACAGATTGCAATGATAACGATATAGCTCATATAGGATATGTAGTAGTTTTGGTCGTCCTCATCATTGTAGCCACGTTCCTCCTGCACGTACTAGGTTCATTACGCCGGTGGAAAAGCCATGGTCTCCTCCACGACATGGTGGCGGGCATTAACACACTGTCCTACCCGCTGGTGAGCTACACTATTGGGCGGATGAACACCTCCACCTGCTATGTCAATGACTACGCAGTGTGGGCCGTGTTCATGCTTTTACTTCTCGGCAGCACCGACAACCTCACAGTTTGCCGCCTCAACGACATCGACAACTGGAAGAGCATCTATGTAAAACACCTATTCAAAGGATTTTTGGTGGTGTATATTGTTGTGAATATTACCTCACTGCAGAAACCTCACTTGTCATCGTCCTACCTTCACCCAATCGTGGCCATCCTCGTTGTCGGCATGCTCAAGTGGTATGTGAGGATCGCTTCCATGAGAATGGTGAGCAGGCCCTACCTCTCGGAGAAGATGAAGGTGATTGCCGAATACATGGAGCACAAGGAGAACGTGCCGCTGCAGTCCTTCAATCCAGTGACCATGGAAGGCTACAAGTACATGGTCTCTGGTGAGAAGTACTGCGTCACGCGTCGGGGATGTAAGCCATGGTACGAGGAGGACGGTTTGAAGGTTACAACCGTGGAGCAGATATGGCAATGCACAGGGAAACTTCTGCTGCCTGAGCGGAGGGGAATGTTTCACAAGGATGTGTGCCTTTCGATGGCACTCTCCAAGATGCTCATCCGAAGGTTTGCTGGCTTCAAGCTCTCAGAAGCTGGGGATGATAAAACCCATGACTTCGTCTTCAAGGGCCTTCTCATCACCGGGGACAAGCCGTACCAGCGGGCATTCAGGGTCATCGAGGAAGAGCTTGTTTTTGTCCACGATGTATATTACACAAGGTACTCTTACCTCTACCAGAAGGGTCGATACTTACCTCTATGTCTGCCCATCATCATGTGTGGCCTATGCTTGTGGCTCACCTATGTGATTGTTAGGGATAATTCTCATGCTCTGACTGGCTTGACGACTTGCATAACAGTTGTCTTGGCCTTCCTAGAGGCATACCAACTGTACCTTTATGTAGCCTCAGGTTGGTTCAAGGTGGCTTTGATACGAAGCTATATCGCTACTCCTTCGTTGCAACGAAGCAGCAGTTGTTTCCAAGAGATGATCATAGGCCTTCTCTTGAGGTTGAAGGCATTTCGTCCATGGAAAGCCAGACTTGGGCAGTACAGTTTCCTCGAGGAGATCGGCAAGAAAAATCGGTGTAGAAGCTGCCTCCATTATGCTACCCTGCGCCTAGTGGACAAGAAGGCCAAGAAGGGGCACAAGAAGTCAGTCAATCTGTCTGATGATGTGAAGAAAGCAGTCGTTGATTCCCTCCTTAGAAGTAAAGGCCACTTGACCAATGGGGTGGAATCGTTGCGAGAAAATGGCCGTGTCGACCTCGCATGGGCATGTGATGCTACTGATACAAGCGGATCGGTCACTCGCACAATACTAGTCTGGCACATTGCTACAATACTTTGCATGCACAAGCTGGATGCACAAGCCAAACAAAAAGACGACGAAGAAGAGTCCAAAAGAAAGGGCACGGCCGTCATGACAGCCACCACTCTGTCACAGTACTGTATGCATCTCCTCGCTTTCTTACCTAACCTCTTGCCTGACCACAGCTCTATATCGGAATCCATACTTGATCAGACAATCCAGGAGGCAAACGAGATACTCAAAGGGTGCAAGACGAAGGAGAAGTTGTGTGACAAGCTACTGGAAAATAGCACATGTAATGGTGATGGTGTCTTGGGGAAGGGTGCTCGGCTAGCAAAGCGTCTGATTGAAGACATAACAGATCCGGCATTGCGCTGGAAGGTCCTCTCTGAATTCTGGGCAGAGATGATGCTCTATGTTTCACCGTCCGACGATGCCCGGGCTCACCTGGAACGTCTTGCCAGGGGAGGGGAGTTCATCACGCACCTTTGGGCGCTGCTCACGCACGCCGGTATTCTGAATCGAGGCCCAACTGGTCCGTAGGATCCATTGGATCTCAATTATATATGGTTTCATCTCAACCATTGCACCCTTAGGAGATGGTTATATATGTCTACGTACCTAGTGCTTGTAATATTCTCTCAACTATGTATACTTATCTACGTGTGGGGCAAACATGTGCTTGTAATATTTTATGAATGTTGTCAATTGTCATGTCGGGAAACAACCCAATTGTCAAGTGTACAAAGACACTATTATAATGCTTGGACTGCATATGCATCAAATTAAATGAATTACAGACTGTTGGACCAACGAGCACCGACAAAGATATATAGTCGCACTTAGATATTTGTTTTACCCTTAATTATTTTATATCTATTCACAAGTTTTTTATATCTTTACATTTTCAACTTTCACCCTTCGATCATTATATTCATTATTTTTTCACAAACACAATCCTAGAAATTCTCACAAAATTAAAAACATCTCACGATTAATTTAGAATAAACTAATCGCTATTCATTATGCCTAGACAGCACAAAGGAGACAAGCCGCATCCCTAATGACAATGTATCTGACAAATGTATCGGTGATTCTTCCCAATAAAATTAACACCTTTTTCAGAGAACTCGAGGGGCAAGGCCCCTACAGGAATTTATTTAATAGCAAAGTGGCAAAAACGAAGGAGCAGAAAAGTACAATGGAACTAAAGGAAGCAAGGGGGAGAGAAAATTAAATCTAGGAAAAAAACAAAAAAATAAGAAAGAGTACAATCAAGGAGCCGTCACTTTGCTGGATTTACTCTGACAGTGAGAAGCTTCAACTCTTCAGTAAACTGAATCCAGCGGCTTTGTGTAGAGGGCCTGACATTGTTAAAAATGAAGTTGTTTCTTTCCTTCTAGATGGCCCAAGTCATCAGAATTATTGCCGACATAAAGAATTTAGTTTGCAAGCTTGCTTTGAGACTTCTCTCACTTCAGGGAATGGCCCAAATTGCGTGTCCGAGATCCCAATTCTTCTCCAGCAACATCTTGCAAAGCTGCAGTTTAGGAATAGGTGGCATACCTCCTCCTCCACATTGCTTTCACAAAGTATGCAGTTATAATTTTCTAAGTGCATATTTCTTCTTGTCAAAATGTTTTTGGTGCTTAACCTATCCTTCAAATGTAGCCAGAAAAAAGACCTTGTGTTTTGGTTGACAGAAGCTCTTCCAGAGCCAAATAAATGAGTTATGTACTTTGTGTTGGAGGGGTTAAGGTTGAAACACCTTACTATAATAAGGTCAACCAGTGCCACCTTTTTGAAGGATTTTCCTGGGAATTTTATTCGTCAGTTTTGGCTGCAATTTTGGTGTGGACTTTTGGGGGAAATCGATGCTAGGATGTGTGAGGATGTAATGTAATCATCAATTTATTGAATCCCCTCACGAGCATCTTGATTTCTTGATTTTCAGCAAAATTTGATTTTTCGAGTTGTTGCACGTGATCTGATTTTTCTAGAGTTTGAGTTCGACCTAAGCGATGATTATTTCGCGATTGTTTAGGAACTCCATTGAGATCACCAGTGGAATGTTTGGGAGCAAGATCAAGTTTGAATTGATGTTTGGGCTCTCCATTTCTCTGTTCTTCTGTTCGATCGGTTCGGTCTTTGTGCTGAGTACATCAGCACTAACAGCAGCTTCGTGCAGCTTGGGATGGAACCACACTAACCAGATGAGCTTGCACCAGTCTCCCACCTCTCTCTGTGCGTGCAGTGAGTCGGACTGTTGGTCTGTACACTGTACAGAGGAGCTCACTACAGGCGGTTCGAAACGTATTTCTATACACGTTTTTTTCGAACCGTCTATGTCTAGGGTCTGTACAAATGAGGTATTTGTGCAGGCGGTTGCTAGTAAATCGTCTGTGTCTATTTTTCACGCAAAATACGGGCGTTACGCGGAGGTTCGAACCCGCGACCTCAAGCTCGCGCGTGACCTCCTCTAACCACTCTACCCAGCACTCACATGCGTCCAAGTAGTATTAGGTTCGCACATATATTGTTACGCAACAGATAGAAAGCTGATTGTTTAAGGCACTAAACGAATTCAAATGAAAAAGTTATCAACTATAAAGTTGCACAACATTTCGAGATCTACAATTTTTATGTAGACAGTTTTTCCATCAGAAGCTTTTTTCAAAAAGTCAAAATTAATATTTCAAACTTTGACCGTATTTTACAACTTTCATGTAGAGAGGTTTTTCATTTGAAGTCATTTGAAAAATAAAATTTTTAAAATTGACACCGATTTTTACAGGCTATAGAAATGCCCAATTTGTTCATGCAGTTGGCGGTTTTGTTAAGAAAACCGTCTTTAGAAATCGATTTCTACGGGCGGTTCTGAATAATCTGCCCTCACCGTTTTATTTCTAGTTACGCACGGCAATTAAATCCACCTGTAAAAATAAATACATGGCGCCTGCGTTGAGCTTTTTTTTACTAGAGGTAGTCTGACGGTTTTTCGTCTCCATGAACAGTGTCTTGTTCCGTCGGAGGGGTTGTTGCTCCTGTTCTCCTGTCCGACGTGCCTCTGCTCTCTGGTTCCTCTCTGGTGGATCGCCACCAGCAGCAGCAGGCAGCAGCGTTTCTCTGTTTGCTGATTGAGCAGGTGTGAAACTATAGACAATATATTATATTTGGTTAGGTGGCTTGCAGATTTTAGTAGACTAACACAAAATTCGCTTTGCTTCATTTTTTCTAACCATATTGCTGTAAGTATATATTGTTTGTACATTTCTATAGGCTATTAAGGAGCGTTGGGTCTCTATTTAGTGAACGGAGATCAGAGAGAGGTGGCATTGTCGCTCCTTATGCCCGGAAAGATGACATCGATCGTATGCAATGGAAGGAGTCCTGAGTCCTGACAGGAGCTCACCTGGTGATTATGAGCAAGAAAACGATAGCATCTACCACGAGCCTATGATTTGAAAGAAACAATAGGATCCACCCACGACTTGGATGACGGAGACAACGATGGCTGCACAACGTGGCTCGACGATGAGGTGTGTGTAGGGCAATCCCTCACACAGCGCGCCGATGGCTTGGACTCCAGCAAATAGAGGGACGACATGACTCGTCACATGCCCGCTGCCTATGGTTACTATGTGCCTTGGTGGAGACGAATTTATTATTATCTCCTATTTATTATATCTTTTTCCCTTTTTTGTCTCTTCTCTTTTGTAGTTTTCTACTTTATATTTTTATTTGTTTTATTTTATATTTTCATTATTATTATTATTATTATTATTGTTATTGTTATTATTATCCTTTCTTTTTACATTTTTTGATTCATTTTTCTAGACTTCTTTCCATTCTTTTTCTATTTTTTTATTCTTTTAGTATTTTTATTTGACTCTATTAATTTTTATTTATTTTTATTTTTTTCCTTGCTTCTATTTAGTTTCTAGCCTTTTGTTTGGTGCTGCGCTTATGTGGTTGCCCATATTGTATCCTGAGTGAGCTAGGCGGCCTTCGTATTTCAGACAAGAGAGAGTGAGTATTTAGTTGTAACTGCAGATATATATACAGGCAACGAGAAACCAAAAAAATAGAAATAAGAACACAGAAAAGATTAAATATAGAACACAGACGATAAGCATCATTTTATTGCTTCTCTTAATAAGCCTGGTCACCAAGCGTCAGCAGAAAAAAGAAAACGGTCAGTTGTTTCTCTCATCAGCTCAGCTATCATTAAAAAAAACGCGCATGAAAGTCCACTACCTACAGCAACAACGTCACCGGCATCTTACTATTACTAATTGGAGGCCTTAACGAAGCCTTCACGTTAATTCTCACCGGAAGCTCTAGAAATAAAGATAAATGCTAGAAATTCCCACATTAATCAGAAACATCTGACCATTAAATCTATAGGCTCTAGCAACATGTAACCGTTAGATCTATTTAACTTTCTAGAAAATTACCCGCTCTGCCATTATAATATAAATAAAAAATTGGAGGCCTTAACGAAGCCTTCACGTTAATTCTCACCGGAAGCTCTAGAAATAAAGATAAATGCTAGAAATTCCCACATTAATCAGAAACATCTGACCATTAAATCTATAGGCTCTAGCAATATGTAACCGTTAGATCTATTTAACTTTCTAGAAAATTACACACTCTGCCATTATAATATAAATAAAAAAGATATATCCTTTATTTTAAATCTACCTACAATTGAAAAAAAAAAAAAGAGATTGTTTAGTACTTGGCTTCCGGCTAGGCCCTAGGTACGTGGTAATCCGGCCCTGGCGGCGCCTTGGCTTCCCCGCGGAGGAGGAGGAACGCTCATCTACATCGGAACTAGAGCTACTAGCTAGGACCAAGAAGGACGATCCGGACCAGGAGCAGCTAGGGATCAACAAATTAAAGGGCGATGGCTTCATCACATTATCCTCCAATGATAGGTCAGAAAACTAATCTTATCATTGTCTTTTCTGGTTTTCGGCGCAGATCGAGAGGCATCATGACATTAGCCATTGCCGCCTGCCGGTGCTGGGCATCCTTGACATAAAGATAGGAGGTAGGATGTTGACGCGCACGGTCGGCCGGCGGATGTGCGCGCGAGGACCCAAATTAAGCCAGCTGAGAACTGGGCGAAGGCAATACATGTACCGTATGTGTATGCATCCGCATTCATCGTGCATCACTCAGCAAGCAAGGAGGCCATTCACGTATCGCTCGGTAAATAGGTGCAAGATGGGCGGCCGTACACACGCGGGACAGATGCAAAAACACGCAGGACTCCAGTGCCACAGACATCCAACGTCCACCGCAGCTACATCAACGCTGATACTCTGCAGGTTAAAGGTGTGGCCATCTTGCTAGATCCCATAGTTACAATTTAATTTCTTTCCTTGGATGAACTAAAATTGGTCATCCCATAATTATAGTTTAATTTTCCTTCTCATGCGATTACTTATTTATATTGTTTCGGTTTGGTCAGTAAAAATCTAGGTGAAATTAGACCATGAAAGAAATGTCAACAATGAAAGCAAGAGTCTTGAATTACTTTAAACAAATATTTTTTAACGACACAATCAAATCTGTCCATGAATGATGCTGAAAAATTAGTGGACCATGATCGATGGAGTTATGAATAAAGCCTATATGTGAAAACTCAAACCTTCACAATTATAAAAGATAACAAACTGGTCCCTCAATATTTCCTTTTTATATATTTTATCGACTTTTATTATTACGAAAGATAATGCTTTGAGCCCTTAATTTTGCATTCAAATTAACCATACCTAGCATTATGAAAGACAATGTAATGTAACACGTACATATACATATACAATTTGTACGTAATTATCCATCTCAAACATTACAAAACAAGATCTCAAGTCCACATGTAAATGTTAATATATGCTATTCTGAAAAATAATCCAACATTCATATGTGCAATATATGCAAAATGCCGTTTGAAATACACACTTATACCAATATTAAGTTGAAACTACATGCAGAAAGCTATGTTTGTTTCATTGCCTAGAGAAAGGAAACATGTATACACAAGGATAAATTATATTATTAGCTTATTAAGCACAGAAAAATATCCTTGACAAATCATGTATTAATGATACTTATATTTCACTTTAAAGTATATTAATACTCATGATAACAATTTTGCAATATCTCAAAAAAGTTTGTGTGAATATTAGTAATTTGATTCGGAGGATTGTTTGTTTAGTGAAATAATATTAGTTCAATATACTAAATTTGACATCTCGAGTGCCATGATACATGCTTAAACAACTATTTATGTAACGTAAACTAAAAGGGTAGGTTAGAATACTCTGTTGTAGCCGCGCCCCGAGGGCACGGCCAGGACGAAGGTTCACACGAGGGAGAGGGCCCAAGCTAGCGTCGAAGGCTCGGCGGTACCATGAGCGTGGCCGAAGCCGAAGGCTCAAGCATCCTATAAGAAACCTTCGGGCAGCCGGCGAAGGTGTTATGTCGCCGAAGGTATGAGCCCTAGGCGTCGAACCTTCGGTTGACATTAAGGGCCCACGAATTCCGAAGGTGCGCGCCGAAGGTGCGCGGTCCTGGTAGTAGACCTTCGGCCAGTCTTCAACAGCGCTTTCCTGACAGACCCCCGGCGAGGGGGGCAGACGAAGTTTCTTGGCTTAGGAGGAATCAGCCAGCAGCAATCAGAGGCCGGGTAGGTAACCTGAGTAGGTAATTAGACAGTTGTGCCCTTGCCGAAAGGCGTTGGCCCGTGAATATACCAGGAATATGCCCTTCGTACGAGGGGGCACCTCAGTAATTGTCATTTGATGTAACATCGTGCCCTATAAATAAGGGCTGTAAACCATAGTAAAGAAGAGAGGAATATACTTGGCTCATTTATACTATCTCATTCACCCTGTGGAGTCTCCATCGAGTGACCTAGGTGAAACCTGTTCCCTGAATTCCCCTAACCCTCGTCCGAGGAGTCGGAGCATAGTTCAGGCCTCAACAGTTGGCGCCCACCGTGGGGCCCCCGAAGATGCCACCCAAGAGAAGACCACCAGCTCGCTACCATGATGAGGAAGATGCGCCGGCCGCACGCCGGAAATCGGACCCTCGCAGAGCTCTGGCTGTGCAACCGGCCGTAGAGCAGGGCCCACCCTCGGAGGAGGCAGCTCCGGTGGCAACTGAGGAGCCACGGCCCCCGCCGCCGGAACCTACACCAGAACAGCTTCTTCAACAGCTGCAGGAGCAAATCCAGAAGGCTCAGGAAGACAGGGACCGCTTGGCTCAGGAGCGGGAGGCCACCCAGAGGACCATGGCCGTCTCGCAGCAGGCAGCGGAGCTTCGCCAGCGCCTAGCAGAGGTTCAGGCGGAGCAGTTTTCCTTGCTTAGTTTTCTTACATATTGGATCCTTCATGAGGAAGTTAGGCCTTAATCATGATTGGTCTTCACTTCAACGTATCATCTGTTGGTAATTCAACCTTCAACATACCCAGAACAAAAAGATACAGTAGATAAAAAAGAGAGTATTTGGATATCTTGAATAAGTTTATGGAGAATTAGAAGCATCACCATTGCATCATCAAGATAATTAGACTTTGGTTAAAAAGAGTTATCTCTTGGTTAATTATTACTAAGGACAACACTATGGGAAACTGAGTAAGTTGACATAGTGTTAAGCTCTGATAACTTGGAATTTCAATGGATACTAATATTGGATAGTTGGTGTATGGGAAAAAGGTATTAAGTATCTTGGACCAAGAGATCATGGAAAAGTTTAGATGAGCTAAAAAAAGGGGGTCCGAGTGGAATCTGAGTGTGAGCTTTGTTAAGACCGAACAAGAGTTTGTCTATCTACAATGATTTACCTTGCAAGATTTGGAATGTGTTCTTATTCGGGAAGGAAAACAATAATAATGGCTTAGTATTAAGTCAAGCACAAAAGTATCAGTCAGTCTACCAAGTATAAGGAGTTAGAAATATAAATTAATGCTATTATTCTGTAAGTTGAAGATATTATCCAAATAGACATAAGTGTGGTATTTACACTGGTTATATGAGAGACATCTGCATGGATTAGAAGAGTGACATTTACATGGTTCATGACATCTTTACTAAGTTGGAATTGAGCTAGTATCCTTAGCGTGGGATTGGAGTAAAACAAGAATGGCAACGTGGAAATGTGCTATCACCTTTAGAAGAAAGAGTCATTCCAAAGCTTTTAACAACGCAGAGTTATGCTAGCAAAAAAAAAAACTTCGGATGACGCCACGGACTAAAGAAATGTGTCTAGGAGTTGCTATTTAATTGAGTATCAACGCCAGCATTTGAATTTGGTTAATGGAACCTACCCTGGAGAAGACAATAGTTGGAGAAGTGTTATTACTTATAGAGCAATGAGTCATTCCGATGCCTTTAACGAAGCGAGGTGTATGCTAATAAAGTTTCGGATGACACCATGGCCTAAACACTTGTGTTTAACAAGTGCTACCCAACTGAGTATAGATACAGACACTAACACTTAAAGATGATTAACTATATTCTACCTTGGAAAAGAGAAGTGGTTTAGCTATTAGAATTACCGAGGAATTTGTTTGGAGTATCTATCAAAGTCTTGAAAGCTTAATTGGGTATTTAGAACAAGGATGTGGCAATGGCAGCATGTAAGGTGAATTGGAAGGTTACAAAAGGAAGCTACTCGAGAAAGTGAAGAAGATCCAAGTGCGGAGTATTCTTATCTCTTTTCAATCATCTTCTTCCGAATCTCGAGGACGAGATTCATTTTAAGGGGGGTAGAATTGTAACACCCCAAATTTTGCTAATTTTGAAATAGAGCTAAATTGGTTTAATTTTTTTATTTTTGTGCCTATGAAAACATAGATAATTAATATTTTTACTAAATTGAAATTTATCTTGGGGTTTAGAAACTTGATTGTGCATTCATGCTATCGCATTTTCATTTTTTTTGTGATGAGTGACCTTTGCTAAAACTCAAAAATGAATCAAAAATAATTTGTGAAATAAAATTAATTATGGAATGTGAAATATGTGCTGTTACATAAGTTTTTGATTTGCTTTGTACTAAAAAAAAACAAAAGTACCTTTGAAATCTTCTATTTAAAAAAAAAGGAAAAGAAATCTCATTTTCTCCTCCCTGGCCGAGAGCTCCATCTTTGTGCTTGGCCGAAGGCCTGTTCTGCCCTCCCTTCTGATTGCTTGATCTTTGCATTGCGTTGCTAGCTGTTGAAATAAATTTGGGAGGTTTCGTAACAAAATAAATAAATAAATCTTTTTTTTCCTCTTGTGCTGGCCGGGGGCCTGCACTTCTGTCCTCCTTCTCTCTCTGTTTTTGTACGTGTGATCTGCCCCTTTCCTTGCCGATTGCACCGAGCCCAGCAAGCAGGACTGCCAACCAGCGCCCTTCCCTTCCGCCTCCCTTTGCCAAATCGGCCCAGCTCATCAGGCCTGCCTGCCCCACCGTACCCTAGCACCCTAGAGCAGACGGGCACCCGACGCCCTTGGGCACCGCTGCCGCCGCCGCGACTTCACGCGCGCACCTGCGCGGTCTCGCCCACGGGATGGCCGCCGGTTCCTCTTCCCCGGGTCACCGCCACCTCTTCTCCCCTGCACTGACGCTGCCACCACTGGAGTCAGTCGTGGGCGCTGCAGCTGGTCGCCGCGGCCACAACGACACCAGCTCCGTCCCTGCCTCCCTCGTCGCGACGCCGCTCTGCACCAACTCACCGCGCCGGGCTCCTCATGTCGCGGCACCGGCAGGAGCAGACCCTGCAGCCGAGCCCGCCATCCACTGCGACGTCCTCATCGCGTCAGCGTGCACTCCGTCCACGGCCAACCGTCCTCAGCACCGGCCGTGCAGAACCGAGCTCACCTCGACGTCGAGCACCTCGTCGTCACTCTCTGCTCCACCACCGAAGCCGCCTTCAACATGTGAACCTCTCAGTCCGTGACGCGTTGCAGGCACGACAGCAAGCCGCTGCTGACCTCGGGAGAAGCTTCGTTGAACTCTCGGTATACCTATTTCTCTCTTCGAGCCATCAATTTCATTTTTTTTTTCCGTGCACGGTGTTGCCGTAATCGCGAGCTCAGTTGCCGCCGTCCATGGCGCGCCGCCGCGGGAACCGCCCTCTCCGCGTGTTTCCCCACTCCTCTATGAGCCACGTCAGGTTCTAGAGATCCCGTGATTCGTATGGGTGCTCTCCTAATCGTGAATCGAGCCCCTCAGCGTCGGATTGCCTCTCTCCGGCAAGCTCCGACCATCTGCCGTCCATGTTCTGGTCATTATAGTTAGCTTGATGACATCATGTTGATGTCATGCTGACATCATCTATATTTTGTGGCCGCTTTCTTTCAAGAAAATAAATTCAGAAATACACTCCAAATACGCCTTTCTATCGTCAGGCTCACATCAAGCTGATGGCGCATATCATCATTCTAGTTTAAAAATCACAGTACATGCTAGTGCCTGTACATCACACTTAATTTTATTTTTTTTATTTTAATCACCCTGATTTCATTATATCACCAATCTATATTATTTTTATAAAGTATTTATGAAATATGTTTTTTTTGTATTTAGTTTTGTTTAAAAATAAATAATGACATCATAATTCTCATTTATGATGTCGTTAATATGTATTTGTTTATGAAATAATTCTGAAAAGGGGCAATTCAAACTTTTAACTTCCAAATAATTGATTTGAAGATCAAATTGAATATTTTGGTCCATGTACACTAGATAATTATTTATAAATAAGTCTTTCCGTTTATAAAAACAAAACTTTTTAATCGTAGATCTGTTTTAGTTAATTTTTGCGCTCACGTGTTCGTAGCAATACGTAGATTATATTTATAATATTTTAACTTCTATTTTCATTGATTGGTGTATTGTTCTAATAGAATATTATAATTGAATGTTTTGCATGTATGCGTTGAATGCTTGTATGGTGCTTTATGATCACGTTCAGTCGGTGAGCGTTACGTTGGTGATCAAGAAGAAGAAGGTGATTCAGGGATTCTTTCAAGGATTACTGAACAGCTGTGGGGTGGAAAGCAAATTAAGGCAAGTATAGCTTTGGGCATTATTTCTGTGATCATGATCATGTGAATTGACTAACGGGAAAGCAATAAACATTAAAAGATGACTTTATTCCGTAAGAGATCCCCCGGGAAAACCGCGCAACTATGAGTGCTAATGGGCTCTGGTTTTAGTCAAGTATACTGTTCTTGGATAGCTTGTTAGCGGTTACCTGCGGGTGCAAAAGGGGAAAAGCAGACTGTGGATCGCTGCGGTGCATCACACGGACTGACTGATGAAACCTAGCGGCCGCAACATGTTAGACGAGGCTTTAGAAAGACTTAATAGTGAAACCCTGCTCGCTCACCTTGGTAGTGTTATGGGGCTCGCGACCCCGAGCAAATGGGAATCACGGCTCGTAGTGAAAGTGTGCGACCTCTGCAGAGTAAAACTGGTATACTAGCCGCGCCCTCGGTCATGGGTGGCCTGGAATCCTCATGGAACAGAAAGTATTATTGTTGATTAATTGTTTTATGCTTTACCTTATTTACTTTACATTGATCATGAGATCCTGAGTTTACTGTACTTGCTGAGTTCGACATGGACTCACTCTTGCTATTACCCCCACACCTCAGGAGAAGTATAGACTTGTGGTCAACCAGTCAGTTTGTTCCTGCGGATTGAAGTCTACACCCGGTGTTGAAGTCGTTTTTCGCGTTTGCACTCTGAGGTTATATATTTATTTGTTATTACGTTATTTATTTAAGCATTTGTTCTCTTGATATCTCATTATCTGTGACTATATGTGAGATTTGTCTTGTTTATTTCACATATAGTGTATATCTGGTTTTATCCTAAAAACCGGGTGTGACAGTGTCGTACAACCCTTGCTTAAATGCATTTCCAGCGGCGAAGGAGTGGACCTCCTCAACCAAATCCATTCAGGAACTTGCGGATCTCACGTTGGAGCGAGAGCACTATCGGCGAAGGCGGTCAGACAAGGTTTCTAATGGCCAACACACCTAAGAGACGCGAAGAACATAGTCAAGAGTTGCCCGGCTTCGTCAGATGACTTCACCGCGCCAGACAACACCAGGTGCGGAGACCCAACTGATACCCCCAACATGGCCATTACAGAGATGGGGAATGGACCTGGTCGGACCCTTACCACCCTCGCAGGGGGGAAACAAATTTGCTGTGGTAGCTGTGGAATACTTCACCAGGTGGGTAGAGGCAAAGCCCCTGACAAGCATAACATCAAACACAGTAAGAAAATTCTTCTGGCAGAATATAGTGTGCAGATTCGGAGTACCAAGAACCCTGACAGTGGACAACGGGAAACAATTTGACTCTGACAGCTTCAAGAGCTTCTGCGAAAGCATCGGCACAAAGATAGCCTTCGCGTCAGTATATCACCCCGAATCCAACGGAGCGGTAGAGAGGGCAAACAGAGTGATCTTCTCAGCAATCGCCAAGACACTTTTCGGGCTCAAGAAGGGCAAATAGACTGAAGAACTCCCGAAGGTGGTGTGGGCACGCAACACCAACGCGTCAAGAACCACCGGGTTCACCCCATTCAACCTACTATACGGAGAAGAGGCAATGCTTCCTGAAGAAGTGAGTTTTGAAAGCCTCCGCATGGCAAAACACCAATTGGCTGAAGATGAAGCTTATACCAAAGAGATTGTCGAGGGCTTGAGGCTTGAGGCTTGAGGCAGTAGAAGCAATCGAGAAGTACCAAGTCCAGACCAAAAAATGGAGAGACGCCAAGGTCGTCCGGAAGAGCATCATCATAGGAGACCTGGTACTAAGAAGAAGACAAAACGCCGCAGCTGCAGGGAAGCTACAACCTAAGTGGGAAGGCCCGTTTACAGCCGTGGAGGCATCAAGACCAGGGGCGTTCTATCTCATCGAAAGCCAGGGTCGCACCTCACAGCACTCCTGGAACGTCGACTCCTTGCGAAGGTTTTACGTTTGACATGTACCGGGAAACCTTGGGGAACTATAACCAAGGACCCAGATTTTTGTTCCTTTTTCGTTTTTTCCTTCTTTTGCACAAAAAGGTCTACACTCTTTTCCTCACATGGGGGCTCCTATCCGGAGGTGAGGTTTTTAACGAGGCAGTACCTATGTAAACCCTCTAAATTATAAAGAGGACACCCCCAGAACCAAGTTCCCAAAGGTCGAAAGTGGTCAGCAAAGGGACCACGACATTCGACGAACTTACGAAATTAGAGGACACCCTGACAACCCCAAAAAAGGGGAACAGGGCGACCTCCACTGGAAATAGACCTGACACCACAGGCACCAGTGACCTTTGCTGGAAAAGTCCTGTCCGATTTCAGGCACCAGCAAACACTACTAACAACAAAGCCTTCGCTGCCAGAATCCTGTACAATTTTAGGCACCAGCAACAGCCGATGGTAACGAAACCTCCGATGACGAGTTTTCAACCTTCGTTGGCGACGTCTAACCTTCGCCTCATAAGGCATGATTTCCGAAGGAACATCACCTTCACTGCAAATACTAACCTTCGCTTTAAAAAAGCTTGCTCTACGAATGCAAGTCACCTTCGCTGAAAATACCAACCTTCGCGAAGAGCCCAGATAAAACTTGCGCAAAACAAACATGTCTGGGGCGCCATAAAAGCCGAAGATCCGGATCTGTCAGTCAAATAAAGACACGATCCGTTGCACATGTAAGTTCAAACGCTCACAACCACCAGAGGACAACACTTTAAAGCCTCCCAACAACCCCACATTGAATCAGCAGTACACTGGAGACCCCATAAAACCCACAGCACCACCGGCATCGCCTTTCAATAGCCATCCAGTTGATCTCACATAGCACGTCTAGAGTGATAGGATGGCTACCGATGTAAACTTAGAGGAATTGAAAAAGCTCTCGATACCATTCGAAAACTCGTAAAGCTCACAGCAAGGCTAGGGGCAAGAGAGCGAGGGTCTCGTACATCCATGCTCTAAATCGAGAGATAGGGGAGATACCACACGAAAATTCGTAACATCCCCCCATCAAAGACCACACATCGCTCTTCGAAGCAGCATCAAACCCCAAAACAGCAACCACTTCAATGCCTCCAGAGACACCAACGACAGACGCAATGGCAACGAGCATAAGCTCAACACCGACCACCTTCGACCAGCAACACCGAAGGTTAGGAGCATGAAGTTGCGGATCGATAGGCCAAAGGGAGCTAAGGCTGCTTTGCTAGCCACTACTGTAGAGTAGAAAAAGATCCGCAATGTAAACAGAAAATATTATCGGCTCGAAGGCCATGGCACAATCTACACAAAAAATAATGAAAGAGCTAGAGAAAACATCAAGAACAAGCGTTTATATTACAGGTCAAAATTAGTCACGCCAAGCCAAGCGGTGTAAGAAAGTGTTCCGAGGTTCATCCACATTATCCTCGACAAACGCGAACATATCCAGCGCACTTAGCTCAGGGAAGGACTCACGCCAATATCCCCAGAGTTCCCCCTTCACGGTCAAACCCCCGTGCCAGAAGGTCAAGGGGGGAATGTCTTGCACAGGGTCAGCTGGGAAACCCTGCGCAAGACATTCATGGGTCAAAAGGCGATACTACCTACAACCTAATATTGACAAATAGCCAAACTCTTAAACCTTCGGAGGCGCTTCATCCCTGGATGGTTTGTCCTTCCCGCTAGAGCCTTCGCCAGGAGCCTGCACCTTCGATTGCAAGGCAACCTGAAAAGTTCGCAGGTCGAAAGCGAGATTAGAATAGCAAACACCTCATAAGACCATAGTCCACAAGTAAAGCGGAAAATTCCGAACCTCAGCCCGGCGAGCCTCGGCAAGAGCCTTGGCGTAAGCCCGCCCATGCGGATACCAGAACTTCGACAAGAAGCGGCGCACCAACCCCTTCACGGTCGGTGACTCTTTGCCAAGTGTGTCCGGGCTTGGGTACTCCTTCATTTTTCTCAAGTCCTCAACATGGCCACATCCAACACCCTCAAGCAGCTTGGACAGGTTGGAGGCAACGGACACGGCGGCGAAGTCGCTAGCCCCCTAAACAAGCTGGCCGAGAGCGGGGACGCACGCCTTCAACCATTGCAGCACGGGGACGAGTCCGCCTTCTGGGATGAGTGGGGTCTCCCCGCCAAACTTGACCACAGCCTCCCTATACGCCACAGCAACAACAGTTGCTTGCACCTCGGCGTCTTCGATGGTCTTGGCGGAGGCAGCCGCAGACACCCGCTCTGCCTCTAGCTGAGACCGCAGAGCAGAGAGGGACTCGGTGGCCTTCTCCAGCTTGCTTGAGGCCAGTTTTTCAGCCTCGGCAGACAAGGCACCCGCACGTTCGAGCTCCGCAACCTTCGCGCGAAGCTGGACAACCTCCGAGGAAAGGTCCTTAATCTTCATATTGGAGCCTTCGCGCTCTTTCATAAAACCGGTCAGAGCACGTATGATCTCGTCGCGTTCGAGAACCTCCATCGTCGCGCGGCGTTCCAAGGTTTGGGACATGTACAAACCCTACAGGAAATGGGAAGTAAGAAACCTTCATCGAATGCTTAAAAACCTAAGCACTACCACAGAGATGGGGCAAGTAGGACTCACTATGTTCGAGTGCTCCAAGCTAAGACGAAGAAGCTTGTAGAAATCCATGCCATCAAAATGCCTCTGCGTAACACCTGCGGACAGAGAGATGATAAAAGGACAAATTTAGTAGAATACTTGAAACCAGGAACCAAGTATTACCCCTAAGAACCTCATCTACAGCCTTCATAGCTTTCTCCCACATACCGTTCAGGTCAGCCTCCGAAATTGAGACACCAAACAACAAATCAATACGAGATACCAAACAAGCAGTGTAAGATGGTAGAACAGGACAGACCTGAGCGCTCCTCGTCGGGCTCCTCCACGTGGCCCATCGCGGCCTGATCGACCTCCGCCCTGAAATAGGAAGACATCACGACTTCCGCCAATGCGTAATCCCCGCACCTGCCGGGTAGCATCTGGCTCGACGCCGCGCAAGCCCCGCACTGCTCGGGCAGCACGACTTCCGCCAATGCGTAATCCCCGCACCTGCTGGGTAGCATCTGGCTCGACGCCGCGTAAGCCCCGCACTGCTCGGGCAGCACGACTTCCGCCAATGCGTAATCCCCGCACCTGCCGGGTAGCATCTGGCTCGACGCCGCGTAAGCCCCGCACTGCTCGGGCAGCACGACTTCCGCCAATGCGTAATCCCCACACCTGCCGGGTAGCATCTGGCTCGACACCGCGTAAGCCCCGCACTACTCGGGCAGCACGACTTCCGCCAATGCCCCGCACTGCTCGGGCAGCACTGCTCTCACAAGCATAACAGGAGGCGTTTATTTCGGAATGCATTTAATCGAGACAGCCCAACAAAAATTGAGTGGACTTTGCCCAGTTTTATGTTTTTTATCATTCCGAGCATCAACGTTGCTCGGGGACTATGTCGCCTCGTCGCCAAGCTTTTCCGAGCATCAACATTGCTCGGGGACTTCATCGTTTCATCGCCAAGCGTTTCCGAGCATCAACGTTACTCGGGAACTACGTCGCCTCGTCACCAAGTTTCCGAGCATCAACGTTGCTCGGGGACTACGTCGCCTCGTCGCCAAGCGTTTCCGAGCACCACCGTTGCTCGGGGACTACGTCGCCTCGTTGCCAAGCTTTTCCAAGCATCAACATTGCTCGGGGACTTCGTCGTTTCGTCGCCAAGCATTTCCAAGCATCAACGTTGCTCAGGGACTACGTCGCCTCGTCGCCAAGCTTTTCCGAGCATCAACGTTGCTCGGGGACTACGTCGCCTCGTCGCCAAGCGTTTCCGAGCACCACCGTTGCTCGGGGACTACGTCGCCTCGTCGCCAAGCTTTTCCGAGCATCAACGTTGCTCGGGGACTACGTCGCCTTGTCGCCAAGCGTTTCCGAGCATCAACGTTGCTCGGGGACTACGTCGCCTCATCGCCAAGCGTTTCTGACCACCACCATTGCTCGGGGACTACGTCACCTCGTCGCCAAGCGTTTCCGAGCATCAATGTTGCTCGGGGACTACGTCGCCTCATCGCCAAGCGTTTCCGAGCATCAACGTTGCTCGGGGACTATGTCGCCTCGTCGCCAAGCGTTTCCGAGCACCACCGTTGCTCGGGGACTTTGTCGCTTCGTCGCCAAGCTTTTCCGAGCATCAACGTTGCTCAGGGACTCCGTCGCCTCTTTGTCAAACGTTTCCCTAACACCAGTATTGCTCGAATGAAGGCTCATATCTTTGATGACCCTGACACTACGTGCCTGCATCACCTACTATCAGGCTCGGGGACTAAAGTGGATACACTTCACCTGACGGTGAAGTATAAGGGTCTAGGAATCATAAAGTGGATACACTTCATCAGAAATTCTGCCTTCGAATTTTTGATGAGCCCCTTATATCCGTCTGGTCAAGCTACTCTGAAGATTCACCTCCCGACGAATGCAAGGCGCTCGGGGACTAGCTGTGGGGGGATAAGCCCGTATCCCCGCATATACATACATGGGCCAAGTCTGCCGAGCAGGTCTGACCGGAACTGCCAAGGACGCGTCGCCCATACGATCTCTGGCAGATCGTGTATAACCGCCGATACCTTGGCGGACAAGGAAATAGCTTTCCTAATATCTAGCCGATTAGTTTCCTTGATCGGCTAGGATTGTAATCTGTTAAGATAGGCAGGATATATTTGTAACTCTGCCCCCCGGACTATATAAGGCGGGCAGGGGATCTACTCGAGGCACTTGACATCATAAGCAATACAACACAGCACCAAACAGGACGTAGAGTGTTACGCTTCACGGCGGCCCGAACCTGTCTAAAACCCTCGTCTCCCACGTTGGTGTACGTCTTGTTTGTCTCAGGCTCGCTCCTTACCGTCTCATCTACTACCTTGGGCATCCCCCTCGGTAGACTGCCGCCGGTATATCGTCGACAAAGCCTCAGCCATTTGCCCTGTTGCAAAATCTAAGTCAAAGAAAGACCTTTAGAGAAACAAACGAGAGTAGCAAAAACTAACCCATGACAAGGATGGCTTCCCCAGCAGCGGCAGCATCCGTTCGGGACGGGGCCGCACCCTTGAAAGTCCTTTCCTCCTTCTCTGTCTCTCTCTCTTTTCCTTTCGCCTTCTCAACCCGCAAGCTATCCAAAAAAATGGTGCTGCTGGCCGAGGGCGCTCTCTCCATTTTGTCTCCGGCAATGGAGCCTATGCCAGCGTCAGCAGGAGCATCGACCCCCAAACCCTCCGTCGCCTCCGACAGCACTTCATTTAGTTACGCGGTCACCTGCTGCTCAGCTTCCGGAGGCGAGCCCTCGGAACAAGGCGAACCCTCGCCCTCTTCAAAAGAGGACGTGATGTCCATGACGGATGGCATAAGTTGCATAACATCACCCATCGCGCTGCCAGCATCCCCCGAAGGTGGACTCTCCAAAAGTTACGCCACAATATCGGCGGCAACAACCTCCGGCTGCTCTTCGGCAGCAGATCCTGAAGCCCCCTCGGACCTCTTAGCTTCGCCTGAGCCTGAGAACGTCCCCACAACCTTCACTCTCTTAACAGGGCGTCGAGTCGGCGGGTCTTCAGCCTTCGACCACTTTCCGGTGGGGCCGGCAGGTTTCGTGCTGGTACCGCCCAATTTCTGCTTGAGCTTCTCAGGGATGGAGCGGCTTCGGTACACCACCCCCATACGATCGAACACTCGGTTCAAGCGGGGCATGCCGCCAGCAATAATACGACGAGCCACCACCTCCTTGTCCGTCAGAGGACCCACGACGTCGGTAGCCGCAGATTCGACGTCGGATACAAATTGCTCCTTGCTCACACCCTCGGCAATCTGAATATCAAACTAGGAAAGGGTACCCCAATCTCTTCACCAAAAACAGGGACCCTGACCTCTGCCAGAGGGATCGCCGGATTCCCTGCCTGAAGAGACCAATAGTCAGAGGCAATCATCTCCTCGACCAGGTTGCGGCCCCCAGAGTACTTGACGGCATTCTTGAACGCCGCTTCGCACGGCAGGTAAGAATCCGAAGGCTCATCAGGGGTGAATCTCTGACAAAGGGGTTTCATCGGCCCAAGCCTTCCTAGAACCGCCAGGGGGTAAATCTGGGCTCCAGAGCCATCAGGAGTCGGAACCCCAGCAACCTCCACATAAAACCATTCCGAAATCCAATTAGTTTCCCACTTATTCTTCTGACAATAGGATATCTTAAGAGAATCTTCTCTCTTCTTCCGCCGTGGAATAAAGGTGCAGCTGGCAAATTGAGCCTCATGAGGAGCCTCTCGAGATCCCACCTTCCGGGGCTGCTTCTGCAGCTCATAGTGGTCGGAAAATAAGTCCACATCCAGGGCCGCACCATATGATTCACAGGCCCAGGCAAACTGCTCATGGCAAGAACTCCATTAGGGGTCAGGTGGTGCAGCCTAAGGCTGAATCCCCCAAGAACCGAGCGAAGGAACTCGCTCTCCGGGAAGCGTTGGCCACAGTCGAAGAAAGCCTTGAAAACAACCGCTTCCTTCGCCTTCGCTCGCGGAGTCTCTTCATCGCCAGGAACCCTCGCAGTTCCAGGCGGGAAAGCACCACGCCGAGCGAGATCATCAACAGCAAATTGAGTCATCGACGACCTCCCGAAGATAAAAGTTGGGGTGGCTGCCATTTTTTCCATAGGGACCAAATCACTGATCGAAGCTTCAACGTCAGAAAGATCCTCTTCCAGGTCTCGAGCCTCCGCAGATACCAGCATGCAATCCTCAAACTTGAATGACCATGCCCTCGCTGGAACACCAGCAAGTGCGGCGTACGGGCCGGAAAAGGAAGGGAAGCGAGACCCCGAAGCCACGACAACGTCAAGGATCAAGAAGGGCGAGTGGAAGTAAAGCAATGGCTAAGGGCGCAAGCAACAGGACGACAGCGACAGCAAGGATGGGTGAGCGTGAGACCCCATCACGGGGAGCCCTATTTATAGGGCAAACCGCAACCCTCCAAATTCCAGGTCTAACGGTCCAAAAACGTGACAAGTAGCCCAAAATAAACAGTCAAGAAACGTCAAATCGATCAAAAAGTAACCCTAGCCAAGGCGCAAGTGGCCAGGGGGGAATTAAGGGCAGATCTCCGAAGGCTAGATCCAGATCTGAACGCCTCCACACCCTCACGTGAAACTATGCCTCACCGGTGTTTGAGGGTCTTGTCCACCAGTGCTAGGCTAGGCCCTCAAGGGGGGAAATGTTGTAGCCGCGCCCTGAGGGCACGGCCAGGACGAAGGTCCGCGCGAGGGAGAGGGCCCAAGCTAGCGTCGAAGGCTCGGCGGTACCATGAGCGTGGCCGAGGCCGAAGGCTCAAGCATCCTATAAGAAACCTTCGGGCAGCCGGCGAAGGTGTTATATCGCCGAAGGTATGAGCCCTAGGCGTCGAACCTTCGGTTGACATTAAGGGCCCACGAATTCCGAAGGTGCGCGGTCCTGGTAGTAGACCTTCGGCCAGTCTTCAATAGCGCTTTCCTGACAGACCCCCAGCGAGGGGGGCAGACGAAGTTTCTTGGCTTAGGAGGAATCAGCCAGCAGCAATCAGAGGCCAGGTAGGTAACCTGAGTAGGTAATTAGACAGTTGTGCCCTTGCCGAAAGGCGTTGGCCCGGGAATATACCAGGAATATGCCCTTCGTACGAGGGGGCACCTCAGTAATTGTCATTTGATGTAACATCGTGCCCTATAAATAAGGGCTGTAAACCATAGTAAAGAAGAGAGGAATATACTTGGCTCATTTATACTATCTCATTCACCCTGTGGAGTCTCCATCGAGTGACCTAGGTGAAACCTTTTCCCTGAATTCCCCTAACCCTCGTCCGAGGAGTCGGATCGGAGCATAGTTTAGGCCTCAACATACTCTTTTATAGTAAAATAAATGATAAAAATTTGAATAAACGATACAACAAGCATTGGAATTTCAATTAACACATGATCAAAATCTAAAAGTTAAAATATAGATTTTCATAGTATCACATCAAGTGATGGGAGTTAATGTACTTTAAGTTTATGTTTCAACTTTCAACTAAACACACATAGCTTGCCAGAAAAAGATAATTCTAGAAATTATTAGTCAACAAGTAGAAATAAAAAAGATAGATCCTGAAGTTCTTACAAAAACCTGAAATATTTTTCCATCAAATTGGTAGACTAATATCACCTCTATAAATAATTGTTGTTGTATCTAAACAATTAATAAGCTCAAAATTTTGAAAAAGAATTGAAATTTTGGTTCATGTCATGAAAATATAGACTGTAGCGAAAGTCATCATCATAGTTTAAATGAATGTTTCAACTGAATATATATTGGAGATAAATAAATGTGCTGTGTAAAAAACTGATGGATATGGATGAAAAGTACGTAAAATCTAATAATTGACAGATTATCAAAACTGAGTATAGACTATAGAGTATCTATATAGGTATATTTTAGAACATTACAGAAGAGGAAAGAATTAATACATGTAACTTTTCTTTGTTCTCCTAAGATTCGAACCCGTGCGAGAGCACGGGTTGATGACCTAGTTACTTTAATTGACCTTGAATTCGATGGAATATGACTGGATCAGAACAAGTCCAAGGCATTTCTTTATTTCGAGGTGATGTGGTTGTACAACTGATTCATATTTTCTAAGCATACTCTAAACTGCAATTGTGTGATCGGTTGGTACAACTGCAGCCTACTCCTACCGACTCAGACCAGTAATGTTTTATTTATTGACCAATTGAGGCGGTTGACTCTAAGGCTAGTTTCAACGAAGGTTTCATGGGGTGTCATACATATTTATTAGTCTGCCACATTAGCACATCTGGCTTTTTTCCATGAAACGAGAAGGAGAGAGAAGGTATTCTTTTCATCCCCACGACACGAGTGGGGCAACGTTTCCAATAACGTGAAACTCGATCGAAATCCCACTGAGAAAGCAAATGCATTTCATCGGAACCCAGCGTGCGGGCGATCTCCTCCGCAACGCAGGCGAGGCCACTGCGAGCGCAGGTCGCCGCGAGCGCGGGCCGCCTCCGAGGCTGCCGAGGCCTCCGTCGCGAGGCCGCTGCGGGCAAGGCCTGCCGCCGCGTGAAGAAAAAGCTCCTCTCGCGAACGGGCGGCGCACGCGCATCCTCGCTGCTGCCCTCCGCGCGTCCTCGTGTCCGCCGTGGGAGCTCGTGGCCGTTTCTTAATCCTCCCTGTGCTTGTGTCCGTCGCGCCGCCGCCCACCTCGTGCTCCGCCGCGTGCACCAGCCACGGGCTCGGGGACGAGTGCCGCCACATGGCCTCCGCCGGTCGCGGACGTGAGCACTGCCGCGAGCGCAGGCACGAGGAAGAGCCTCCCCGCGCACGGGTCCTGGCCGTGAGCGCGAACGCCGCCGTCCTGCTCGTGCTTCGCCGCCTACGCCGGCAGTAGGCTCGAGAGCAAGGCCACCGCGTGGGCTCCGCCGGCCACGGACGCGGATGCAAGAACCGCGGCGAGCACAGATCACGGCCGCCGCCGTCTTTCTCGTGCTTGACCGTGATTACTGCTGAGCAGGGGCGCATGTGCACCCGTATTTAGGCGATCTGCCGATCTCGGTTCGGCAGCCGACAGGGAATGACGGAGGTGGAAGGGAGGAAAATGTGGGGCCAAAAAATATTAAAATAAACTATGAAACTGTGCTATGAAATTTTGCATTGAGAGAAAGACGACTTGTTTCATATTTTGTTTTATTGTCTAGGAAACTGAGAGATAAAATCACCCATTAAAACTGATCTAAGGTACCCGTTTCAGTTAAACTATTAATAGAGACGGTTTTCGTAAAAATTAACGTTTACCTCCATTAATGATTTACCGAGTCGGTCACTCAACCGGCAGCCTTATTACGGATTAACTGCAGCGGCCAAAAGCTAGGCAACGGGTATGGTAACATGTACAGTCACCTATTCTGGATTTTATGTATTGCGTAGCAAGATAGGCCAGGCAAACTTGTATGTAGAGCTATTTGGGTAAAAAAAAAGACTCACCGACGACGACGACCAAAAGTCTACACAACCACCACGGGGGCATGGTAACTTATTGATTGTATTGGAATGCTTCCTTCTGTACCGTTGCACGAGCTTTTTCCGGCCGAGACCCACAAGGCCACAACCATGCCACAAGCGATGATTCTCTATGAAGGACCAAATAGGCGACTAGAGGGGGTAAATGAAAGGCTCAAATTTCTTTTAAAATATTTGCCATTATCCTAGATTCGACCCTAAGAAACAAAACTCACACACAAGTAGAACACCTATCCAACGAACAAGAAGAAAAGGCCGAGCAGACCAACACAGAGGAACTGCCTCCGCCAAACAGACGGGCAGACAGACAAGTGGCCGAGCAAACCAAGTAGACCAGACGAGTCCCTCAACCTCTATGAACCAGAGGCAAGGGAGCAACCCTAAATACCTAAGCCAATTAGTGACAAGAGTACGTACTTAGAAACGATCCTTGCGCTAGAAAGCTAACGCAAAAATCAGATTGCAAAACAGAACTCAAACACACGAGAGACGGACGAAACAGCGCAACACAGCAACTACGGATGGTCTGCTACAGTACTGCTACAGCTACGGACAGTCTGCTACAGTACTGCTACAGTTAGAGAGCTCTCCAAGTGATCCCGTCATTCGACAACCAACTCTCGGCAGTGATTTTTCACAGGAAAAACACGCGCTTCGAATTCGCGGCAACCAGCGCTCGAACCTCCTGCTCCGTGAGTTTCTCTCTAGCCACTGAATGCATCTGTAGAACACTTGTGTCCAATAGAGATATCCGTCCACCTCATTCTATCTTTATCTGATTTTTTAACTGAGTATTTGTAATCTTAAATGAATTCAAATGAAAAAGTTATCAACGAAAAAGTTGCATATAGCTTATCGAAACCTGCAACTCATATGTTGGAAGTTTCTTTATCCGAGATCGTTTACAAAATTTGAATTTTAAATTTAACAAATTCAAACAAAACTTTTTACTAACAAAATGATTTCAAATAAAAAAATTATCAACTACATAGTTTACAACTTTTATTTTAATAGTTTCTCATTCGAGATCATTTAAAATCTTTGTATTCTAATTTTTTAAAATAATCATAATTTTTATTGGATAGATGATTTTAAATGAATATGCCATAGAAAGTGGGACGGGAAGCTTTTGTAAGTCCTACATTCTTATTCCATACGAATGGGCTTATTTTGGAGTAACTCTACGCTCTATTCGTCTGGCTTATTCAGCCATAATCAGCCAGCCACTCAGCAGTATTTTTTTCTCAGGATAATCAGCCAGCCGGCCAGCCGTACCGTACCAGTCAGCCGAACAGAGCCATATAATATAATATAATGATAACAACTCAAAGTCTGGTACCTTCACACTCGGGTTACGTTCATAGTCTGCCTTCGCTTGGTACGCCCCTACCTATGCCTACATTTATACACATCCTAGTTACATTTATGAGTGCAATTAATCTTTAAATCGAGTTAGTAATAGCCACTATATAGAGACATATAAACGTGGTGAATTAGCTATAGTGCCTACCGGTTCCCAGACTCAGATTCCTGTACATCAACAGTCCTAGCGCGTCGGCCGTCCGATCTGCCTTCCAATCCATCGATGCCTGCCACCTCCTTACCCTCTCCCGATCCTTCTTCTCGATTCCATCTTCCGCGCGGCGCCCGCATCGCCGCTCACGCTCCGCCTTCTCTCCCATCCTTTCCTCTCTCATGTCGCCCTGCCTCCAGCGCCGCCACTCACGCTCCAATGTCCCTGAAACAGTTCCATGACGCGGCCAGCCCCGACGTCCCAGCCTGGGCGTGGGCAAACCCACGTACATGGCGCAGCCGAACGGGCACGCATCGGCAATCGCCGCCGTCCGGCACAGTGCGGGCGATGGCCGTCGGTGGCCGCGTGCGCATCGCCATGCTGCCGCACGGCCAGACCCCGACAGTGGTCACCTCCCGCCTTCGCCTCTCCCGTGCACGCCGCCTGTCGCTGCAGGGAGGCACCACCGCGTCCTCCGCCGGCCAGGGAGATGACAGCCGCAGGGTGGCGCCCCTACCTCCTCCACCTCCGCCCAGTCGCCCCACAGGCCATCCTCAAGAAAAAAACGTGTTCCCCTGCGCCCCCAGACGACAGGCGATTAGCATCGGCCCCTCCGTCACTTGCGTAGGTACAGGCTGTCTCAGCCCCCAAAATCGATCCAGTTTTCCATCGATGATTCTTATGTCCCCAAATCGATTTGGTTCTTATCTAGGGTTACAGATGGATTAGGTCCTTAAATCTACGGTTCCAACTACTATGGCTCCATCCTGGTGCCCGACGTTACCGAGGTGATTGGAGTACAGGACATGCATTTACTGTTCTTCTGTTATTAGATATTCCATTTCTCATGTCTTAGGGAGTAAAGGTTAAGGGCTCGTTTGCCACAGCTCAGTTTCACATGTGAAGCTGTTTTTTTAGAAAATATCTTTATATGCAATTTGTTTGGTGAAGCTGAGCTGTTTTGGGAATATTGTTTGGCAAAACAGCTTCACCAACAACTCCATGTATGGTTGGAAGAGAGAAATAAGTATGAGAACTGAAATAAGCTACTTTTTTCAGCTTATAACAGCTCATCCTTTTGTGAGAGGGAAAAAAAAACAGCTTTACACATGAAGCTGTTTTATAAAAGGGTGTTTGGCTAAAAAAACAGCTCACAACAGCTTGTGAAGCTGTTATAAGCTGTGCCAAACAGCCCCTAAATATTGACTCAAATAGTTCTTTTCTGCTTCCATCTTCCTTATTTCCTGAGTACTACTGTTTGTGTGCGGGAGTACTCAGTACAGGCTGCTAAGGAAAGAGTTATTTTTTGTTTCCATCTTCGTTATTTTCCTGAGTACTATTGTTTCTGTCCAGGACTATTCAGTACAGGGTTGCTGAGGAGGTTCTAAATAAAGTTGAGTGCTTCATAAGGACGTTTAATTGAATCCCAGCTAACAGTGGCAACAGGTAGTTATTTTGTTCATTACGTTTCAGTGATGAGCATTGATCTGTAATTTTCTCATGAGATTTGGTTTATTTATCTATCTGCAGGTGCAGCAATAGCTCTTATGCAGCTGCAGCACAACTTGGCAAAGCATTTTAGTGCTGGCTGACACTACAGTGACAATGAACTGGAGGCTTACATGCTAACGCATACAGTGATATGGTCATTAAAACCATCTCAGTGTAAGTAAGACTACAACGTTGAACTGGAGACTTACATGCTCATGCATAAGAGTGTTGTGCTGGATTTACTCTAGGAGCTTAATGTTGCTAATATATAGAGGCAACCATATCACACATGTGTCAAATGCCCTCTTTTCATGTGGTCTCTACATTTCCAGGTTTTTTAAAACATATGATATTTTACCAAAATCAGGTGCTTCAGGCCAGCAGTATCAGGAGAGAGGAACTGTGACTTCCAGCTAAAGGATTGAGAACTTTCAGCAAAATACTCCATGCATGGTCCTCTGTGTTTGACAACGGTAGCACCCCATGTATCTTTTTTTTAGCCTCACTATTTTAACCCAAACTTTTCGATGCTTGCTCAACTCAAATAATGTTGTCTCAGCATTTCTGCCCTGTTGTATACGGTACACATTCATCGATTTGTGTACATGCTCTGCTTATTCACAATTGTCTAATGTGTGTTGATCTGCATAAATGGATTTGTTCCATCCTAGAAGATACCTGAATCTATCAAGTAATGTTATAGGAGTGTTTCTTGGCTTCTGAAAATGAATGGCTCATGCTGGCCGCAGGAAATGAAATCAGTTAGCTGCTCATCTTATTCTTATTTCCCTGTTTGCATCACATTTACGCCGTACCTTCCTGCCGCCACTGCTTGCTTGCTTGCTTCTGCCTTTGCTACCTTTGCTGCCTGGCTGCTGTCGCACTGCAGCAACCTGCATGCCTACAGCTTTTGTTGCAATATGTGATTGAGAGAATATTACATTCTCCTTCACTTCTTTAACTATTGGAGAATGATGTTTACAAAAACCACAAACCCACATTTACTCATAAGTAAACAGGTTCACTCAGCAAAAATTTGCTAAATTACTTTATGTTTCCTCATATTGTTCCTTCATTTGCAAATGTATATCCTTCAATTTTTCACCTAACCTAGATGCTTTTCAGTCTGCCTGTGCAGTTCCACGTCCTCGACATTTTCTTCGTTAACCTACTCATCTCTCATAATCCATCTGATGGAGTACATTCCCATGACAGGTTCTCCATATCCATCTGAAGCAGCCATGTACTATCCTGTGAAGGTCAAATAGTGGAAAACTTTATATGTAACTAATGTTACTAATAGTTTTGTTGCATGTAAAATTAAATGGTCTGCTACAATTCTAGCTTATGCCCCGTGCGTAGCACGGGGGTACCTGCTAGTTTCTTCTTATGCCGCACCCACATCCATGCCTAGTAGTTAGGTACGTGTAGATTATTCACAGATCACCGATTATTTGTTAATATTAAATATATATTATATTATAGTGGCTGTTAGTTTTCTCTCAGGTAGCTATTATATTATAGTAGTTATATTATATTATTTGTTAATAATAAATATATTACTATATTATAATGCATGTTTTCTGATGGAGAAGAACCTTCTCTCTCATTCTCATACATGTATCGTGATAAATACCCTGTTCAGGTGGTTGGTTCAGCCAGCACTGGGCAGCCATTCAACAGTGTTTTTCTTTCAAAATAATCGCTTTGTTCGGCTGGCTGGTTGTTCTGAGAGAAAAACACTCCTAAGTGGCTGGCTGGAGCTGGCTGGACTGGGCAGCCGAACAGAACGAATTAGTTAGCCAGTTTATCGTACCACATGAAGAAAGTGATGTCTATTTATGCATGCCATCTGAAACAAACACTAGGCATGATCCTTCCTTGTCTGTTATCACTTACTACTACTCCGTATCAGTTATTGCACAGTGAAAAACTGGCAAAGGAAAAAAAGTCTACATAACCCCTAACTATAAGGCAGTAACTATTTAATGTCCCAAACTATTAAACAGTTTGTTTTCTCCTTATGAGTTTTTTAAACCGTTCAAATTATCCCTAAATCGGTTTTGGATGCCAGTATTGCTATAGTAACTATTGTTTTGATAAAGTAACAACGGTTTTGGCCTTTTCTTTTCCTATTTATTTTCACAGAATCTTTGGAAAACTTTAGTAAATCATAGAAAAATCATAAAATAGAAAATCTAATTTTGTTGGACTCCACATAAATAGAGCTACACAATAAATTTATAATATTATATGCTTTAGTACATTTTTTTAGCTTTAAATTAGTTAGAAAATCAAATTTTGTAATTAATTAGAATAATTTATAACTGCAGCTTATATGGTTCAATTGTGGTGAACGTTTTATGATAGGGTTATTATTATATACTTGAACTATAGTAAAAAGTTTATACTCATAAATAAATCTATAACTAAGTTATATATGATCCAATGAGTATGAAATTTGTACTATAGATCAAGCATATAATAATAACCCAACCATAAAAATTTCACCATAATTACACCATAGAACTATTGTTTTTTACTTTTACAATTTTCATTTTACTTTTCGTATTATTTAAAATTTTGTATAAAAAAATTCCTATTTTGTAATGATTTTTTTTATCATTATACATACTTTAAGAATGATTTATTTAAATTTTTATCTAAATAAAAAATTAAATAAGATGATTGATCAAATAGAAAGCCTAAAAGTCAATAACAATGGTCTTTTTGAGATGAAGTGAGTATTGTATATCCTACTTTCTCAGTGCCAAAATAGATTGCCTTATTAAGAGGCCCTTTTTAAGGATTGAAAAAACATGATACCCCAAAACAAGAAAGAGGGAGATAAAGATGGATTGTGATGCTACAAAGTCAATTATTTGAAAACTAATCCAACTTTTGTAAAACCATGTATTTTAAGATGGATGAAGTAGTGCAATCAAGTAGGCACAAAATAAGCGTACATGAACATCCAATCGATCCTTCTTAATTTATTACTGATTTTGGCGATGAAATTAAAAGTTCTTGGGGTTATTTGATTTTTTACTATAATTTAGAACAGGTAACCTTTAGACAATAGTATGCCCAAAAAAGTATAGCTAGTATATAGTTATGTACATCGTAATCAACGGACCTATATCAGCTGCTGCACTAATGAGGTGCTGGTTCGGTAGATCCTATAGGCTCCGGACTTTGGCTCCTCTTGCCCAACGTTGCAGGAGGAGCCGTTCTTCAGTAAAAAAAATGAGGAGCCAAATCTATTTGGCCCACCAAAAGGGCCCCTGCTTCTGCAAAACACGCTCTAAAAGAATATAGCGTCCATAATATCATGACATATTGCAACAGATAGAAACAAAAATACGAACAAAGTACGTAACTTCTGTATGTTCCCTAGCTAGCTCCAGCGCATCATATCTTCTGCCACCAATCAGCTTGCTATCACAGGCTTCGTCCTGAGCGTCAAGTCGCAACGACCTAGCTAGCGTCCTGTCCGTCAACACATATCTATCTATTTATTTTATAAGTAAAATAAAACAAGTTAAAAAGTCGTCAGTTTCTATGCACGTACAAACGAACACGATGGCTTTGTTCTATTGTTTCTGTAGCGTTTGGGATAGGGTATATTGTTTCTTGGACACACGTTTGGCAGCAAACAAAACAACAATGCGACCGACAACGGTAGTTACGGCTGCGACTTATGCGGTCCAATCCTAAAAATGCCTCGATGAGTTAAGGTCAATCTTAGTGGAGAGTTTTATATCTCAATGTTGACGACTCAATGTGTTGAAAACAATGATGATGAATTTTATCTCCATAAAAACTCGTTTCATTCCATAAAATTTCATCTCTCCATTTATTCCATGCACTGGTCAGCTTAATATCTCGAAACTCTTACGAAACTACGAAACTACCATTTGATACCTGAACATTCGGATCGTATGCTACCGCCATCTATCCACTTGTTGGATCCGGCCGTTGACTCGTTGCTTGGGTTGCCTAAGACGACCGGCAAGAATCTGCTGTCTTTTTATTCCTTGTTGTCTTCCTTGGACACAAGTTGTACTGTACTACACCGAGACCACACACTCCAGATAATGGTCACCGTCGTCTCTATGGCAAAACGAAGCATTTACTGGATGGTGACAAAGACCACACACAGAAGATTATCTTACTATTACTAATTGGAGGCCTCAACGAAGCCTACAAGTTAATCCTCACCAAACGCACCAAAAAAAATAGATAAATACAAGAAAATCTCACATTAATCAGAAACATCTGGCCATGAAATCAAAAGGTTAAGCCATCCATAACCATTGGATATGTACAAAATTACCCCCCTCTGCCATTATAATTATTACTAATTGGAGGCCTCAATGAAGCCTCCACGTTAATCCTCATCAAACGCACCAAAAAAATAGGTAAATGCAAGAAAATCTTACATTAATCAGAAACATCTGGCTATCAAATCAAAAAGTTAAGCCATCCATAACTATTGGATATGTACAAAATTACCCACCTCTGCCATTATAGTTAATAAAATCTATTTTCTAAAGAAAAAAAATTGCCATCTACAACAAGTTTGTTACGGCTGTACTATATATTAAAAAATCAACTTTCTAAAGAAAAAGAAAAATTATTGCTCGTACAAGTATAGATAAAATCTCCATCGATAAACAATTTTGTTATGTTTGTATTATACTAAAAAATATCTACTTTCTAAAGAAAAGAAAAATTGTTGGTACAAAAAAAATAATAATTCTCCATATCTATACTAACACGTTACTAGATTGGCCTATCTATCAAGTTGACTTGGTAATTAATATATCATATATGAATATAAAATATTACGACCCATCATATTTATGTATTATTGTGTATACATTTAGTCATAGAGAAAAAATTAATCGAGCTTACAAATGTTTTATAAAATATTAGATTGACCTACCAATCATATTCACTTTAATGATCTAATGATCCATCAAGTGAATTATCATCAAATCCTTCCTAATTTAGTGTAATTAGTTGTACACGTACAAGTAGTATCCACTCTGTCCTACAACCTCCTCTCCTCGTTTGCTCAGCCTCAACTCCATGTACGGATAAAAATGGTATGCATATTTATCCGATTGTCCAATCAACCGAATCCGTTTAGAAGTGTTCAGATCTGTTCAATATCTTATACAGTATCCGTATCTGAATACTCTAATCGTATATTTATGATATAGACATCTAATTGTATCTTATCTGGTATGGCTGACACTATCCGTATTTGAATTCGAATCCGTCCAAAAATATGAAACAAATGTAATATCAATAATATATGTTCGTATCCGATCCATTTTCATCTCTAGCTCCATGTGGCTCGAAAATTGCACTGGTGGCAGTGGCGGCATTGGCCGAGGAGAATACAACCATGATTTTGTTCAATGGCTTGTCCTATTGGTACATATAGTGAGAATGGTCTCTCACCCACTTCCATCCCTCCCCTCACCAAGTAGCGTCCTTGATTATGTCTACTTCCTATCTCACTCTCCTTACTAGAGAATAATTCTTGGCTGCATGCCAGTTTCATGGCCACTTCACCAATCGATCATAGAAATTACACATTAGTTATACTTATTTAATCTTTTTGCTGATTTATTGATTCCCAATCTAGATTTACCATGTATACACCATGTCATATTATTAGTCTTTTAACGTTGTCCTCATTGTAAATCTCTCATAAAACTCTATGGCTAATTTTAGGTGACATGGTGTAAGCTTAAAAATAAATAAGTATTGATGTCATCATGATAGTGAAATGTATTTTAATACAAATTGATTTTACCCCGTGCTTTGCACGGGTTGATGGACAGTGTAGATAAAAAGGGAACACAATCTAACCACATAAAAGCCCTTAACTCTATGAAAAAACCACGCAAGGATGAATCGTTGTAGTGTCCTTTGGATGTGATATTGAAAGAGTTCAGAGGGTAGATGAAGTGTAGAAACACTTGGTTTAACTTGTAATAAAAAATTTAGGGCACCCCAACACAATTAAAAGAACGTGAATAACCCGTATACATACAGAGCCGTGTCCCACACAAAAGGGCTATAGCAAAAAGGCTAGAAGAAAATTGTGCATCGCCAGATAATCCATTGGGTTGTCCTTCATACAACACCTTATCATCCGGCATGATATTTTCCTATGTGGACCATTGAATGTTCACTGACTAATATATGAACCGGCCTTATGACCAAAATAAATGATCCTAATTAAAGGACTGGATAGACGACCTAGAGAAGGAGGGGGAGAGGGGATGAAACCCTCAAATTTCTTTCAGCATATTTGGCCAATGTCGCTAGTTCAACCAAGAAGCGGATACATGCAGCAGAGAGAAAACCACAAGCCAATTGGTGGCTGTGTATATCCGGAGATGAACGAGAGACATAGCGGGACCTTCAAAATAGGACCGAGCAAACTAGAGAACCAAAAAGAGTGGACAAGCAGACCAACTCAAATCCCTCAACCTTGATGGAACAGTGGCAAGACTAAACACAAGAGCTAATAAGTGATTAAGATGTCTAAGAACAACCCACAACTCGTTAGCAAGCTAACAGAACTCAAGTCAGAGTCGAAGCGACAATAAAAAGACCGAACAACACTGGACAGCAAGTTGCATACAGTACCCGAACAATCTAGTAATTGCTTTGGTGAGGAATCTACGTTGTTCTCTATTTCAACTCTTGAGTCTTGATCAATACATTCCTATGACCTGTTTTATCTTGTCTAAACACAAATCTAATACAAATGTCAGTTCTAGGCTTTGTGTTGTCATCATAATCAATATATATATATATATATATATATATATATATATATATATATATATATATATATATATATATATATATATATATATATATAAAATAATTGTTACATGATTGTTTGGGGACTTGGGAGCCATTACCTGCCGCCAAACCGAACAGGCCATAGAGCACATCAGCGCATGGTTGGGTTGGGCGCCTATATATACACCCACACTAGCTTGCCAGACAGACCATGGGCAAAACTAGCTAGCTGCTACCGAACTTCTTCGGATTAAAACCCAGCCTGAAAAAACTAGTAGCCATGACAAAGGTGCTCCAGTTTCTCCTTCCTCCAGTAGTAGTGGTAGTTTATCATTTGGCGCTGCTGCTGTCCACAGCCACTGTCTCGAGCATGGCTGCTGCTTCTTCACCCTTGCCGGGTCGACATCATTGCCATAGCAAGTGCGGCAGCATAGAGATTCCCTACCCATTTGGCACCAGCGACGAGTGCGCTTGGCCAGGTGGCGGTGACTTCACAGTTGCTTGCAACCATAGTTTCAATCCGCCGAGACCATACACAGGCAACATCGAGATTACAAGCATCTCGGTGGAGACGGGGGAGATGGATGTCTATGCCATCATTGCGTCTGTCTGCTACAACTCCTCCAACACCACTGATTTCAACCAAGGGTTCGTCGACTGGACTCTTGTCCCGCCCTTTGTCATCTCCCCTACCGAAAATGTCTTCACGGCTATCGGCTGTCATGCACTGGCCTTTCTGCAAGGTGGGTCCGATTGGGTCTACTTCACTGGCTGCATCAGCTACTGCACGAGCTTGAAAGATTCGGCGCAAGACGGAGACCCTTGCACGGGGCTTGGCTGTTGCCATTGCTCAATCCCGGGCAACCTTGGGATATTGGAGATTGGCTGGAACCCCGATGACAACGGCGTCGTCGTCAATAATTATGCATGGGAGTACAGCCCCTGTAAGCACGCCTTCGTGGCGAAGAAAGACTGGTCCGTACGTATAACGATCCAGATCAAGCTAAGGTGCTACACATGTATATACCATCCTATGTACGCATCGTTTGGTCCATGAGAAAGATTTATATATATTCAGGTACAACTTCAGCCGGCAAGACCTCACAGGTAAGGGAAACGCCAGCTTCGGCAACCGAGTTGGATACAGAAGTGCCCCGTTGGTTCTTGATTGGGCCATCAGGGGTAATGGCTCTTGCAAGATGTTGCCCGGGACTAATAATGGCAAACTCACAGCTCCGGCCTGTGCCAGCGCAAACAGCTACTGCGAAGACCTCAATGCCACACGGGGCGGTGGATACCTATGCAAGTGCTCAAAGGGATACGCAGGCAATCCCTACATACTCAACGGGTGCACAAGTAAGTTTCTTTTAGTAAAAGTGTTAATTGTTGCGGCATGTGACAAAAGAATGTTTCCCAAGGAAGTTTTGCAAAAGCTTCACTGCTCAAGCTTGCAGCAGAATAAAGCTAGTACAGGAAAAAGAACTACATACAAATAAAGTCCAGTAGTCCATGAATCCATACTCCCACATGGGTTCGAATTTTAAGAGACATTGGCATGTTAATGTTTAGTGCCTGTTATTGATAAAAAAAATTACTAGGTCCAATTTTAATGTTTTTTCTCTACTTGTTCTTTTCATCCATATCCAATGTTTTTCCAATCGCATACCACGTGTACGTGTGGATATTCAATATGAATTTTGTTGAAACAATGGTGGCTCTTGTGCATCCCATATCATATGACATGTTTGGTTTTCTGACATTAGTATAATTCAATGCAGCATGCTTTTAAATATACTGAGTTAACTTAAAGCTCCTATTACGTATATAACATCTTCGGCTGACACTCATTTTGTACTTTTTTTAAAAAAAAAGGACTTATCGTAGGCTACAATTTATATTTTTTGTTACCATAAATAACCATTTAAAACCTTCACCATGATGTTTAAGATCCAGTGTTAAACTCAAGACGATATTAATATTTAATAGTAATGTCTATCTACCACAAAGGGGCCTCAAAGGCTAGAAATGTAATCACGGATGGTTTGTACACTACGGGAAACAGGGTCTTTGCCGCCTGCCAGCATCTTTGCCGACTGCAGAAGTCAAAACAGTTGGCAAAGAAAGGCAGTCGGCAGCCAGCCTGCTCCGAGCAGCTGGCAAAGAAAGGCAGTCGGCAAAGACAGTCTTTGCCGACTGCCAGCTTGCTCCCGGCAGTCGGCGAAGGGAAGCAGTCGGCATACCTTGCAAGCGTCGGGATGGCGTCCGTCTCCGTCTTCTTTGCCGACTGTCACGCCGTTTGGCAGTCGGCAAAGCAGGCCTCTTTGCCGACTGCCAGATCAGCGGCAGTCGGCAAAGATGCCCTTTGCCGAGTGCCCCAGCTGGCAGTCGGCAAAGTATTAATTTTTTTTTTGAATTTTGGTTTCAAACTTTTTTTTGACTCATATATATTGTTTAAGAGTACATGTTCAAATTTGGAGCCTTTTTACAAAAGTTTACTATATTTCGTTCATTTTTTTATTTACTTGAATTTTTCCGCACAGTGCAGAATTGAACTGCAGGTGCATGAAATAATGAAATGTAGCCATTCAAAAAATGATATTCATGTTGGAGAGTTTATTTTGAGGCCGTGTCCATAAAGTCACCCAAAAGTTTGAAAGTCTTGTCCACGAAACATGACCGTACACGTGCGGTAGAAGTGTGTTTTAATTATATTAAATCGAAACAAAGTCAGAAAATCATGAAACTTGACGAGGTGTTATGTTATCGCATGTGAACACTATGATAAAAATTTAAAAAAGTTTGGAGTACGTTGCGGCGTCGAATGTCCAAAACCCAGACATCTCCACGTGTGATCACATGTGGAGATGTCTGGGTTTTGGACATCCGACGCCGCAACTTACTTCAAACTTTATGAAATTTTTATCATAGGCTCCACGTGCGATAACATGGCACCTTGACAAGTTTCGTGATTTTCTGACTTCGTTTGGATTTTATATAATTAAAGGGCACCTCTATCACGTCTGGAAAGTCCTGTTCCGTGGGCAAGGACTTCAAACTTTTAGGTGAGCTTCTAGACACGGCCTCAAAGTACACTCTCCAACATGAATATCATTTTTAGAATGGCTAAGTTTCATTATTTCATGCACCTACAGTTCGAACTTGGATAATGCGGGAAAATTCAAGGAAACAAAAGAAATCAACGGAATATAGCAAAATGTTGTAAAAAGACCCCAAAATAGAACATGTGCCTATAAACAATACACATAGGCCACAGAAAAAGTTTGAACTCAAAATTCAAAAAAAATTTTGAAACTTTACCGACTGCCACTTTGGGCAGTCGGCAAAGAGGCGCTTTGCCGACTGCCAAAGTAAACAGTCGGCAAACGAGTGCTTTGCCGACTGCTACGGCAGTCGGCAAAGTAGGTGGACCGGATAAGGCCCAACGGCCCAACATTTTGTCATCAACCCTAGCTATTCGCCCGGCCGTTCCCGCTCCGCTGCGCCCCCCACCGTTCTGTACCGCGCTGCCGCTCCCCCCGCCACCGGCCGCCGCGCGCCGCGCCTCCCGCCCCCGAGCAGCTCCGCCGCCGGCCCCCGCCGCCGAGCCGCGCCCCCGCCCACGAGCAGCTCCGCCGCCGAGCCGCGCGCGCCGCTCCTCGCGCTGCCGCGGCCCCGCGCCTCCGTCCGCTCACCGGCGTGGCCCGCGCCGCCGGCCCCTCACCGCTGGGCCCGAGCCGCCGTCCCCGCGCCACCGCGGCACCGCGGCCCCAGCCCCGTGCCGCTGCTGCCCCGCCGCCCCGTCCTCGCGCCGCCGGCCCCGCACCGCCAGGCCCGCGCCACCGTTCCCGCGCCGCCGCGGCCCCGGCCCCGCGCCGTTGCTGGCCCGCCGCCCCGCGGCTCCGGCTCCACACCGTCGCCCCTTCTGCTCGTGTGAGGAGGAGGAGGAGAGGAGGAGGAGGAAGGGGAAGAAGAAGGAGGAGGAAGGGGAAGAAGCAGTGAGGGGAAGAAGAAGGAGAGGAGAAGAAGGAGAAGGAGGAGGAAGGGGAGGAGAAGAGGAAGAAGAAGAAGAAGAAGAAGAAGAAGGAGGAGGTGGTGCCGACGCAGCGACGTCCCGTCTCGTTCTCGGCGTCGTCTTCTCCGCGTGCACGCCCCGCCACCACCGAAGGTATGCTGATCGTTGTGAATGTCGGCCTTCGTGCCATTATGGTTGTCGGCCTTCGTGCCTATATTTTCTACAGGTTTAATTTTGGAACCTCCCCGTGCAGGGGAGGTGCTGCCAAAATTTTCAATTGATTCTAACCTATTGCCTTTTTTTGCAGGACCCGTGGGAGGGACTCGGCCACCCTCATCGGCTTCGTCGCCACTGCCTCGCTAGCCTCTCTCCACCGCCACCCTAGGTATAAATCACCTCCTTTTCTTACCTATTATCGTACTTAGGTCACATAACCGAGTTAGGCGTCTCCCGTCCGAAAGGGATACACGGTCGTTGGTATGCTGATCAGTGCATATCTACGACGGTATCTCTTTTGGATTGTCTACGTTTCTTGAACAGTCTGCGGATGCGTAGATGGGTTATCTTCCATGTTCCGCTCCCGTCCGAGCCGGAGTTTCAGCAGCACCTCACCGTTGTTCTCCGGATACACACTCTCCCTAAACTGGGACGTGTATCGGGAGAACAGCGGGGAGGTGCTGCCGAAATTCCGTCTCGGACGGGAGCGGAGCATGGAAGCTAACCTCATCTACGCATCCTCGGGTGGGATTAGGACCTATCCTTCACCTATTAGATGGTAGGAACGCCTTGTACATGCAAATGCTGGTTTTATTACTCACATACATTGGCGCATGATAGAAGATGGCTGGCCGTGAGTGGATGTACACGGGCTGGACAGAAAAGAGGAAGAGCGCTGAATGGATTCACGGGACCAATCAATTCCTGCAGCAAGCATTTGGCCCGGCTGCTCATGGGTCGGATCGGACGCTGTGTCCTTGCAAAGACTGTAAGAACCAAAAAAGAAAAGTACAGAGGGAGGTATACAAAGATCTTGTCAAGCATGGATTTGTGGAAAACTACGAGAGGTGGATTTGCATCTAATTATTTGTGCTAATTGGTTTAATGTTTGTCATTGCAGGCATAGGACAAAATGCCGGGCGGAAGTAGACGACGACAGAAGAGACCGGTGAGAAAGGTCCACTCGCTCTACCAGAGAGAGGAGGAGGAGGCGTTGGAGGAGGAGGCGTTGGAGGAGGAGGAGGAGACTTTGGAGGAGATGCGGGGTAGAACTCGCTCTACCAGACGCCTGTTTGCCCCGGTCGGCGGCGAGGACGGGGGCGGCGAGGACGGGGGCGGCGGCGGCGAGGACGGGGCGACCAGGGCGGGAGCGAGGCGACAGCAGAGGACTCGTCTTCCACAGCTTCGAGGAGGCCCTACCAGCGTGGGATAACACGCCTCCCAAGCGCCGCGCCCACGCTAGCCTTCCGTCCGGTGATTCGACCCGACGGGCCAAGGTAAGTAACCATTCATGTTTTCACTTACTTGTTCATATGCCATGTTGAAAATTGAACTTCAAGATTAACAGTTCTTCTTAATGACTTGTGCAGCAATTGGAAGCGTGTGGATGGAAACAGAGGTGGACGCCATCCTAATGGCATTCTGGGCCTCCTGATTAAGAAGAATTTTCCTGGCCTAGTCACCATAGATGGGAGGGATAAAGTGCCCCAGCACTGGCCAGACTTCTTCAAGGTAGTGCACGGAGACGTCACCCTTGCCGACAAGATCAAGAGGGAGTTCTGGGTGAGTCTTCATTGCACCGCTTTGCCACTACTAAGCATTTGTTGGATGTCCTTGAAATAATCAACTCATAAATGATATATGTATGCAGGAGTATTTCACGTGCGACCCAGGGCATGAGCATGAGGCGTCGGTAGTGCAGGACAGGGTCTGCCAGATCAGGCTCAAGGACATGTTCTACGAGGCACACGTCCAGTGCCTCATCAGCTACCACGCCAACATACTCAAGGAGAAGCTAGACAAGGCAGATGCGAGGAAGATGATCCAGTGGCCCGAAACTGACATGCCCAGGGAGGCCTACATGCTCGTAAGTAGGAAACAATAATTCTAATTTCATTCCAATTCATCTTCGTACTCACCTAAATGCACGTTGTAATGCATGCAGTATCCTGCTGATTGGTGCAAAATGCACATGGACTGCTGGGAGGCGATTGTGGACGGGTGGAGAACGCCGGAGGCTTACGAGACGCGCAGGAAGAAATCTAGATATGCCAAGGCGAAGGCGGGGCCGTCACACCACCAAGGGTGCCGCTCTCTCGGAGAGTACATGGACACATGGGTACCCTTCACACCAATTTGTTTATTTATTCAATTGATTGAGTCATTCATTCTCATTACGTGTAATCGTCCGTGTGTTTTCCTCGCAGACCCAGTCGCATGACGGCCAGGTGATCAACGAGTTCACGGGCTATATCCTGTCTCACCAGGGCAAGGCGACAGATCCAGAGAACGTCTACAACACGGCGAGGGGGCCCGACGCCATCACCAACCAAAACGTCTACGATAGGGTGGTCCAGTACACCGAGGCGGTTCGCACGCGCCATGGTGCCGACTACGACCCGTCGACCGAGCCCCTCGATACGGACGTCCTGATGAGGACGGGAGGAGGGAAGCAGCACGGCCGGTACCTTATTGCTCACAGCGTCATCGACCCGGCCACCGTTCCCTCCCTTCGTGAGGTTCGTCGTTCGGATAGCAGTGCCGGTACCTCCTCCGATGTCCCCATACAACCTCGGCGGGCAAGCTCCACACAGATGATGGCGGCGCTTCAGGTAACTATTCGTCGTTCATTGGTTTTACATATGTTGCCGAATCTTTATGCATTGTTTAAACATCGCTTGTGTAATATTGCAGGTCCAACTGGAAGAGATGCGGGCCCAACAGGCGGCCCAACAGGCAAGAGAGGCGGCCCGAGAAGAGGCCTATCGGCAGCAGCTGGCGGCCCAACAGGAGGCCCATCGGCAGGCGATGCTAGCTTTCTAGCAGCAGTCCCAGCAACAGATGACGCAGTTTGCCTCCTCGATTTCCAGCTACTTTCAGGGCCTAGAGATCCCTAACTACAGACCCCCTCCGTTGCAAGTGATGTTCACTCCACCCCGGGTTGTTCTCCCTCCACTCCCTGATCTTCCGCCTGTAAGGACTCCGGTGAGTTACTGGCAGCCTATCTATTGTTTTCGCTTGTGCGGCCATCCCTTAGGTACTAATGAGATCGCTTATCCGTACAGCTGCAGTCGGCGGCTTCGAACCCGTCTCCGACAGTTGGACCTTCTCCACAGCCGCAGGTCGGACCGTCCGGGTGGTCTTCGTGGCCGACAGGGAGCTCCTCACACCACGGTGGTGGCGACTGGTCGCAGGACGAGTGAGTGGCTCGGTGCATGTTGTTGGATAATGGATGTAACTTTGTTATGTTAGACCCTTTTGCAACTTTGTTGGATGTTGGACTTGTGCGACTTGTTGGATGTTGCATTCGTGCGTGCGACTTGATGGATGTTGTGGTTATGGATTATTTGTGAATCTCTGTGATGTATATGTGGATTTCTGTGATATGTACATATATGTGTTTTGGTTGCTGCGATACGTGAGCTAAATCGGCAAAAACAGCAAAAAAAATTGCATTTTCCAGCTTTGCCGACTGCCATGGCAGCTGGCAAAGCTGGGAACAAAAAAAGCAAAATACCCAGCTTTGCCGACTGCCACGAAGCAAGGCAGTCGGCAAAGCCTTTGCCGACTGCTGAATTGGCAGCTGGCAAAGATATACACATTTTTTAAAAAAATGGAAAAAATCTTTGCCGACTGCCATGCCTCGATTAATAAAAATGAAAAAAAATTCTTTGCCGACTGCCACCTAGGCAGTCGGCAAAGAAAACTCTAACGGCTGTGCGCGTTTGCTTTGCCGACTGCCTTTTATGGCCGCTGGCAAAGGTGGCCTTTGCCGCCTTGGGCTTTGCCACCTCCCCTTTGCCGACTGCCTCTTTGCCGACTGCATTTCCTCCTTTGCCGACTGGTTTCAGCAGTCGGTAAAAAGGGCGAATCTAGTAGTGGTAGGAACCTCCCCACTTCCTAAAATGTTTAAATTTTCTTATCAAAGAATTATATGTGCAATAATATTTACACTATGAACATAGATATGACAAACTTTTGGTGAAATAATTGTACAAATACACTTAAAGTAATAAATCAAACAAATTATACGTCAATACTATTAATAACATCAAATAATTTGTATTTTTATGATTGAATTTTGGATTTTTACAGTTAATAATGTGACAAATAAATTAAAGCAATGGTAATATAATTTTCTAGCTCAAATTAACTATCTGAATATTCGCAAAAAAAATTAACTAATCTGAAGGCCTATATTTATAGCACAGATATAACTGAGTCCGAGCTTCTCTATACTAGTGCTTTGTCCTGGACCTCGGCTGCGGCAACTCAAAGCCGGCCACCAATGTATTCGGCGTCATGCCCTTCTTCCACGTCATCTCGAAACTGGTCATGCCTCCATGTCGGAATCTTGAGTTTCATCTTCCTCTGTCTTCCAGCCTGATCCCGATGTCTCACCCACCGCCATCCAGGAGTCGCCTGTGTCCACCGGATCTGGACAAGCCGCTGCTGGGAAGCCCGCTGCTGGGAAGTCTCCTTGCCCCTCCTCCCCACATCCGCAGTGTGCTGCCCCCTTGTCCCCTCCCTACTCCAGCATTGGCCAAGTTCGTGGATGCAACAAGGAGTAGAGGATGATATGTGGGCTCCAGATGTCATTAGTTATTAAACTGAATTAAGGTGCCACAATTTAGGTGGTATTGTTGGTGTTGGAAGCAAAATTTAGGTAGTAGGAAACTAGGTCGCTACATAACTTAAAATAAAAATAGGTAGTCTGTTTTAGTTAGTACCGCTAGAGATGCTCTAACCCCAACACGCTATTGTTGGATGCATTATTAGTAAGTGCTCTTCTTACATTCATCTTGTACAACTAAGTTGAATGAGTGGCCGATACAAGCGATGATGATGATGATAATAATAATGATGATGATGATGATGATGATGATGATGATGATGATGATGATGATGATGATGATGATGATGATGATGATGATGATGATGATGATGATGATGATAATAATAATAATAATAATAATAATAATAATAATAATAATAATAATAATAATAATAATAATAATAATAATAATAAAGGCAGAGGGCAAGTAATACCCTGTTTCATCCGGATCTATGCATTTATAGTACTGTTAACTTCTTACACATTATGCAGATATAGATGAGTGTACAAGGCCTGCTGATTTTCCATGCCATGGCGTGTGCAAGGACACTGACGGATCCTATGAATGCCACTGTCCTGCTGGTTATGAGAGCGATGGTGGTGATCCAAAGGAAAAGCCGTGCCATCCAAAACTTTCTAGTTCAGCGAAGCGTATCATAGGTATTCACACATTAATCTAGCTATAAACTTTTTCTATACGAACATGACAAATTGTATTTTCTTGGATACAATATTTTTATTCACCATTCATTTCATTAATTGGAATCATGAAGCAAAATCATCTAGTTAGGTAATATGTTTTAACATGATTTACAGGGCCTGAACGCCACGTTATAAGAATAGAAACATTAATTATTGTTATGGTATGTGCTTTTTCCAATGGCCTACGCATAGAATTGAATGTCCATATGACTACTACGAAAAGAATTTTAGGAGACATGTCCTCTGATTAACAAAGGCAAATGGTTAGGCGGCCGGCCCCAAGCAAACACCACCTACTATCGATCAACTTTTAATAGAGGTGATCATTTTAGGTGGTCCACCTCTAAAATCAATTCATAGAACGAATTCTTAAGATGCTCACATCTAAAAATGAACTATTAACAAAGTTGATTATTATAAGAGCCCGCCTATAAAAATATTTTTCAGAAACATTCATCGAATTTTCATATAAATAGTAAATTTAAACTTTATACCAAAATGTTACTGCTCCAATCAATGTATAACTTTTTAGTTGATTGTGAAATTGAATCCTTTGATGCTTCAAACGACATCAAACAATGACATGATCTCTTCAAACGTTATAGTTGTCAATCTGATCGACAACTTTACAGCTAAGAAGGTTTTTTATTTGAAAACATACTGATCGTGAGATATGCATGTCAAACTCTTGTATTTCCGTATTCAAAATTTTAAAATTTTCAAACTGTATCAGATGGGGACATACCCTATACCACAATTGTGGAGCTCAAAAGATCTAAAACTTTATAGTAAATTTTTCATTGGGAATCTGTTAGGGGATCAAATATTCAATGCGAAATTACTAATGTTAAACTAAAAATATAACATGGTATTGACAAGAGAGTGTGTAGAATAGTCGAAGGGAGCAAACATTTACGGAAGGGCCTGTTAAGGCCTTTGGCTTTGTTATGCATAGGAACATTAGTGAAGACCATTTGACATAGGCTAATACTCACATGTGTTAATAAAAAAGGTCTGCATCATAGTAATATATCAACGTCGTCTCATTTTCTATGGATGGTACCTATTACTTAGGCCATTCTCAATGGAGAGTTTCATGGTGGTATTTATAAAACTATCACATCAATTAAAATTAAAAGAACCTCGAATGAAACATCCATTCTCATAGCAAAGTTTCATATACAATTAATTTCATAACTCATTTGCAGATAGTAATCATGTCGATTCTTCTTTCTCTTTTAAAAATCTGACATTCAAAAACACCTTTGTGGCAGCCTAATTAATGAAAATAAAACTCTCTGAGACTGGTATTCCTAATAATGATTTTTTATCATTGTTTTATCCATTCGCTTCACCTTGTATTTATTTTTTCTTCATGCTTTTTTTAATCCTTGGTACCACCAGAACATTCGACCCTGTTTCTGGATTTGACTAATTTGCTTTGCTTGTTTAAATCCTATTTATTTATTTATTAAATGTCATTCTAAAATGTGTTAATCCTAATGAATATATTATCATTAAATCACCAAAATTGCAAAGTGCGTAGCTTCTGAGCCATGTTGAGTATAATGTGCCAATTGGGTGGAATTGTTGCTAATATAAGAACACTGAAATTTTTTGAATTCTCTGAATTTATTTGGGCATTGAAATTGATCCAACCGTCTTATTTGATTTCCATATGCTCCAGTGGACAATCTTTGTTATTATGTTTTAATAAAAATGAATGGTTCATTGTTTTAATCAATTAAATTGCAACTGACTACCACAACTATATATTGTTCACAGGAATTATGAGAATCACTGATAGCATACCACTACTGGAAACACTTTCTTTGCCGAGTGACCCAAAAACACTCGGCAAAGGCTTTGCCGAGTGCTGCAGTCGGCAAAGGCCACTCGGCAGCGAGCTAGTCTGCAAAGGCAGTCTTTGCCGAGTGCCAAAAATCGGCGCTCGGCAAATCCTTTGCCGAGTGCTAACTGGACACTCGGCAAACCGTGCCCGCCGGCAGGTCTGACGGCGCCTTTGCCGAGTGCCGACATATGGCACTCGGCAAAGATATTTTCCGCGAAAAATTAAAAAAAAATTCTTTGTCGACTGCCGGCACTCGGCAAATTTTTTTCCCTGACACTCGGCAAAGGTTATTCGCGAAAAAATAAAATAAAAAAAAATTTTCTTTGCCGAGTGCCGACACTCGGCAAATCTTTTGGGGAAAAAATAAAGAAAAAAAATTTCTTTGCCGAGTGCGATGGCAATTGCACTCGGCAAAGCTGGGAATTTGAGCTTCTGGTGGCCAGTTTTCCCAGCTTTGCCGAGTGCAATGGCAATTGCACTCGGCAAAGGTGTCTTTGCCGAGTGTCAGCACTCGGCAAAGAGCCCAAATCCCCTATTTTTTTTTTGTTTTTCTCTTTCCATCAACGCAGAGACAAAAAACACATATATATCATTGAACAGGCCACATATACCATCCATAGGCCACATATATCATCCACAATCACAATTATCCATCACACATCAGAATATCCATAATCCATCGACCGATGTCCACAATCACACCACAAGTCCGACAAAAGTCCATTCATCACAAGTCCATGCATCACAACTAACAGAAGGTAACTAGTGCGGCCCGGAGCCCGAAGCGCCACCTTGCCCACCCCACGGTCCCCACCCGGAGCCCCCAGAGCCACCTGGGCCCATATATGGAGGTCACCTGGGCGGTGGAACATGGCCACTTGGCCACCCGGACCCGGACTGTGGAGAAGGGCCACCGTCAGGAGACGGGTTCGAACCAAAGGACTGTGGCTGCGCAAAGGAGAAGCAAATTCATTAGTAACTTCAGAATTACATCAAAAGCTAGTGGAAAAAACAACAATACATATATATATACTTACCGGAGTCCCTACAGGAGGAGGCACAGCACAAGCGAGCAGCGACGGGGGCACGACCACACCTGGCACGTTCTGAAGGCTCTCCACGAACGTGAGCACGTCCTGCAACTGGGTCCTCTCGGCCGCTCTCTCAGCCACCCTGTGTGCTTCTGCATCTTGCAACGCCTGCAACTGGGCCTGCAACATTCCACCAGCAATGTTTAAGCAAGGCAAAGGCAAGGTGTACGTGTAAAAGAAAGGAACGAGGAATAAAATGAGTAACCTTCATTTCCGCCATCTGCTGCCATGAGCTAGGCTGCCGAGGTCGAATGGGGAGGGAGGAGCTCGTGCTCTGCGCTCGAATCTGCGAGAGGGTGGGAACCGAGGTAGGGTCGATCATGCTGTTCGCCATCCAGTACCGGCCGTGCTGCTTCCCTCCTCCTAGCCTCATGACGATGTCCGTGTCCAGGGGCTCTGTGGCCGGGTCGAAGTCCTCGCCATGGCGCTCGCGAGCCGCCGAGGTGTACTCGCTGAGCTTGCTGTGTACGCTTGCATTGCTGTACGCCTCGGGCCCGTCCGTCGAGCTGTAGGTGACGTCCGGGGCCGTCGCCTTGCCTTTGTGTGCAAGGGCGTACGACATGTACTCGTTGCACGGCTGGTTACCGTGCGCCTGGGACTGCGAGGAAAACACAAAGATGATTACAATAAATGAGAATAGAATTGAGTGTTACAATAAATAAACAAAAAAAGAAAACATAAAGATCATTACCCATCTCTCTGCGTAGGCGTCGAGGCTCAGGTTGCCTTGGTGGTGTGGCGGCCCAACCATCTGCAGGCGGCAGTCCCGACGGACCTCGTGCTGCTCCGCCCAGTCCTCCGAGAGCCACTTGTCCACAATGGCCTCCCAGCACTCCAAGTCGTTCTTGCACCAATCAGGGCACCGGGCCATGTACTCCTCCTTGGTGAGCTGCTTGCTCCTGGCTTCCAACTTGGTGCACGGCTGCTGGTTCACCTCGGCCTCGTGGTTGATGATGCACTGCAGCCGCTGCTCATGGTACAAGTCCTGCATAATTTTCGTGCAGACCCTGTCCTGGACTCGATTCGCCTCCTCCTCGTAGCCGTCCTCGCACGTGAAGTAGTCCTGCATACAGACATCATGTATTCAGCAATGAATTTGTAGTATTGACCAATTTAGTGGCACGAAGACTCACCCAGAACCGGCGTTTGATCTTCTGGGCAACTGTGCCGTAGTGGTCGGTCTCGGCAGAGTAGAAGTGGGCCCACGTGTAGGGTGGCGTCCGACACCCAGCATGTACAACCAAGCCAGGGTAGTACATGCGAACCAGACCGCCCAGTGTCTAGTTAGGATGCCAGCCCTTTCCGCGCACAACCTTCCAATTGCTGCAAGCAAGAGTCATTAAGAAGGATTGTTAGTGTCAAGTTCAAATCTCAACATGTCATTTCAAGTAGTAATGGAAACTTCAATTGTTACTTACCGGGGGCCCCTGGGTTGAAGCACCGGGCGCTCGTGAGGTCGGATGGAGTCCGGTAGGCGCATGGGCCCACGCAAGTAGACTCTCGACGAGGCAGAGCCAGTGGAGGTGGAACCCCCAGCCGCCGCCTCCAGCTGCTGCTCCACCTCCTCTCCCGCCTCCTCCTCCTGCTGCTCCTCTTCCTCCTCCACCACCGGCTCCACCACCACCACCTGCTGCTGCTCCCTCCTAGGACGGCCACGGCGGCGGGGGGGGGGGGGGGTCGGTGTCCTCGGTGGTCCTGGCGTACAACGAGCTGACCTGACGTCATTGCCTGCCTCCTGGCATCTTGTCAAGTGCCTGCAAATTGAAAGAGTAAACCAATTAGCACAGTTAAATTACAAGTAATAATAACAACAATTGAAATAGATGCAAAACAGTAATAATAATAATAATATGGTATTACATGAATTAGAAATAATCTTCACGATCAGCAGCGGATGGATCATAGTTCTCGTGGTCACTATCAATATTATCGACAAGTGTAGGGTCCTCAGGCTCCTCTTCACTGCTCAGATCCGTGTCATCGCCTAAGTGTAAACGCTCAAGCAATTTTAGGTCCTTGGCATTTTGCACCTCCTCTCCCTCATCCTCATCTCCGTCGTCCTGATCAATATCATTGTCTACTTTCATGCCCATTAGCTCAAAAATGTCTATGTCAAACCTTCCTTCTAGCCCATCTGGTTGATAGAAGTCCTGTTGATCAACATTGTAATCCGCATCGATTGGGACAGGCAGTTTGGAGTGCGGCGATACCAATTGCGCAACGTACCAACCCCTAAGATTGGTGTCTTTCTGGCACGCCCATGGGAGATAATAAACTTGCGTGGCCTCTTGAGCCATAATATAGACATCCTCTCCTTGATAGACAGAATCCTGTCGAATTTTGACTAGTCCAAGCTCAGGGGTTCTTCTCGTGACATTAGGATCGAACCAATGACATTTGAATATGACTGGCTTGAAACCTGTGCGACACTCAAAATAGAGCTCGTAGATTGCATCTACTACGCCGTAGTAGTCGAGCCCATCGGTGCCGGGCGTACGAACTCCGGTATTCGTGGTTTTCTGGTTGGGCCGACTCCGCTCGTGCTCTCGTGTGTGAAAGCGATACCCATTGACATCATGAACGGGGTATGACTTGACCTTGAGGGCGAAGCCATGTGCGAGCCCTTTCAACTCAGCATCCATTTCCCGATCTTTGCGGGCCTGCAAGGAGAGTCCGAATAGTTCGTGACATTAATCGCGGTTACGAGGACATCATGAATGGCTGCAAAGTGGGATGTCAAGATTGAACGAGGTACCTTCACAGAGAACTAGGCAATGAAATCAGGCCTACCCTCTTTTAGAAGACTTTCTTCTTCTTGAGGGGAAGGGGCCCTACTACCTTTCCAGTATGTATTCAGAAATTCCCTGAAAAAGCAAGAGATAAGGGGGTTGCATAGGTGGATGATAGTGGCAAGGATGTATGTAAAAAGCTCATTGAGAACTTACTGCACATAAGGCTTCACTTCGTCAAGGCTCAACAGCATATAGAACATGATGATGCGCCACTCACCATGCGGCAATGTCTTGGATATAAATGAGCTTGTCGTTCCCCCTTGCCCTCTGAAAAGGCTGAGGTTCGATGAACTCTCGGCCACGTTATAACGAGGGGTACGAATGTGTGCGCTTGGAATACCCTCGTTATAGTATGCTGTTGTGAAGTTCGACACCTCCTCCAGAATGGATGCCTCTGCCACGGAGGCCTCAATTTTGGCTTTATTTCTACATTTCTTTCGAAGAATCTTTATGGTTCTCTCGACTGTATAACACCAACGGAACTGCACGGGCCCCCCCATTCGTGCCTCGTACGGTAGGTGCACAATCAGATGCTGCATCGGCAGAAAGAAGCCGGGTGGGAAGATTCTCTCGAGCTTGCAGAGCAACACAGGTGCGACTTTCTCCAGGTCTTCAATCACCTCCCGAGATAACTCCTAGGCGCAAAGCTGGCGGAAGAAAAAGCTTAACTCTGCCAGCACGCGCCACACATGGTCGGGGACGAACCCCCTGGTCATCGCAGGGAGGAGCCGCTCGATCCATATGTGAAAGTCATGACTCTTCATCCCTAAGACTCGCATAGTGGACAAGTTCACTCCCCTACTCAAATTTGCCGCATGGCCATCAGGAAACATTAACGTCTTCATCCACTGAAGCACTTCCTTCCTGTGGTCCTTTTTTAAGACCCAATCGACCGAAGTCCTCCTCCATTGCTTGCCGGGTGCGGGAGGCTTCATCACCTCCTTTGGTCTATCGCAAAGCGTTGCCAGGTCCAGTCTAGCCTTAACATTGTCCTTTGACTTATCAGGAAAGTCCATGAGTGTAGCAAAAAGCGCTTCAGCGATATTCTTCTCTGTGTGCATTAAATCAATGTTGTGCGGAAGTAGAAGGTCATCATAGTAGGGGAGCCTAGTTAAGCCCGATTTATGAGACCACATGTGTTCTTCACCATATCCACAAAAATTCTTTTTCTCTTTGTCATATTTGAGAGCCTCTACCTGAGCACGGACCTCGGAAGCGGTCATCATGCGAGGTTTAGGGTTCGTGACTAGAACACCTTTCCTAAAGTGCTTCACGTCTCGTCTGAATGCATGGTCAAGAGGAAGGAATTGACGATGTTGGTCGAAGGAAGAATACTTGCCACCCTTCTTCAGCCAAATGAACCTCAAAGCTGCCTTGCATACCGGGCATGGGAACTTCCCTTGGACACACCACCCGCAAAATATGCCATAAGCGAGGTAGTCATGCAGGGAGTACTGGTACCACACATGCATTATGAAGTTCTTCTTTGTAGCTCGGTCGTATGTCAGTACCCCTTCGTCCCAAGCAACGATCAATTCATCGATGAGGGGCTCCATGAACACACCCATCTTTTTCCCCGGGTGTCCAGGAATTATGAGCAACAAGAATACGTACTTGGGTTGAAACATGACGCCGGGGGGGAGCTTGAGGGGGATCACGAACACAGGCCAACAAGTGTACGGTGCCGACAGCAATCCATAGGGGTTGAACCCATCCGTTGCTAGCGCGACACGTACATTCCGAGCATCCATAGCTTTACCAGGGTTTCTGCCATCGAAATACCGCCATGCCTCGCCGTCCGATGGGTGTACCATCTTGTCAGGATTGTATCTTTTGCCGTGTTTGTGCCATGTCATCTGCTTCGCGGACTCCTCTGTCATGTAAATCCTTTGGATCCTCGGTATGAAAGGAAGGTACCGTAGGACCGCAGCAGGGATACTCAGCTGTTCCTTCTTGCCATCACTAGTGTTGACCTCCAGATACCTAGAGGCTTTGCACTCCGGACAGTGCGTTGCTTTCTCGTGATCTTTCCTAAACAGGACGCACCCCTTCGGACATGCATGGATGTTCTCATACGGCATCTTAAGTGCACGAAGAAGCTTCTGCGACTTGTACAAGTTTTTCGGCAGAATGTGACCCTCCGGAAGCAGGGATGCAACAATTGCCAACATAGCGTCGAAGTTGTCTCGGCTCATGGCACACTGCGACTTGAACGCCATTAGGCGTCCAATGGCATCCAGTTGGGAAACCATTGTCTTTTCGTGAAGGGCCTTCTGTGTCGAAGACAGCATATCGTAGTATGCCTTAGCGGTTTCCTCTGGCTCCTCCTCCAATCCTTCAACGAACTGTGCCTCCCTAAAGTCATCCATCCAGTCTGCTACCCCGGCATCTCCATCAAAAGCCTCGAGGCCTGGTCTCACCACCTCCTCTCTAGTACCACCGGCTTCCCCATGGTGGATCCAAGTGTGATAGTTCGGCGTGAATCCATTCAAGCAAAGATGCTTCCACATTTCCCACTTGTGCTTTCTAACTTTGTTTTTACATTTGAGGCAGGGACAAGGCATCCGGACCGACCCTTTAGCAACCTCGCCAAATGCATGCTCCAAGAAAGCGTTAGTTTTAGTCATCCATTCTGGTGTCATACTTGCGTGGCCCATGTACATCCAATCACGGTTTTCCATACTCTGGCATATACATATGTAAGCGACTAATATATCCAGCAAATGCATCTGCCCGGCATTCCTAGCATCTAATAGGTGAGGATAGGTCCTAATCCCACCCGTGGATGCGTAGATGAGGCCAGTTCCCATGCTCCGCTCCGATCCCAGCCGGAATTTCGGCAGCACCTCCCCGCTGTTCTCCCGATACACGTCCCGGAAGGGAGAGTGTGTATCCGGAGAACAACAGGGAGGTGGTGCCGAAACCCCGTCTCGGATCCGAGCATAACATGGAAACTAGCCTCATCTACGTATCCACGGGCTGTCCAAGAAACGTGGACAATCCGAAAGAGATACAGTCCCTGATATGCAAAGAGCTGCATACCTCAAACCGTATCTCTTTCGAACGGGAGACGCCTAACTGGGTTGCGCGAACACAAAAAACATGCATGCAAAGGAGGAGGAGGTTATACCTAGGGTGGCGGTGGAGTCGGCCTAGCGGGGCGGTGGCGAGTCGGTGCGGTGGCGAGGGTAGACGAGTCCCTCCCACGTGTCCTTGTCCTGCAAAAAAGCAAAATGGTTAGTGTCAACTAAAAATTTCGGCAGAACCTCCCCTACACGGGGAGGCTCCCAAAACCTGCAAAAAACATAGGCACGAAGGCCTACAACACATATATACCACACATAGGCACGAAGGCCAACAACCACATATATACCATGACAAGCCATGCACTTTAGTTCTATTTGCATGCATATGAATGTATCAAAGTAGTACAACAACTACTACAAAATACTACTACTGCAACTAATAACACTAACACTACTTACTACCACTTACTAACTACTACCACTTACTAACTGCTTACTACCACTTACTAACTCCATACTACCACTTAGTAAACTACTACCACTTACTAACTAACACTAAGTCTAGGACATATACCTTTTCTGTCGAGGACGGCAAGAGACGATGGCGTGGACGACTGCAGTGACGTGAGGGTCAACGGGACGTGGCCGGGGGGTCCTTCTCCTTCTCCGCTCTTCTCCCTTTCTCCTTCCTTTTCTTCTCCTCCTCCTCCCTCCTCCTCCCTCTGCAGGAACACGGCCGCGACGACGAGGGGGCGGGCGCGGCGTCACCGGCCGGCAGGGGCGGGGGCCTGGCGGGGAGGCCCAGGCGCGGCGGGGCCGGCCGGCAGGGGCGGGCGGAGGCGGCACGGGGACGGGGCGCGCGGCCACGTGCGGGGGCGAGGGCGCCGGCGGGGCGAGGCGGCAGCGTGCGGCCGACGAGGCACCGGCGGGGCGGGGCGGGGCCACGGGCGGGGGCAAGGCGCGGGGAGGCACCGGCGGGCGGGGCCACGGGCGGGGCCGGTGAGGCGCCGGCGGGACGGGGCCACGGCCGGGCGGGGGCCACGGGCGGGCGCCGCGGGGTGAGGCGCCGGTGGCGGCGGGCGCGCGGGGCAGCGGCGGTGGCAGGCGGACGGGGAGGCGCCGGCGGGGCGGGGCCACGGGCGGGGCTGGGGCCACGGGCGGGCGCCAGCGGGCGGGGCCACGGGCGGGCCGGGGAGGCGCCGGCGGGGCGGGGCCACTGGGCGGGGCGGGGGCCACGGTCGTGCGCCGCGGGGCGAGGCGCCGGTGGCGCGGCCGGCGGCGGCGGGCGCGCGGGCAGGCGGCGGCGGTGGGCGGACGGGGAGGCGCGGTGGCGGTTCCAGTGAGAATGAGGATAAGTCCGAGCGTTTAAAGGAAAACCTCTTTGCCGAGTGCCAGATCTGGTGGCACTCGGCAAAGGCTGTTTCTTTGCCGAGTGCCGCCTGATCTGGCACTCGGCAAAGAGAAATCAAAAAAAAAATTTGCAGCCTACCTTTGCCGAGTGCCAGGGTTTGGCACTCGGCAAAGACTCTTTGCCGAGTGCCAAACCCTGGCACTCGGCAAACATTTTCTTTTTTTTTTGTTTTTTTGAGTCCAAATTTTTTTTGCAGCATTACTACAGTACCAGCAACAACATGTCCAAAATGGGGACTCTTTCAAATCTTTTTGGTATATTTTGTTAGTTTTTTTTGTTTTCTTAAATTTTTCCGCATAGCGTTCGTTTGAACTGTAGGTGCATCAAATATTCGATTTCCTTGGTTCTAAAAATGTTATCCTTGTTTCTTAGGGTAAATGTAGGCAAGATCTATGAACTGTCGCAAAGTTTGAAGTATGGTGCTCACGTGGCAACGCCTCCAACTTGCGTGAGAGCGGTCTTTTAATTATATAAAATGCAAACGAATTCCGAAAAACATGAAACTTCTAGGTTGGTCCTCATATCGTATGTGGATGCCATGGTAAAAAATTCAAAACATTTCGAGCACTTTGCCATGTGTGTTGACACAAACCAGGAGATCTCGACATGTGATTACTGTGATCATATGTGGAGATCTCCTGGTTTGTGTCAACACACATGGCAAAGTGCTCAAAATGTTTTGAATTTTTTACCATGGCATCCACATACGATATGAGGACTAACCTAGAATTTTCATGATTTTCGGAATTCGTTTGCATTTTATATAATTAAAAGACCGCTCTCACGCAAGTTGGAGGCGTTGCCACGTGAGCACCATACTTCAAACTTTGCGACAGTTCATGGATCTTGCCTACATTTACCCTAAAAAACAAGGATAACATTTTTTGAACCAAGGAAATCGAATATTTGATGCACCTGCAGTTCAAACGAACGCTATGCGGAAAAATTTAAGAAAACAAAAAAAACTAACAAAATATACCAAAAAGCTTTGAAAGAGTCCCCATTTTGGACATGTTGTTGCTGGTACTGTAGTAATGCAGCAAAAAAAATTTGGACTCAAAAAAAAAAACAAAAACAAAAAATATGTTTGCCGAGTGCCAGGGTTTGGCACTCGGCAAAGAAATTCTTTGCCGAGTGCCAAACCATGGCACTCGGCAAAATTCTTCCCTTTGCCGAGTGCCAAACGGCCGGCACTCGGCAACGAGGACGTCGCAAGGTCTAACGTTGCCTGGTCCGTCTTTGCCGAGTGCCAGTATTTGCCGAGTGTCAGGCACTCGGCAAATGAACTCTTTGCCGAGTGCCGTATTTTTCCGAGTGGGCCTTTGCCGAGTGTCCTTTTTGCCGAGTGTGCACTCGGCGAAGAATCGTTTGCCGAGTGCCCCTATTTGCCGAGTGCCGAGACTCGGCAAAGAGGCCTTTGCCGAGTGCCCGATATTTGGCACTCGGCAAAGGCCTTCACACTCGGCAAAGAGCCGGTTTCCCGTAGTGTACCCTCTACTCATATTTGTAAATATGTTGTTTACAGGAATCACTGTTGGTGCTTTTGTATTAGTTATTATTGTATTTGGAACTGGGGTATTCTATATGCTAAAGAAGAAAGAGCTGGAAGCAATTGAAAGAAAGAATGGAAGTGAGAGGCTTAAAAATGTGAAAACTCTAATATTATTCACAAAAGACGAACTTGATAAAATAACCACGAACAATTCAGTGCCTCTGGGCAAGGGAGGCTTTGGTGCAGTTCACAAAGGGACTTTATCTGACAACACTGAAGTAGCAGTTAAGGCCTCAAATGACGTAACTCAAGGTACAGTCAATGAGTTTGTGAAGGAAGTGGAAATCCAATCAAGGATGATGCACAGGAACATTCTCAAGCTCCTAGGTTGCTGCTTGCGGGTCGATGTTCCATTGCTGGTGTACGAATATGCTGCAAAAGGAAGTCTCAAAGACATTCTCCATGGCAAAAATAATGATCAGCAGCGCGCAGCTCTCACAGTTAGGTCACGTTTGGATATTGCCATTGGGTCTGCTCAAGGTTTAGCTTACATGCATTCGTATACAGAAACTGGCATACAACATGCAGATGTCAAACCAGACAACATACTCCTCGATGCTGGGATGGTTCCAAAAATCTCGGATTTTGGGTTATCAAGGGTTTCTGTAGCGGGCAAACATTTTACCACGAATGTGATTGGGTATTTGCCTTATATGGATCCAGTATACAAGGAAACAGGGATGTTAACTCCGAAAAGTGACGTTTATAGCTTTGGGATTGTTCTCCTGGAGCTGATTTCTAGAAGGCCTGTCGTGGATGGTGGAAGCAGTCTTGTCAAGCAGTTCAAGAGTGTTTATGCACAAGATAACACTGCAGAGGTGTTGTTTGACAAGGATATTGCTGAAGAACAAGATATTCCCGTTCTTGACGAGATTGGAAAACTAGCCATGAAGTGTTTAAAGGATAATGTTAATGAAAGACCATCTATGGCGAGTGTAGCAAGTGCACTTGTGATACTGAAAGATTCTTGGGAAGAAACAAGACAAAGCTTGTCTTATACTTCAATCAACTAGCTACGGGCTATTTGATGGAGCTCCCCCTATATGTGGTTCTCTGGTGATGTGGTTATGTAGCTAAAAGATAATCTATGACACTGTTTGGAAGAAATAAATTAGAAGGAAACACTCTACAAGTTTGCAAAATATCATCCGACAAAGATTCCTTAGGAATCACCATACAAGTTTGCTTAGTATTATACTTTTGATATCATTAATTATGGTCTGATGCACTACATCGATGTTTATTCTGTCATAATCAAAACATCTTCAGCGTTGCACAAGTTACAAGATAAAAAAGAACATGTCCTTCATCATAAGCATTAATGGTTAATTGTTTCCCTTGCCATTTGCTTGATGCTTTCTATGTCATATATATATTTTCTGTCCCTGATTGCGGATGTCAATATGCATTAATTGGAGATCGCCAATCATTATTGTGGTAGTTGTACTGAACAATACGTTTCTCACCCAATTGTGGCCATCTGTGGTGCCATGAATTGACACCCAAGCCCATACAGCGAGGGAGCCCAGCAACATCATCACCGTCGACAATGGTGAAATTTGGTGTATCATCCTGATAGGTGCATGCCAACTCTTCAACGAAATCTCATTCTAAGTGATGAAGGTAAGCTTATCCTGTGGTGATTGTATCATAGCAAGCGAGACAAGAAAGGAAAACTCTATCGAGTGCTGACATAACTGGTACAACAACCAAATAGGACTTTCTTGCATTGGGCTAGCCTGGCTTTGTGTAACCTGATTTGTTTATTAGTTAGGCCCGGGTAGGAAAAGAGAACAAACATATTGACATTAGCGCTGTCATCACTCCCCATGTATCAGCCCAGCCCAACAGCAGCAAGCCCAAGAAACTCGAACCCAGGCTGCGTCTCAAAGTTGTCTTGCCTAGATTGGACTTTGTAACGTGTGTGAGCTGTCCCATGAAGAGAGTGAGTATTTTTTTAGACAACCAGAGAGTGAGTTGAAGTATCGGTAGGACTTGTGTGGATTGGGCATGCTGTGAACACAAAACACTTATTCCTCCTCTAAGAAACTCCTACCTCGTCGGCGCATCGCTGGCGGATCCTAATCCTTCCCTATGTGCTTCTTATACTTCCTGCCGCTAACTGGTGCCACCAAAATTCATGGAATAAATAAACCCATGATGGAAACACCTCATCGGTTGGTCTGATTATTGAGGTCAAACACCTCCTTAACGATGGCAGTGAATAAAAAGTAATGAGGACCACAATAATGAGAAAGTGAAACCATGACTCATATGTTCTTTTCTAATCTATAATATGGTGAGTTCATTTTCAATGCAAAGAATCATCCTCAATAATTAGGTGTCATATATGTATAAAAAAGAATTAGGTAGCAGGGTGAATGAAGTCGTACATATCTTGTGCCACATATTTTCGAGACCACATGCTATCTTATATAGCACGAAATTCTGAATATGTATTGCAACATGTACATGTGCTGAGTATGGCTTATCCAGGCCGTTTAAATCTGTTTTGAGATTTGTGTTGTGCACTCTACCCAATACTTTATACTACTATTTTGTATTGCATAGATCTCAAAACGCACTGTGAACGGTCTAGATAAGCTATATATGCTGAACATGTAAGCACCAAAAAACAATATAAATATGATATCAATTATGCATCTGAGTTGTTATGTTTCTAGATAGAAATTTAAATTTGTATATCTCTATATAGCGTGTCGTCTTGAATCCAATTGCATTATCTGTATACTTCCTAAGACTACGTGATATTGATCTTGTCAGATTTATTTGAAGCTATTAAATACGTGAATGCATTGAGACATGAAGATATATTATTTATGTACGTATCAGTAGAGCGCATATAACTTACTCCTTTCTAAGTTTCGTGTCTTCTACCCTTCCTTTTTATTTGTTTATTATATTCAGTGCTGTGCTGGGGAGCTTTTGTTGCACAGTTTCTCAAAACAAAACAAAAAAAAAAAGTAGAGTGCATATAACTTCTTGCTGGATAAGGCAAGAACGATCTAGAACTGAATGCCTCTGCCTATATATAGACAACGATATCAATACAGGATATGTACAGAGTTATATACTCTCCTCATGTTACCAATGAAGATGAGCAGAACCAGGACTGGGTACTCCACACCGGCTGCCAATTGTATAGTTCTTCTGCTGCTAACGTTTTCAACCATCGCTTCCTGCGAGCGCGAAGTAGGTACGTATTACCTGCTTCAATTTTACGTGCTTTCTAAATTCCATATGTATCAACTAAGATGAAATCATATTTGGTTAACTAAGATGCAACCATATATATTAAGTTTTGTTTGATGTATACGGATTGTTGCATGCATACGCAGCTGAAGAATCTTGCCACACGGAATCGCCGCGATGCGAGAGGGATGCATGCTCCGACAGATGCAAAAAGAAGGCCACGGAACTTGGCTACAACGTTGTCACAGCATCATGCCGCACAGATGTTTAAGTGCTGCTGCACCTTTCACAAGCAAAAAGCCCCTGGGCCGCTGCCACTGTCTTCCGGCACGCGGCGGATGACCATGGGGCTTCTTGTTGCTTGAACTGTGTATGTATGTATATAGACAGACAGACGGAAGGTTCCCACCTGGCGGCTGCTATAAATAATTAAATCCCAGAAAAAAAACAATAAATGAGCTAGCAATAATAATTTATTATCATCCTGTTTTGGCTCAGTGGGTATGTATGGCCATAGTGAACAAATAATGCCAAAGAGAGGGGAGGAGAAAGAAGGATCAGTTGCATAACAAGTACCCACGTGCCACGCGAGTCGTCGCCTCCCTGCCCCGGCGAAAGCAGCCACCGACACCACTGCTTGACTACTTCCACCATGGATAGTCGACCACCCTTCTCTCTCCGGCATCTAAATCTAACCGGAGGGTAATCAATCACTTCAAACTGTTTTTTATAGATCAAGTTCTTTAGTGTTAGGTTCTATACAAGCCAAGTTTCTTGGAATTGGAGATTTATCTTCTCCTCGGTCTTGGCTCCGAGCATTGGCGGCTAGAGCGATAAGGCTCGGGCCCAAAAAAAAATTCATGTATATCAGCATATGTAGATTAATTTTCAAAGGTATTTTTTCACCAAATTTCTTGTGTGACATTAATACCAAATTTGTTCAAAGGCCATAAAATTGATCACTACCAACTTGTAATCTAACATTTAATTTGTAATTCATGCAACCAGATTATGTCATTTATGTAACTTGTTTCCCACCACAGCTCTTCTAAAAGAGATATTTATTAGTAGATTGTGCTAAGGACATCAGCCATTGTAGCTAGTTTCTTCCAAACAATATTATACAGGTTTGGGTAAAAATTTTTGAACACAAACAGTATTTCCCTAAGTAGATATCTTCCTAGAACCTGATTTGTGAGCCATCTATCATATTCAACTAGAAATTTTCACGGCGTTACCGCTTATGGCCATCGTTGAAGCCATGTATGACCACTATTAGATATTTGTTTATGATTTGTAGTTAAGCACATGAGTACGAGTAGTGGTAGCTGAGTCGTTCTTTGTACAATGTGTTAGTTTTTTTTCGTGTTTTTTTAAATTATCATTTGTGGATGATGGTATATGTTAGCCGCGGATTTTCCATTCTGTTGTATATATTTTTCGAGTCCTGTAAAAATCCAGCACGAATCCTTTTTAAATTTATTTATTTATTGAGCACGGGATAATAATTTGTTGAAATGTTCCAAATTTGTCTCAAATTTTTTTAGTGTTTGAAAACATGTCATAGCATCGTAAAGTAGGCACGGAACAAATTTTGTAATTTTCGGTTCAATATTTTGATGTGTAGAAATTATAAAAGGTCTCTTTGTTAATTAAGAAAGGCTATTTTGAATCATTTTAAAATTATTTATTTTTCAATTTTCATATTTTTTCTACATAGAGTACATGATGGAGAGCGTATACAAAAATTTTCATGATTTTAGAAGCTCTAATTATTTTTATATGAAATAAACAAAATCAGCATGTAATGGGATTTAATAAAAGAAACAAAAAGGAGATGGCCATTTGGGCCCAATTTGGCCCAGCTCAGCCCGCGTGGTGGCAGGCCGGCCCATACAACGGCCGGGACGGCGGGTTGATTTTCGAAAAGTTGAAGGGATTTTTTACAAGAAAACTGTGAGAGGGGATGGACGGCGGGTTCTATTTTGCTAGAGTTCGAGGGCTTTTTTGCAAAACGACCGGGGAGAGGGAAAAATGGACGGCGGGTTGATTTCGAAAAAAGTGAAGGGCTTTTTTGCAAGAATTTTTGAGAGAGGAGGCTGGACGGCGAGTTATATTTCAATAAAGTTAGATGGCTTTTTTGCAAAATGACCGAGACTCGCCTGATCTGGGCCGTCCGGCCGTCCGATCGGACGGCCGAGAAGAGGCAGCGATGTGGCCACGCTCTCCAGCCACTTTTTGGTGTGTGATTCGATATTTCAATAAAGTTAGAGGGTTTTTTTACAAAATGAACAAGACTCACCCGATCTGGGCCGTCCGGCCGCCCGATCGGACGGCCGAGAAGAGGCAGCGACGTGGCCACGCTCTCCGTCCACCTTTTGGTGCGTGATTCTTATGGTAAGATCCTCGCAAGCTCATAAACTAGTTCATCATCCCTTGAGACCCATCCTGACTTTTCATTTACACTAGAGATATTAAGGCTCATAAACCTGACAAAGAGATATTAAGGCCACGCAGTTTAATAAGGGGTATTATAGTCTTTTCTCTTGTATGCTAATCTGTCCTAAAGTTGCTGCGAATTGATTTTTCAGAGATAGAGAATAATAAACAACGAACTTTGTTTCTACCCTTTGATCCATATCGTCATTTACGGCCCACTAGAAGAATGGCGACCACGTCCTGGGTGGGCTGAAATGTGTGTTCAGTGGCTTCATTTGAAGTCATCATTTTTATTCTGTTTGCTGCAAAAATTGTCCCTCAGCAAAACATTTTGCTCCTTTCAATAGAACGGTCAAAATAAATGAGGGCAAGTAAAAATGAGCGTCTCTTCATAGTCTTCCGTAACAAAACAGTGGAAAACAATGTGAGCACTAGTTTGACATTAAGGCCTACTAGGAGAACGGGCCCAATGCAAGGTCCTGTGTGGGCTGAAAATAGTGCTCGCTGGCGGCCTATTTTCATGATGCTTGCTTTCCATATGGAGCAACAAGTCTAGTCATCACCTTTTACTTTGTTTGCAGCCAAAATTGACCCTCTCAAAAAAAGTAGCAGCCACTGGCAAATGACATTCCAACCATACAGGGTTAAGGTATCCATTAACTTACGACAGAAGGTTAAGATGGTATCTAAGCAAAGGTGATATCTGGTTTCAAAACAATAAACTATATTCAAAGTACCCCGCTCGCTATATAATTATCTTGTTGCACTACATGCTGTAACGCACAAGGCATACATGTCCAAGCAGAAGAATAGAAGGGCTTCTTGGACACCATGGCACATCATGTCAAGAAGGGCATCGCCAGTCTCCTGATCATAGCAGCTCTTGTACTTGCCGCGGCCATGTTCTTATCATCTTGCGACGCAGCAGGCTGAAAATTTTGCATTTGGCCCTTTTTTGAAATAATTTTTACAAATAGCCCCTGGCGAAACATTTTTCAGAAATGGGACAAGCGACCGGCGTCAGACGAAGTCACGCCGAGATTTGTTACTCGGCGTCACGTCAGTGCACGCCGAGGGTCGGCCATGTCAACGACGACCTCGGTCGCAATCGATAGCGTGGCAGTGGGACCCACAGGTCTAGGCGTACCCAGACAGAACGGCAAACTGTACAACATCAGCGTGCTTCTGACTCACGCCGAGCCTTGAAGAGGGATGGATGAGGAGGCCCAGTTAGTGCTTTGGCCCAAAAGACCGGTGCTCTATTAGTTAACACCGAGATACATGACCTTGGCGTGGTTCGACTGGACTCCGAGGTCTCGGCACTTAAGCCGCGCCGCGGCTCCTTCCTCCTCGCTCTTCCATTCGAAACCGCTGCTGTTTCTCTCTCTCTCTCTCTCTCTCTCTCTCTCTCTCTCTTGGCCGCCGGCCTGAAGAACCCTACCCCGCCGGAATCGCAGGAGGATCGCGGATCGGGTCATCTGAGGAGCGCCCAAGGTACTTCTTCCCCTCATCCATCTTATCCGGCTGCATTGGAAGATTTGTTCTTCATCCTTAGGTATTGGTGGTGAGTAGGTGATGGATATACTAGGGTATGTATTGTTGATGGATAGAGTTAGTAATTCATGGAATATGTGTTTGATTGATAATGCAATGGAGTATATTGGAATATGCATGTTGGATTGGGGATTTGTTAACTTGAACACACTGATGGTACTGTTATTTGTGCCATGTTGTCTGCCTGATGTTTAGGTTTATCCTATTGTTTCATTTATGACTATTGTTGGGCTGAACTTGTTTCATGAAATCGTGGTGTGAGTTTTTTCATGAAAGGTAAATCAGTCCAAAGTTTTTTAAAACATTGATTGCTCTACTAAATTATTAGAAGTGTAATATATAGTGTTTGACATATTGTTGTTTGCGTTCAAGGACGAATCGAACTTAATGTAACTCAGTGATGATATTCAAAGGCATTTGTGTGGATGCATTGGCATCCTTGTAACGGTACACGATATTTTTGCCTAGTGATTTATTATGTTCAAATTGGTGACATTAGGATGGAGCGGTTCCCCCTACTCGACGAGCGGTTCGATAAGGATCACCATGCTCATAGGATTGAGCAGGGAGAGGTAAACATGAATTTGACTTCAATTTCCTTTACACCATGTATTTTATTTGGAAATACATTAATGTTTTCCATTGTCCCATGTCTTGCAGGCGTTGAACGTGCTGAGGCCAATGACCCATGATGCAAGTATAATCATGCAGTACGACGATCGGTACACACCACTATTGAAGCGAACGAAGCTAGCCACCGTTGCTTATATATGCAAGCGAGGCATTCCACCATTCAACCCTGCAGCTTTGACAGCGTTGATAGACAGGTGGCGCCCGGAGACTCACTCTTTCCACCTTCCATGCGGGGAAATGACAATCACCTTTGAGGATGAAGCAGTGATTCTAGGTCTTCCAATCCGAGGGTACCCCGTGATAGGTGAAGTCATCTCTAAGGGATGGGAGGGATGTGTCGCGGCCTTCCTTGGTCGTCCTCTTCCAAATGTTGAGCCGGGCAAGAAGAGGCGTTCAAGTGGGGTATCTTTGAAGTGGCTTCGTCAGCAGTTTCATGAGTGCCCTTGAACAGGCAGATGCGGCCACAGTCAACTTCTTGGGTACTCCACATGTTGGGTACGGTCCTGTTCCCTGATGGTACCGGTGACACGGCATCTTGGATGTACATCCCTTGTTTGCTCGACTGGGATGATGCTGGCAATAGGAGCTGGGGTTCGGCTGTGCTTGCTTTCCTGTACCGTCAGTTGTGCGAGGCTTGTCGGCGTCCCGGAGGAGCTCACACAACGTTCTCAGGTTGCGTGACACTTTTACAGGTAAATCGCCGTTATTTTTAATCCTTGGTTTTTAATTTCTTTTTGTGCATGCAGATATGGATGTGGGAGCATCTTCCAGTTGGAAGACCACACACCATCGAGACTCCAAATCCTTGGTTTCCACATGGAGACCAAGAGCTGGCACCGACCGTGGCGCACTTCTACGAGAAAGTCTCTGGTACTTACCACGTGTCCCGGCACACCTACATCAGCTACATGAACGAGCTCGGTGCTCTGCTGCCTCGACATGTAAGTTCTAAACCTCATGTACGTTCATTTACCATATACACATGTATTAATGCTTATTGCAGGTTGAAAGGCCCCCATACACTCGTCAGAAAGTTGTAGACCTCAATGTGAGCACACTCTGCAAGGCTGATCAAGACTTATGGACAATGGGGTGCCCGTTGATATGTTTTTATGCGGTGGAGTACCATCTTCCTGACCGGGTAGCAAGGAAATTTGGAAAGCTGCAACCTTGCCCCCCAGACCCGATGTCCACTGGCTGGAACTTACACAAGTAAGTTGTAATCATGAATTCCTTGTTTGCATTTCTGACGCCGTCTTGTGCTACATCTCTTACGTAATGTGGTGACCTCTATAGGATGGATCGCTGAAGGAAGAAGAAGATCACCGACTGGCAGCTTGAACACCACCGGTACATTGAGGAGTGGCAACTGTTGGAGCAAAACAACTGAGAATCTATGGTGTGCATCAAGAGAACCGTTTCAATGAGTACCTGACTTGGTTGGAGCAGCGCGCAAGACTACACTTGAAGCCAGCATGGACGCAACAAGACATCCTAGAGTTTGAGGAAGAAGACGTCAACAACCCTTACGACTGAAGTACACGACAAGGGCGTCAGATGGAGTTTGCACCAGCCTTAGCAAGAGCTATAAGTTAGAAACTCAACTTGTCTGTGTGTTATTAGATGTACAATCCCGAAATGAACACTTGTTGCTTGTGTATGGCACTGAAATCATGAGGACCATAGCAGAGCAAGGACAGGTGTTGATGATCCCTGAGGGCAGCCCTGATGAAGGTAGATTGCTTAGAACCGCTATGCAGGTGAGTACCTTAGAGGAACGAACACATGTTGTATTTTGTAGCTTAGCAGAAGAATTTGAATTGCTAATGGTATGCAAGACGCTTCGATATGGCCAAGTCCTTCTCAGTCTTGGTCATCTCTGAAGGGTCCGGAGGTGGAGGAACCCAGCGCTCGAAACCATCGTGAGGTAGTGCCCCAATCAAGTGATTGAAAAACAGGTACCTCAAATCAACCTTGTCAGGACCATCAATCCACTGGAAAAAGTATCAAGCCCCCCAATCCTACAATTGACAGTAACCATTTGAATAAATCCAATTCACAATACAAAAATAATGTCCAAACATAAATACAAACTCACACGATAATCCAAGCAGCAATAGTACGCCCGCGTAGCTATGTCCTCGTGCTTAGACTGTCTAACACCTGCAGGTCTGCCGGAGTCACACATAGGCACGGGATACTCAAGAGGCACAGGTGCATCTTTGCATGATTCGTCAAATTACAACTTTTTCGGCCGACCTTTCTTGTCCCACTTCTCCTTACGTAAGGATGATGGACCAATCATCTATGAACGGTACAAAATCACAAACAAAAACAATAGACCAATAACTACTATCATCATGGTGACTCTTACAAACAATAATGAACCCACATATAGAGAAAGGGTATGCCCTAACTACTATCACAAATGTTAGCATGCCCTAACTACTATCATTATAAAAGTTATAGTTGACCTTGTAGTTTGAGTATTGAACCCTACATATACATGTTGCAATACCACTAAATCTTTGGGACAAAAAGTTATAGGCCAAACAAACTCAAACTACAAGGTCAACATTGAAGAGAGGAGCCAACATTACCTTTGGGAGACGTCAATAAGTCAGATCCAGCATCTCAAGACCTTAAAAAAACTAGGGTTTTGGGGGAGAGTGGGAGAGAGAGAGAGAAGGGGGCGCCGGTTAGGGAGGAAAGAAGAGAGGAGGGAGGAGGAAGAAGGTCGCGCGCGTCTATAAGTGCCCGGACCTCAGCGTCATGTCGCGTGACGCCGACCTTACGCATCTCGGTGTTAACTGGGAACACGCCGAGACCTGTGGATCCCGCTGCCACGCTGTCTATTGTGACTGAGGTCGTCGCTGACGTGGCCAAACCTCGGCGTGCACTGATGTGACACCGAGCAACAGATCTCGGCGTGACTTCGTCTGACGCCGGTCGCTTGTCCCATTTCTAAAAAATGTTTCGCCAGGGGGCGATTTGTAAAAATTGTTTCGAAAAAGGGCCAAAATGCAAAATTTTCAGCACAGCAGGTAATCAAAAATACTATTGTAATTCATACAGCATGCATGCAAGTGCTTCATTTGTGTCGATCAAGAATTTGAATATAGATACGCCACTAATTATTAATTAGTAACATCGTGAAGCATTTGTATATATATGTATGCATGAATGTCTGATCATGGTGCAGACTACTGCCACACGATCGTGCCGTGCTCCGACGAGACGTGCTTCTACTACTGCCAGAAGAACAATTATAAGAACTTCCAGACGTACTGCACGCCGGGACAGTATTACCCCAACTTCTGCTGCCGTGTGCCAGATAAATGAACTCATGATGGCCAGCTTACAACGTTCATCACCAGAGTGGAATGGCTTGGTTTGATTTCACTGATGTCATGATGATGCTATTGTACTCTCTATCTTGAATGCAATGTTGCAGCATGTGTTTGACACCACTGGATGCAGATGCAGTAGAATAATCAATACCAGACTGTCATATATGAAGTTGTTTCCGTATCAGCACTGCAACTATGCAGTTTGAGTGTCAAGTGATGCAAATCTATATATCCCCATTAATAAAGTACTCGAAAACAGCTTTTTTATTTAATTTGCGAATTTATTCACTACAGGATGCGAGTTCTTTGCCGAGTGCCTGGGGCACTCGGCAAAGGCCCAAATACACTTGGCAAAGCCTTTGCCGAGTGCCGTACTCGGCAAACGACACTCGGCAAAGAATCTCTCGGCAAAGACTTCTTTGCCGAATGCCAAATATCGGGCACTCGGCAAAGACTTTGCCGAGTGCCAGATGTTTTGCCGAGTGCCGGGTTTAGTACTCGGCAAAATAAGTTGAAACCGTCAACTTTGACGGCTTCTTTGCCGAGTGCCGGCTGACCTGGCACTCGGCAAAGATTTTTTATTTTTTTTACAAAAATTCTTTGCCGAGTGCCAGGTCAGCACCCGGCAAAGAAATTCAGCCGGCTGTTTTTTTTAAAAAAATCTTTGCCGAGTGTTACAACTGTGGCACTCGGCAAAGAATTATTGTTTTTTTTTAAAAAAATGTTTGCCGAGTGCCATGACCAAGGCACTCGGCAAATCTGGGAAACCAGCTGTCAGGTTCTCCAGATTTGCCGAGTGCCTTGACCATGACACTCGGTAAAGGCCTCTTTGCCGAGTGTTACACTCGGCAAAGAGGTCAAAAATTTTGGATTTTTTGTTTTTTGCTTTGCATGAAAACAGAGAGACATATCACATATATATTGCATACATCATCACACAGAGAGCATAATATGCCACATTCATCATCCAAATCATCCGTAGTCCACAACATTCACATATATCGTCCATCCATCATGCATCACACACGTATCGTCCATAATCCGGCGTATATAACACGTAATTCATCACATACATATAAATATATCTCTAATGCATCACAAACACAAAGTCTGGGTTTTAAACAAGTCCGAAAAACATGCAGAGCGGTACTTACGGCTGCCATCCAAGTCCTGGCCACTGTGGAGACTGCTCGGTCTGTGGAGGGGCAGTTGGCCACACGGACGATGGAGACGGGCCACCCTGTGGAGACAGGCCACCATGTGGAGATGGGGCACTACCCGCCGACTGTGGCTGCACAAAGGAGAAGCGAGAATCATGAGTATGGATGATTGGACCGAAAGGCTAAAGGAATGAACATGTTGACATACTAACCGGAGTTCCTAGAACAGGAGGAGGAGGCGCAACTAGAGCGAGCAGTGACGGGGGCACGACCACACCTGGTAAGGTCTGCAGGCTCACCATGAAGGTGAACATGTCCCACAACCTCTACGGCTCGGCTACCCTTACTGCTTGCACAGACGCCATCTCCAACCGATGGGCCTCCGCCTGGGCCTCCATCGCTTGCCGTTGGGCCTCTGCCTGTGCCGCCTGCTGGGCCTGCAACTGCTGCATGTTCTCCTGCGACATTCCAACCGCAAAGGATTAAACAACGCAAAGGTAAGGTACATGTGTAAAAGCAATGAACGACGAGTTTGTGAGTAGTAACCTGGAGCTCTGCCATCTGCTGGAGTGAGCTCGGCTGCCGGGGGCGTATGGGGAGGGAGGAGTCCGTGCTCCTTGCTCGAATGTCGGCGAGGCTGGCAACAGAGGAGGAGTCGACTGTGCTGTCCGCCATCCAGTACCGGCCGTGCTGCTTCCGTCCTCCCAGCCTCATCACGAGGTCCGTGTCCAGGGGCTCGCGGGCCGGGTCGTAGTCCTCCCCATGGCACTGGCGTGCCGCCGAGGTGTACTCGCTAAGCTTGCTATGGACGCTCGAGTTGGTGTATGCCTCGGGGCCGTCCGCCGGGTTGTAGGTGACGTCCGGGGCCGTCGCCTTGCCCTTGTGTGCCAGGGCGAACTCCATGAAGTCGTTGCATTCCTGGCCCTGTTGCGCCTGGGACTGCGAGGAAAACATAAAGATGATTACAAGTAGTGATAATTGAGTCTTAGCATAGATAAATAAAGATGGTAGCACAAAGAAGTTTACCCATGTCCTGGCGTACGCGCTGAGGCTGAGGTTGCCTTGGTGGTGTGCCGGCCCACCCATCTGCAGGCGGCAGTCACGGCGGACCTGGTGCTTGTCCGCCCAATCGGCCGAGAGCCACCGGTCCATAATTGCCTCCCAGCAGAGGCGGTGACAGGCGCACCAACTAGGACATTGCTGCTTGCCATAGAGTTATTGAAATATCAGAAGATTAAATGAAGCCAACCTACTCTCCATGAAACTACTTCTTACCGAGAGGTGCTGCTCCCTCGTGAGTGTCATGCTCTTGGCATCGCGCTTCCTCACCACCTGTCCAAGGACGTCGGCGTGGTAGTTGATGATGCACTGGAGCCGTGTCTCGTAGTACATGTCCGAGAGTCGGGTCCTGCACGCGCGCTGCCTGGGCCTCAAACCCAGCGTCGCACCTCACTACTACAAAAAACTTAACGGTGGCGGTCATTTTGGATTAACCGTGGCGGTTTTCTCAACCGCTACGAACATAAGGTCACGGTTAATCGTGGCCTTAACCGTGACGGTTGGCCAACCGCCACGGTTAATACTATTAATCGTGTCGGTTCTTTTAAGGGAACCGCCACGGTTAATCGCTTTAACAGTGGCGGTTTGGTAAAGAGAACCGCCACCGTTAATAGGTTAACAGTGGCGGTTATCTCTAACCTAACCGCCACCGTTATTATTTTCTAGGTACAAAAAAAATATTTTTCAATATTTGAATTTGGATTTGAAACCGAAATTTCTGATATTCACATATATTCAAACTGAAAGTAGAAAAATGCACGCACAGAGGATAAACACGTAAAATTTAGTTTTGTGTCATCGTCAAAGTCGATATTACAAAACGTTTACTTCAATTTCAAACAAAAATCACATCACATTATAGTTTTAGCAGAATCTAAGCTAATTGAAGAGGTCTGGCATTCTGTAGTCATTCATGTTCAGACAGGTTCTCCAGTTGCGCAGCTTCTCGTACTTCTCCGCTGTCGCAAGCTCGCTTGTCGGATCGAAGAACTTACCCCCCACATGACAGCAATCATCGGTGACACACTTGCAAATGTCTGCTACTGTTTGGGTGATGTTTCTATGATCCACTTTTTCCTTTCTCCACTTTTTTGTTGATTTCCTAAGTTGACGCCAGCTCTGGTGGTAACTTTCGCAAGCCCTGAGGAACTCGCAAACATAGTATCCACACAGGACCGAGCCATGTGGTTGCTTGGCACACTGCATGGAGAATAGAAGTTATGTAAGATACAGGAAATTATTCGTGGCGGGTAGAAGTGCATGGTAAGTACTCGCACCGGGAATTCTCTCTTCACGGCTATGTGTGTGCCAAAATTCTTCTTTTGTCTCTCAGACCTCCAATCCAAGGTGGTGGGGTCTTCCACGTACATCCTATATGCGCTATATATATGGCAAAACACTGGTGTTAACTTATATGACAAACAGTAGTAATGCACGCGTGTGTTGTTGTCACTTACTATCGCAGACAATGCTCGAAATCCTTATACCCTTCTCTGTCGCTCGGGTTCTGCAAGGAATCAAATATGACGGCCTTTCCATCCTGAGGATAGATGACAAATAAAATCTAGTGGCCGCAGACTCCCAAGCTACACAATTGAATTAATGTGAAAAGATAAATCCATAAGTTATAGTACTTTGACCCATAAGTTATTGTACGTATCATTTTGACATACTCGAACTGGTGGGCGGCAAAGATACACCCATTCTCTGGGACCTTCTTCATGGCATTTAAGAGGTACTGTCCTTTTCTGTACTTGATCTCTCCTATCAATCTCGCACGGACTTCCACTTTCTTCAACCCTTCCAAGTTCACGAGTTCAGGGTGCGAGTCCGGTATTCCATGGCCAATTATCACCCTCTGGCTAATATGCATAGGAGATAGGTACAAAATAGGTTTGACTAGTTTCTTGCATACATATGCTTGCATCCTAAAGACATATATAAGTCGTTGTCATGACATTGTTAGTTTGATCGTCTTCAACTAACATACCTATAGCGATTCAACGATACAATGTAACTTACATGGCAAAAAGAGTCACTTGGACGATGTCAATATCCTTGCGCCGCAGCAGCCTATGCATGTCGTGGAATTCAACAGGCATGTAACTTTCATCATCATCCCCCAAGTGGAAGTACTCCTGCGGGACCTTCACAACGAACCCCCTCATGCCTAGCCTCGCAGCATGCATATACCAGATGTGGAACCTCCAAACCTCCCACGGCTCCTCCATAAGATCACCCAAGGTCAACATGAATTTGTCATTCTCGTAGTTATCTGGGCAATCTGGACTTAGGGGCCAAAATTTAGGCGGGGTTCGCTCCCTGTAGGGGAAACATGAAAAAGAAATGTTACGTGCATCTACGCGCACTTAAGCTATTGAAGATGTTTAGTTGTCATAAGCATACATACCTTTCGAACGCCGTAGAGTAATTGAACTCTTCGGCTAAGTTGGACGCTGCCCATTGCTCCGTGGTGAGGTGGGGTGGTTTGTTCTTGTGGAGGTGGGGAGGTTTGCTCGTGGTGAGGTCGGCAGGATTGACCCCTGCTTCATCATCTGGTTTCTTTGGTGCTGAAGGACATTTCCCACTGCCCTGGGTTGGGGGCGGTGTCTCGTCGCCCGATGGACCCCCTGTACCTCCTTGAGGGCTGCTTTTGTCGGGACGCGGTAGAGGACTGCTGTCTGGGCCTGTGGCATCGAAGTTGTCATCGTCCTCTGAGTTGGAGTCATCGTCGCCATCGTCGTTGCCACCATTCGGTGGAGATGAGTGTGTCTTCGTGGGCTGTGATGGCAGAGGCGTATGAGATTCCAAGACGATATCTTCCTTGTTCCACAGAACAAACGACGCGAGAGTATAGCCAAGGAACTTGGTCCCTTCTTCTGTTGGGTAGTCGAGTTCTTCTTCATCGTAATCATCATGGGTCCATAAGACCTCTACCTTGGCATAGTCATGCGGGATCGGCATGTTGTTGTATGTGGCGCCGCTTTCCGTGGGGTACACTAGTCCCTGGGCAACAGCCTTCTTATTCGTCATCTTGCGTCCGATTGGAATGTAGAGCGTGCATTCCCTCGGCTCCACGATATCATCGACCGGGTACCTGCGGATTCCACCAGCCGTCGACGAGCCTCGAACCATTTGCTGGCTCGCTGATAGTTGTACACCAGCCTGCACAAACATCTGTTCCCGCAACTGCACCATCTTGGGGTCGGTGCTAGTGAAAGCCTCCTGTATTGACTTGCTGATCATCTCTTGCATTGCTTCATCGCGGCCTTTTTGGATGAGCCCTTCCTTGTATGCCTGCCTTGTGTACTGTGTCCCCGCGTCAGACTGCCAGGACTCCACCTTCTTCCAGCTCTGCCTTGAGGACACGCCCCTGACGCGTCCCCGGTGCTCAGGGTAGCCCAGCGCCTCGGTCAGTACATCGTGATCCCTACGAGGTTGGAACACCCCCGACTGAGCAGCCTTTGTGACCTTGAGTACAGCCTTCTCTGCTTCCTCGGCCTTTTCCTCATTGTATTGACTCTTGCCCTCCTTCAGCTTCTTCGGCCTACGGGCATATAAGTAGTCGCGTGCCCTCTCATCGATGCCTTGAAACGGGTAACTCTGCCCGGCCGCTTCTGCCTCCCTTTCTTCCTGGCGCCACTTGGGCCTCTTACCGGCATACCCGGTCATGCCTAGGTGGTGGACGAGCTCATTCTTCTTTGCGAGCTCCGAGAACTTCTCACCTTTGCACTTTGCTTCATCGGTGGTCATCTTCTCGACAAACTCATCCTAGATGTGCCGCTGGATGAAGTTGTATTTTTTGTATGGTGTTTTACCTGTCTTCACGTACTCGACGTTGAGTTTGTACCACAAGGTGCGAAGAGCTCTGCCTGCCAGGAACATCGCATGGCCCCTGCACAAGGCTTCATCATATTGTTCAGGTGGATACTGGAAAAGTTTCTTCACCTCAGCCCACACTTTATCCTTCAGATTCTTTGGCACTTTCCTCCAATCCGAATAAGTGATAGGCACATTTTCCCTTACTACGCAAGAGCATTGGTTGCTGAAGGTGCCGATGACTGTTTGTGGCTCCAATGGCTCTCCCTGCGTCCCTATCTTGGTTATGACATGCACCTTCTTCGACACCTGGTGCCTTCCGTGCTGGCCCCTCTTCAATTCTGACTTTCCACTCTTGGCGCTTGTCTTTTCCGATGAAGCGCCCGGGGAGGGACCCGCTTCATGCCCCTCCTCATCACCGAACTCCAAGCGCAAAGGCGGCACAGGAATCTGAGTACACACGACAGGAGCTCACATTAGCTGTATACATAGTACATGCGAGCCCATTGACGGTGTGTTAGTTGTACACTTACGTGGCCCTCTTCATCTTCTGGTCCGTGACCTGGTGTGCAGGATCCTTGAGTTGACGGCCCTGTACTTCTTACTCTCTTTTCCGGCATATAGTCTGGATCTTCTTCTTCCTCTGTACGTTTTTTCTTCTCCGGCCTAGGTGTTACAACCTCCTCTTCATACTCGGTACTCTCATCTGATGATGATGAGGAGGAGGAGGAGGAGGAGGAGCCCTTATCACTCGGGCCCGGGCTTGGCTGGCGCCATTGTCCTTCAGGCAATCCCGCCATTGGAAGCTATGAATAAGAGATAGTTATTATACAGACATCTCATAGGTAGTAGAGTAGAGTAGCAGACACTAGTAGTAGAGTAGTAAGTAGTCATAGAGTAGAGTAGGGCATACCAAGTAGACATCAAAAGTACAAAATTAGAAGAACTTTACATCCTTTTTTCATTGCAATCGGAGATTATATCATTTTTCATTTACATTGCGAGTTGGTGTACAAAGTAATTGAGAAAAGTACAAAAGTGTAGATAAAGTACAAAAAGTATAACACGAGTACAAAAGAGTATAATAAGAGTACAAAAGAGAATAAGAACGGTACATATTTGGCTCAGATTACAAGAAATATGGGGACCTCAGCATACAAATGAAGTACACTTAGTTCTGATTAAAGTACAAATAAATTAAGAAAAGTACAAAAGAGTATAATAAGAGTACACAAGTGAATAACAAAGGTACATATTTGGCTCAGATTTTCCCCATTGTAATAACATCGCTTCTAAACCGGTTGCTTGTATATGATATACAAGCCATCCTAGTTTAGAGGCTCACAAGCAATATGGGGAATGTTCATCATCATAGCCGCTGCCTCAGCATACAAAGTTTCACATCATTGCAAATGCCACTGCCTGAGCACAATACTAGAATCAAAACCAATTCATCATCGAAAATGCCATACAAAGCTGAGTGGTAGAGTAGAGAAGCAGATAGCCAGAGTAGAGTAGTAAGTAGGAGTAGTAGTAAGTAGTAGTAAGTAGTAGGAGTAGTAGTACAATAGAGAAGCAGATAGCCAAAGTAGGTAGTAGTAGTAGTAGTAAGTAGGAGTAGTAGTAAGTGGTAGTAGTAGTAGAGTAGAGAAGCAGACAACCAAAGTAGAGTAGTAAGTAGCTAGGAGTAGTAGTAAGTAGTAGGAGTAGTAGTACAGTAGAGAAGCAGATAGCCAAAGTTGGAGTAGTAGTAGTAAGTAGGAGTAGTAGTAGTAAGTAGTAGTAGTAGTAGTAGTAGTAGTAGTAGTAAGTAGGAGTAGTAGTAGTAAGTAGTAGTAGTAGTAAGTAGGAGTAGTAAGTAGGAGTAGTAAGTAGTAGTAAGTAGTAGTAGTAGTAGTAGTAGTAGTACAGTAGAGAAGCAGATAGCCAAAAGTAGGAGTAGTAGTAGTAAGTAGGAGGAGTAGTAGTAAGTAGGAGTAGTAGTAAGTAGTAGTAGTAAGTAGGAGTAGTAGTAAGGAGTAGTAGTAAGTAGGAGTAGTAAGTAGTAGTAGTAGTAAGTAGTAGTAGTAGTAGTAGTACAATAGAGAAGCAGATAGCCAAAGTAGGAGTAGTAGTAGTAAGTAGGAGTAGTAGTAAGTAGGAGGAGTAGTAGTAGCAGCATCTTCATTTTCTGTCCAGTAGAGTATGTAGTAGATTAGTAGTAAGTCAAAAGGCAAGAACATTGTAATAATCCACTTATCCCACAAGTATATGGTCTCCACAAGTATATGGCCTCACAAAAGTTCACAGCAAGTCAAAAGGCAAGAAGATTGTAATAATCCATTTATCCCACAAATAGTAGTAGTAGAACAATCTTAGGAATTCTCCAAACAACATGATCAAAGCATCAAATGTGGTGTACTAATAGTGGCAAGGTCATATTTTTCAATTTATTACGGGACAGCTAGTTGAATAGCTCAAGGGGGATCAGACAGGTAGACAGCAAACTGGATTTTTGCATGATTATACAGCTGCATCACTGTTTACAGGAGACATTCCAGCATACAGTCAAGTATAAGAGATACTTCATAGAAAGTCTCGCACTTATAGTACCCCTCCCAACAAAACATCGTAAGTTCCTAACCAACGAATTAAATAAGCACAAGACCTTTAGAACGCATTGCACGGAGCAGGGTCAGTACATATTTCCATCTTTTTGCTTTTACAAACCAATTATTCAGTAGAAAAAGATGCCACAGAAATCACAAATGAATTGCACTAGAGCATCCTATCTAGCATTATTAAACTTGACAGCAAGGTATTTGTCTGGTGAGTACAGATCAAACTCCAAACTACATAATTTCAGCAAGGTATTTGTCCTATGATTTTTACAAAAATGCCAGAGTACACCAGTTTAGAAAGTTATAATAATCAGCAAAATTGGCGTAACAAACCTCACAAGTCATAATTGCTAAGTAGTTCGATATCGAGTAGTATAGGACTAAGGAAAACAGTAATATTGAAACCACCTAAGTTATCAATGTGACATCTATAAATAAAAAAATGTTCCTTTTAAATACTTGTTTGAGGTGATACTCAGTAAAACTGGGACGAGTAAGGTTAGCTTATGAATAATACTCCCATTTCAGAAATAAGTTTGGGGTTGAACCTGTTTAAGTAGGTGGTCATCTCATAATTCCTCAAGGATTCTCAGAAAGAGCATCACTACCTTTTTTACATACAACTTCCATCATGCTATATTTCTGTTAACCAAATTAGGATTTCAGGAGTCCATCAACTTCTAAGAAATTAATTATTGCTAATACTTCGTGCTTAAAGTACTAAAAAATGGCAATCATATCCAAAGGCTGTAGCTATCAGTGGCAAGAACTCATCAAGACCATCACCGTAGTCAAACTACACGACTGAAGGTGCGTCAATTTCAGACCACCAGCAAATATAGTCATACAGCTGAAACTAAACTTTTTGGATCATGCCAGCTTAATAATCACAATAGGGATACATAATCTAGTGCCCAGTTCTTCTTGGCAACCTAGTTCAATTCGAAAATGGAACCACAACTAAAACAGGAATGTTCAGTGTTCACACTTCACACCTAATAAAGCACGGTTATGGACGTATCTGTTGAGGGTGGACATGAACCGCTCGTACGTCCACATCTAATGCAAGTATACTGGCCCCAATTCCTGTATTTGATCGACCATGTGCATCATCAGGTGTGGCATAATATCGAAGTAAGAGGGTGGAAAGCACATCTCAAGCTGGCAAAGAGTTTCTGCGATGAACTCTTTTAGTGCAGGCAACTCGGCTTCATCGATGACCTTCTGTGTGATACGGTTAAAGAAGTAGGACAAGCGTGTGATGACCATCTTCACGTACTCTGGACCGATGATCCTGATCACAATCGGAAGGAACACCGTCAGCATCACATGGCAGTCATGAGAGTTCAAATGGGTCATTGTGAGGTCTTTCATCGAGACCAAGCTTTTGATGTTCGAAGAGAAACCGGTCGGGACCTTCACTGCCCGAAGCCATCGGAGGAAACTCGTGCTGTCATCTTTTCGTAGGTTATAGCTCGCGCCCGGAAGGTCCACTTTATTTCTTGCTTGTGACGCCATCGGGTGGATTTCGTGCCTGATGTCATGGTCCACAAGATCCAGACGTGACTTCAAACCATCTTTCGTCTTAGTCTTAATGTCAAGCTAGACCCCGATCGTGCTCTCGAAGACATTCTTCTCCAAGTGCATGCAATCAATTGCATGGGGTGTATCTAGCTCTTTCCAGTATGATAAGTACTTGAAGAAACACGACTGCTTCTTGAATGGAACCGGGGCCGGGGCAGGCTCTGACTCTTCCTCTTCTGCATCCCGCTTTCTCTTCTTCCTCCTTTTCTTCGGCCCATCTTCCTCCTCTTTCTTCTTCTTCCCAAACTCGACATTTATGCCCTGCACCATGTCAAACACCTTTTGCCCATACCCCGACCTATCCAGCATGTCAATTTTAAGCTCATCATTGTTATCGAAGTACATATTCATCGACGGATTCCTGTACCTGTGCTTCTTGGGGAGGAATCGCCTATACCTCATATACACCATCTTCTTCGAAGCACTAAGGTAGGTGTAGCAGGTGCCATCGATGCACACTACGCAACCGCTCTTCCCTTTAATCTGCCCCGATAGTGAAAAAAGACCAGGGTAATCGGTGATGGTGACAAAGATGATGGCATATAGAGTGAACTCTTTCTTGTCGGACGTATCAATCATGTCGACCCCTTTCTCCCATAGTGTCTGCATGTCCTCCATCAAGGGCTCCAAGAATACGTCTATATCATTGCCAGGGCTGCTTCGGTCCTGAAATAAGCATGGTGAGTAGAAGGTACCTATGCTTCTGACATAGGTGCGGAGGTAGGTTGTAGATGGCGAGGGTGACTGGCCACGTGCTGTGCGTGCTGCTGAGGTCACCAAAGGGATTCATCCCGTCGGTACTCAGCGTGAACCTGACGTTCCTAGGCTCGTCCCCAAACTTTGTGAACTTGGCATCAAAATGCTTCCACTGCTTGCCATCGGACGGATGTTGCAGCTTGCCATCACCCTTCACACGTTCAGGAGATGCATGCCAGGACATAAGGTTGGCATCCACTGGATTTCCAAATAGTGCACGCAACCGATCGATGACGGGCTGGTACCACACGGACAGGGCAGGACTTTTCCTGAGTGTGTAACCCTCTTCTTCTTCGTCCTCAGGAGGCGGCTGTTTGTTGGGCTTCTTCTTCTTCTTCTTCGGTACCTCCTCATCACCCGCGCGACAACCGGCATTTTTCTTGTAACGACTCGCGTCGCAGCGCGGACGGTTATCCAACTTTGCATAATCTCCCCTAAATAGAATACAATGGTTAGGACATGCATGAAACTTTCTAAGCTTCATCGCCACTGGCCGGATCAGCTTCTTCGCCCGATACATATTTGCGGGCACATTGTTCCCTCTGGGTAACTCTCACCAAGGATACGTAACAGGTCGTTGAAACAAGTGCCGGTCATCCCATGGCGAGCCTTCAACATAAGCAACTGGAGATTAAAACTGAGCACAGTCAAATGTTGTGGACATTCCCCCCATCCTTGTACAGGGGATCAATTGCCGCCTGCTTCATCACTCTGAAATTCTCGAGCCATTTCGGATCCCCAAACAAAATATCATCGTGATACTGACAGTTAGCAACCTACTCAATGAACTCTGCATCCTCCAGTAGCAATGTGTCAATGACAGGGTCACCTTCCCCATCGCAAGCGTCGGCGTCATCTGCCATGTCCTGGAGCAGATCATTGATCATGATGTACTCACGTCTCGCATTGTCGTCATCATCGCTGGTGGCAGATGACGATGTCCGTTGTTGCTGTCTTCCGTCATTCACTGATGAGGAGCTTTCTGCATGTGCATCTGCCACACTCGAATCTTTTTTGCCATGATACTTCCACACAATGTACTTTGGGTCCTTGATGAACCCATACCGTACCTAGTGTGATTGCACAACGTTGTCTTCCTGGGCAAGCCGATTTTTGCAGTCATTGAACGGACAAATCATGCGATCTCGGCCCAAACTCAGACGATGCTTCTGCGCAAAAGGAATGAACTTCTTCCTCACATTTTCAGGAAAGACGGATCCAGCCTTGATGTCCTGTACATCCAATTCTCCCTCCTCTCCATGACCTATACCTGTCGGTGTGAGATTTGGCGGGTGCCAACACCGGCGAGTAAATACGAGTTTTGCGGTTGGGGTTTCGGATGGTGTGCAAGGATGACACAGGGGTTTAGACTGGTTCAGGCAGAAGAATGCCCTACGTCCAGTATGAGGGGGAGAGAGTCATGTTTCCTTGCACCGAAGTGCTTGTGTAGGGGCTTACAAGCTTGGCGAGAGAGGGAGGAGCTCCCAAGTCTCTAACACGTTGAAGCGTGTTTTTCTAGTTTGTGTTCTGTGGAGTGTAGAGTGTTCGTATTCGTCCGTCTCCCTCTAGCGTGGCTCCTTGCCCTCCCTTTTATAGCCGCAAAGGAGGGGCAAGAATTACAGGTGTTGGTCTACGCAACTATAGGTGCAGTCTCCATCGATTGACTAGCCTGGGCACTAGTCTCATCATGACGTGTGGGATAAGGCCACAGTAGCCTGCCTGCCATTTGGTGAATTCCAATAAAGCAACAGTCGTCGTACGGCTCAATGTCACATCGAGTTTTTGTCCTATCCACAGTCTTGGAGAGTTGACTCCCGAGTCCTGGTTTCCCTGGAGATGATCGTGGATGAGATAGGGAGGTGCCTCCCCTCGGGCGTGTTTCCCGCTTCTGAACAGTGATTCCCGAGGGTCGGGTAACCCACGAGGGATGGTACACCTGTCCTGGAGACACAGTGTTCGCCGTAGCGGTAATGGTGGCGATCGTCATACTTCGTAAGCCTTGACCACCTTTTGACGTTCTGGATGACGGTGGCTGTCAGTCGAAGGGCTCATCAACAGAACTGTTCCATTGGTGAGTTCCCAGGCAAAGTGCGGCGCCGCATTCTTCCCCGGCGTATTCATACGCATGAGGTATGACTGCGGAAGACGATCTCCTTCCCCAAGTGGGGATGCGTCACTGTGCACCGTCCTTGCGGCGTTGTAGAGATAATGGGGACGTCAAATCGGCTGTCAGGTATGGGTTGATAGTAGGTATGCGAGGTAAAGTCGTGCCGCGGGGTCCACGGACAGGACTGTGCCTGCAAAGTTGTCAGAGAAGCTCCTTGCAGCGCAAGATTGCGCCCGAGGTGGGACGGGGTGGCTCGGGCGAATCGGAAGTCCGTCGCCTGAGCTGGCAAACGCTCGAGCCCTGCCGTTGAGGGCTCGGGTGAATCGGGGAAGATGTGCCCGAGGGGCGCCCGCCCGACCCCTTCCTTGGGGGCTCGGGCGAATCGGAAGCGGTGTGCCCGAGGTGGCGCTGCCCGGCCCCTGCCGTGGGGGTTCGGGTGAATCGGAGGTGGTGCGCCTTCGGCTGCTGCACCTTCTGGGCTGCTTGTGTGGGTCGCCCTCCATGGGCCTCAAGCTAGACCTTTTTTGGGCCGGGCCATGTTGGACTGAGGTGGTTTTGCGCTGAAATTGGGTACCCCTTATTTTGGTACCCGACAGTAGACCCCGAGGCTCTGGAGGGATGTTGTATCCCTTCAGAGGCTGATCGTTGTGCAGGTCTCAACCTTGGTCTTTGTACGCTGGAACTCTCCGGTGGGTGCGCGCGAGCGCACCCGCCGGGTGTAGCCCCGGATGCTCTGGAGGGATATTGTATCCCTTCAGAGGCTGAGAACTTGTGGCGCTCGACTTTGGGTACCTGCAAAAGAGAATTAATCCCTCGGAACAGGAGCCTCTGAGCCTCCCATCGTAGAGGGAGGTTTTTCAGGGGTGTTCCGAGGTGCAAGGTGGATCCCGAGCCTCTTTCTCGCTTCAAAGGTCATCTCGGGGTCCCCTTTGTTCATTGCGTGTTTGACCTTCATGCCCTTTGTTCGTAAAGGGGAAGGTTTGGTCCTGCTCGATTTCCCAGTCGGGCACGAATCGGCATTTCCGGTGAGCTGCAAGCGGGTAGGTCCAAGTGGAGGTCCGTGCCCCGTTCGTTGGGGGTCGGCTGTGGCCTGAGCACACTCCAAAGTTTCCCTGAGGGTCTGATAGCGGATGCCGGGTCCCTTTCGACGGGTCCCGGGGGCATGCTTGCCTCCCACGGAGGGATTCCACGTATCTGACTCGCTACTGGAACTTGGACACAGTTTGGGATGCCCCATATGACGTTTCGGGCGTCGGGGTATTGGCCGTGTTCGTGACCCATCCTCTAACTGTCCCTAACTCGTTTCCCTGGGGCGACTGTTCGAGCCACGGGGGCCAGTCTTTGATCCCCTGGGAACGTAACGGGCGTTTGAGCCCTGGGTTCCTTCACCGGGAAGGAACGGAACATAAACAGTTGTTCGATTTAATTGAAAGGAAAAAACGGTGCGGGGTAATGATTTGGCGCACCTTTTGAGGGGATGAGCCGAACGGTCGTGACGGCTCGCGTCAGTCGAGGCGTGCAGTGCGGGGCAGTCGAGGCGGTGCAGGCTGTTGCGTACGCGCGCGGTGGAGACGGCGAAGTGGAGGTAGTGGCGGGCCCCAGCCATTTAATGCGGTGGATTTTGCCGTTCCGCGTGCGGATCCTGTCTCCAGGTATAAAAAAGAGGGACCAGGGCGGATTTCTTTCTACCCTAGCCATTCGCGTACCTGCCTCCCGCATTCTCGTCTTCCTCCGCTCGCGCTCCGTTTCTCTCTGCCCGCGCCGTCGCCGTTCTGGCCATCGGCCCTCTCCGTCGTCTGCTCGCTTTTTTATTCGACATGGCCTCCCCACCGCCTTCCTTTGCCGCGCCTGAGACAGCCGCGGCCCCCGTTGCGCCTGAGACCGCTGCTGCCGCCACTTCAGGTGCGGTCGTTACCGCCGCGCCTTTGACGGGCGTCGGCGCGGTGGTTACAGGGGAGGCACCTCCCACGACCGCCGGCGATGCCACGGATGCGGCAGCCTTGGTCGCGGTTGGCGCCGCGGTGATCGACGAGGCAGCTCGCGATGCTGCCGCCGCCGCCGCGGGCGTCCTGCGTCTGGACTCGTGGCCTCTGTGCATGACCACGGAGGAGGCGCTGGAGCGGCTCGTGGAGCGGGGGCTGCTCCGTCCCCGGACCGACAGGGAGAGGCCGGAGTGGGTGGTGCATCCGCCCCAGCATGACGAGCCTCGCCCGGAACCCGGGTACGTGGTGAGCTTCATGGCCTTCCACGAACGGGGGTTGGGCTCGCCGCCGAACAACTTCCTCCGGGCCATTCTCTTCGAGAACAACCTGGAGCTCCACAACCTCAACCCCAACTTTATAACTCAGGTGGCAATCTTCGTTGCCGTGTGTGAGGGGTATATGGGAGTCCCCCCACACTGGAACCTCTGGCGCTGGCTTACGCGCATCGAGCGGTTTCTGAAGTATGTGAGTGCTCAGAGGCCGCGGGTGGTTCCTCGCGTGGGGGGCGCCGTCGTCATCATCCGCGGCGCCAAGAACTACATCCCCTGCCATCTCACCTCCTCCAACAAGGGCTGGCACGGGGGGTGGTTCTACCTCCGCAATGACGGCGGACTCCTCCCCGAGTTTACGGGGAGGTTCCTGGATGAAAACCTCGCCCAGTGGGACTGGGGGTGCCCGGAGAAGGAGGCCAAGCACCTGGATGACTACTTCAGGGGGCTTGCGGTGCTGCGCCGGAGGGGCCTGACGGCGGCCACCGTGGCGGCGCAGTTCCACGCGCGAGGCGTGCTCCCACTGATGGAGCGCCGGCTGGCGCTTCATGAGATGGTGATCGGGTCGTGCCGGGGTGGCACGGCCATGGGGTACCGCAACCCCGACATGGCCGAGGTCATGCGTCGTGTGTCGGCCATGATCGGCGGCCAGCACACCCCGGACGCGCTGTTCGCGGTCCCCATGCGCCCGGAGGCGGGGTATCCTGCCGTGGTAAGTGTCGCTCACCTGTCATCACTTTGCCATAGATCTCTTTGCCCTTTCCTTTATTGAATTTCGGCCTTCCTTGTCTTCTCCTTTAGGGCGTCGCCCAGGTGGGAAAGCCCTCCGCCCCGCCCGTCCCGGAGGACCAGGAGAGGCGGGCGCAGAATCGCCTCCGGGGCGAGGCGTCCAAGGCGAAGAAGGACGAGGAGACGTCCCGCCGGCGGAAGAAGGCCGGCAGGAAGGAGCGGCGTGAAGTCCGCCGCGGCCGCCAAAGGCGGGCCGGCGAGGAGGAAGAGCAGACTCCCACTGAGGAGTATGATGATGACGACGACGACGATGAGGACGACGACACCCTCGGCCAGTTCCATCGGCTGGAGGCGTTGTTCCCCGATCGACCCTTCGGGGTCACACAGCCCGCGACGGGTGGCGGCGAGCCTACAGAGGCTACTGGGCCGTCGTCTGCTGGTGGAAGCGCCGGGGCCCGTGTTACGGGTCCACAGGCGAGCCAGCTCGGGACCACGTCAGGGGGCGCGGCTCCGAGCCATGTTGGTGGTGGTCCGCTGGAGGGGCCGGGCACGGGACTTGCCCTGGCGCTCGATGCTCCCACTCCAGCGGCGGGAGGGGCCGCGCCAGCCCCGTTTCAGCGGGTCCTACCAGTGGACGCGTCGCTGGTAGGCGCCACGTCAACTTCCCCCCCTCGGCGTCGTCTGTCGGGGGGAAAAGAAAAGTGATGCCCCGGACCAAGTGAGTATTTCTTTCTCGGAATTTTGTTTTTGTTGGTGCTTCTGTCTTGCTGACATGAACCGTTTGGCTTTGATCTCAGGTCGCGTCCGGACGCCCCCATGCGAGTCTCGCACCAAAAGGTGCTGAAGACTCAGCGGGGCGACACAGCTGGGGGGCGTTCCCGAGCCGCGGGCGAGGTGAGGGCTACCGCCCAGGCCCCGAGCACCTTCCCTGCAGCCTCGGTGGAAGCCACCGTTCCCGAGCCGGCCCAAGCGGGGTCATCAGCCGCTCCGGTGGAGCCCCCAGTACTGCCTACCCCAGCCTCGGAAACCACCGCGCTCGCGCCAACTCAGGCGGGATCATCAGCCGCTCCGAGGGAGGCCCCAGTACCGCCTCCCCCGGCCCCCATCATCGACTTGGATGCTGGGCTGGGGCCGGAGGAGGTCGCAGCTGCGCCCAAAACTGCCGAGGCGAGCGCGGGGGTCAGTGCTGGGGCTGAGGCTTCTCTCCCTCGGGAGGAAGGCTCTCTGGCGCTGGCTCGGGTGCGATCAACGGCTCCGCCACCTCTGCCGCCGCGGATCGATTGGATGAATAGTGCTGATCCCCAGGGACCGCCACTATTCTCCCTCCGCGACGACCTCGAGATCCCCGAGTGGGGAGAAATCCGCAGGCTGCTCGCGGTTAGTGTCCTACCTTTTGAAGGATTTTTCTTTGGTTGTCCTATCCTTGCTTGTCGTAACGTGTCCGCTCGCTCTCAGGCCGTGAAGAAGAGGTCCCTGGAAAAGTCCCAGTTTCTCCGTGGCAGCTTTGAGTCTTGGGCCGGGCGGGCGGCGGAGCTGGAGCGCCGGTCCCAGGCTCTCGAGCTCACTCGGAGCAAGCTTGCTGGGGTCGCCTCATCTCTTGCCTCCGCGCGCGCGGACAACGTTGCCCTCAAGGGGGACCTAGCCACGGCGAGGGAGCGCGCCGCCGCCTCTGAGGCGCGCGCGCTGGAGCTTGAGCGCGCATTGGAGGCGGCGAAGGAGCGCGAGGCGACACATCAAGCCGCTGTGGAGGCTGAGTTGGAAGCGGCCCGGCGGCTCGTCGCCGAGGTGGTGGGGGAGCGGGATGCCGCCCGTGGTCTTGCCGCCGAGGCGGTGAAGGAGCGGGACGAGGCCCGGCAGACCGCCGCGGACCGAGCGATGGCCCTCGCCTCGGCGGAGCACAATCTGGGAGAGACCCGGATGGCGCTTGAGCAGGCATTGGCCTCGGCGGAGGCGACGCGCGAGGAGACGGCCATGGCCCGGGAGGATGTCGCCGGTATTCATCATACCCTGCCTTTCCCTCTGCATCTTTAAGCTATCATTTTGCTTACCTTGTGTTTGTTCAGCTATCCAAGCGGCCTTCGACGCCGAAGTCTCCGACAACCAAGGGCTCCAATCGGTAGCGTGCGCCCTTTGTGACTCCCTCGGGGCCGAAGGCGAGCCCTCGGGGACCTCGCTTCGGAGCCACCTGGAGGCTCTCCATGGAAGCATCTCCGCCCGCGTGAAGGAGGCCCTGCTTACCGGCGTTCAGAAGACGATGGCCGTCGTTAGCTCGCACTACGACGAGTTCAACCTCGGGCCGGTGAGCGAGGGTTATGTCGACACGGCGGACGATGACGTGCTCCTGGCGCTGGAGGACTCCATGGAGGGACCTGCTGAGGCGTTGGCGAGCCTCTTCGAGCCCGAGGTCGAACTCCCTCCCCTGAACCTGCAGTGAGAAGATCGGGCCATCATGCCCTTGAAAAATTTGCGTGTAAGGGGTTGGTCGGAACAAACAATCGTGAGGCCCTTCGTGGCCTTAATATTTACGTAAATATTAACGTTTGTCTGTTTTCGGCGTTTGTTTCTTTTAAGTTTTATTCTCTTTGCTTGACTCTGTTCCTAGACCATCGAGCCTTGGGAAACACTTTGAGCGCCGTAGCGTTTAGTGGCGTAGGCTCGGCCAAAGTACTTGAGTTTTTCAGTGAAAGAGAGACTCAGAAAAGAAACCGGAGTCGCGTCTTTCCCAGCTTTCTGCTGTCGTCGAGCGCTGAGTGCGTAAGTCCCTTTTCCGAACTTGAGTTTGGCCTTCGGACGCAGAGTGGCGAGTGAGGGTGCCGTAGCCCGGAGGCGTAGGTGGCCCTTCGGCTCGACCGGCTCTGTCCTCTGGGACCTCTCTTATTCTTCCAAGTTTTTTACGTACTTTTTGCTTAACTTAAGCAGGCTCGGGAAGGCGGACAAAAAAGTGATAGCGTGTTTCGAAATTTTAATTTCAAAATTTTACTTTGGCTCGGGAGATTCCGAGAGTTCCCCTCGTCCTAGCCCCCGAGGGAGGATGGATCTTACTAGAGTAAGATTGATCCTCACTTGAAATACGGCAAAGGAAACCGGGAAATTTTAAAATCATGAGGAGGTGATTCGATTTCCTTTATTGATTCTAAAATTTACAAAGTACATCGATTAAGGGTAGAAGCGATGTAGCTGTTCGATGTTCCAAGCGTTGCCGTAGACTTCTCCATCTTCGTTCGCCAGCTTGTAGGTTCCCGGTCACAGCACCTCGGCGACGACGTATGGGCCTTCCCATGGCGGAGTGAGCTTGTGGCGCCCTCTGTTGTCTTGCTTCAGCCGCAACACCAGGTCCCCTACGTTGAAGGCTCGGCCTCGGATGTGGCGAGCGTGGTATCTGCGCAGGGATTGCTGGTATTTGGCTGAGTGTAGCAGCGCAACATCCCGGGCTTCCTCCACTTGGTCAAGCGCGTCTTCTCGAGAGACCTGGTTGCCTTGTTCGTCATAGGCTCGGACCCTCGGGGCACCGTATTTCAAATCCGTGGGGAGGATCGCCTCAGAGCCGTAGACCAGGAAGAAGGGCGTGAAGCCCGTGGCGCGACTCGGCGTCGTGCGCAAACTCCATATCACTGCAGGAAGCTCGGCTAGCCATCTTTTGCCGAATCGATTTAATCGGTTGAAGATTCTTGGCTTTAGGCCCTGAAGAATCATGCCATTGGCACGCTCCACCTGGCCATTTGTCCTTGGGTGAGCCACTGCTGACCAGTCCACTCGAATGTGATTGTCGTCACAAAACTCTAGGAATTTCTTCCCGGTGAATTGTGTCCCATTGTCAGTGATGATGGAATTTGGCACTCCGAACCGATAGAGGATATCGGTGAAGAAGAGTACCGCCTGTTTGGAGGATATCTGAGAAATTGGCCGAGCCTCAATCCACTTTGAGAATTTGTCTATGGCGACAAGCAGGTGGGTGAAGCCCCCGGGCGCCCTTTGGAGGGGCCCGACAAGGTCCAGTCCCCACACGGCAAAGGGCCACGTGATGGGGATCATCTGGAGTGCTTGGGCCGAGAGGTGAGTCTGCCTAGCGTAGTACTGGCATCCCTCACATGAGCGCACCACCTCAGTGGCGTCTGCTATCGCCGTAGGCCAGTAGAAGCCTTGACGAAATGCGTTTCCGACGAGGGTCCTTGGTGCGGCGTGATGCCCGCATGTCCCAGCATGTATTTCTTCAACCAGGCATTTGCCGTGGCTGAAGGGAATACAGCACTGCAGGATTCCCGAGGGACTACGTCGGTAGAGGTCGCCGTCGACCATTCGGTAGGCCTTAGCTTTGCGCGTGAGGCGCCGAGCCTCGGCCTTGTCCGGAGGCAACAAGCCTCGGACTGGCCAGTTGACCAGCGGCTCACGCCAGTCGGGCTCGTCATCGTCCATTGTAGCCTCGGGATTTGGTGTTTCCGCGTCGATCTCCATGGCCTCCGCCTCGGGAGGGTCTTTGTCGCGAACCTCGGGAGCCCCCGGGGGGCTTGGGCCCTCCGAGACGTCAAGGCCAATGGATGGCCTGTGTAGGTCGTTTGCGAATACACCGGCTGGCACAGTGGCCCGCTCGGACGCAATCTTGGCCAACTCGTCGGCCTCCTCGTTCTACCGTCGGGCTATGTGGTTGAGCTCGAGGCCTTCGAACTTTTCCTCCAAACGCCGCACCAGTTTACAGTATGCAGCCATCTTGGGGTTGTGGCACTCGGAGTCCTTCATGACTTGGTCCACGACGAGCTGGGAGTCACCGCGCACCTCGAGGCGCTTGATTCCCAACTCGACGGCCATGTAGAGTCCGTTGACCAGCGCCTCGTACTCGGCCACATTGTTTGAGGCGGCAAAGTGGAGCCTCAGCATGTATCTGAGCTTGACCCCGAGGGGCGAGATGAAAACGATTCTGACACCGGCCCCAGTTTTCATCAATGACCCGTCGATGTACATGACCCAGCACTCCTCTTTTATCGGCCGAGGCGGTTGCTGAGTCTCGGTCCACTCTGCCACGAAGTCTGCCAGCACTTGGGATTTTATCGCTTTTCGTGGAGCGTAAGCGATCCCATTGCCCATGAGCTCGATAGCCCACTTAGCAATTCTTCCCGCGGTGTCCCGGCTCTAGATCACTTCCCCGAGCGGGAATGATGAAACCACGGTCACCGGGTGCGATTCAAAGTAGTGCCGTAGCTTGCGTCGAGCAAGGACTACTGCATACACCAGCTTCTGAATCTGCGGATAGCGCGTCTTGGTTTCGGACAAGACCTCGCTGATAAAATACACCGGTCGCTGCATCGGCAGGGCGTGCCCTTCCTCTTGTCGTTCGACAACTATTGCTGCACTCACGACCTGGTTAGTGGCTGCAATATATAACAAGAGGTTCTCCCCGTCCAAGGGGGGGACAAGGATTGGCGCGTTCGAGAGCTGAGACTTAAGCCTTTCGAGGGCCTCCTGGGCCTCGGGGGTCCAGGTGAAGTGCTCACTCTTTTTCAGCAACCGGTAGAGGGGTAGCCCCTTCTCGCCGAGCCTAGAGATGAAACGGCTCAGCGCCCCGAGGCATCCCATGAGTTTCTGCACCCCTTTCAGGTTGCGGATCGGGCCTATCAGTGTGATGGCCGATATCTTTTCCGGGTTGGCCTCGATGCCGCGTTCGGAAATGATAAACCCAAGGAGCATACCACGCGGGACCCCGAAAACGCATTTTTCAGGGTTGAGTTTTATATTTCGCTTGTTAAGGCATTCGAACGCCTTTTCTAGGTCGGATATTAAATCGCTCTCCTTCCTAGATTTTATTACTATATCATCTACGTAAGCCTCAACGGTTCGCCCGATGAGGTCCCTGAAAACTTGGGTCATACAGCGTTGGTACGTTGCTCCCGCGTTTTTTAGGCCAAAAGGCATGGTTACGTAGCAATACATTCCATACAGAGTAATAAAAGAGGTTGCTAGCTCATCAGATTCTTTCATGCGTATTTGATGGTAACCAGAATAAGCATCAAGAAAACATAATCGTTCACAACCAGAAGTAGAATCAACTATTTGGTCAATACGAGGCAATGGAAATGGAACTTTAGGACATGCCTTATTTAAACTAGTGTAATCGATGCACATTCTCCATTTTCCATTTTTCTTTTTAACCAAAACAGGATTTGCTAACCAGTCTGGATGGAAGACCTCCTTGATGAATCCGGCCGCCAAAAGCTTGTGCACCTCCTCGCCGATGGCTCTGCGCTTCTCCTCGTCGAATCGGCGCAGCCGCTGCTTCACCGGCTTGGACCCGGCCCAGATGTACAAGGAGTGCTCGGCGACCTCCCTCGGTATGCCCGGCATGTCCGAGGGACTCTAGGCAAACACGTCGGCATGTTTGCGGAGGAAGTCGACGAGCACAACCTCCTATTTCGGGTCGAGGGTGGAGCTGATCTTGAGCGCCTTGCCGTCGGAGGCGCTCGGATTGAGGGGGACCTCCTTGACCCCCTCGGCGGGCTCAAAGCTGCCCATGGTTTTCTTGGCGCCGGGGAGCTCGTTTGCCGTCTTCTCCAGGTCGGTGATGAGCGCCAGCGTGTTGGCGTATTCGCAACACTCAACATCGCACTGGTATGCATGCTGGTAGGAGACCCCAACGGTGATGACACCCTTGGGCCCGGGCATCTTGAGCTTGAGGTAGGTGTAGTTCGGGACAGCCATGAACTTGGCGTAGCATGGCCTCCCGAGGATGGTGTGGTAGGTGCCTCGGAAGCCCACCACCTCAAACGTCAGGACCTCAATCCTGAAGTTGTCGGGGGTCCCGAAGTAGATGGGCAAGTCGACCTGCCCAAGGGGTTGCACGCTTTTTCCGGGTACTATCCCGTGGAACGAGGATGTAGTGGCCCGGAGCAGCGAGCGGCTGATTCCCATAGAGTCGAGGGTCCCAGCGTAGAGGAGGTTGAGGCCACTCCCTCCGTCCATAAGGACTTTGGTGAGCCTCGTGTTGCCGACGACTGGGTCAACAACAAGCGGGTATCGCCCCGGTGAAGGGACGTGGTCCGGGTGGTCGTCCCGGCTGAATGTGATCACGTCAAGTGACCAGTCCAGGAAGCGCGGTGTAGCTGGTCCGACGGTGTAGACCTCCCGCCGCTCGCGCTTTCGTTGGCTAGCGGTGGGAGCCGTGCTGGGCCCGCCAAAGATCATGAGGCACTTATCAATCGGCGGGAACTCATCGTCCTTCCCGTCCTTGTCCTCTTGGTCCTTTCCGAGCTTTTTGCCGGAGTCATTTTTGAATGGCTGCCGGCCGTAATGCTTTTTCAGCATTACGCACTCCCCGAGCGTGTGCTGCACCGGGCCCGTATGGTACGGGCATGGCTTGCTCAGCATCTCGTCGAAGCGTCCTCGGGGAGGTTTACACCCCTTGTGCTTGACAGCGGCCATGATTCGGTCGCCGCGGCTCGGGGGTTTCCCTTTGCCCTTCTTCTTTTTGTTGCTGGGGCCTCGGGACGTCCCCACCTCGTGGGTTTCCTCCTTCCTCTTCCCCTTGGGGTCAGAGAAAAGAGCACCAACCGCCTCGTCGCCTGAGGCAAAGCTGGTGGCGATTTTCATAAGCTCGGCAATGCCCGTGGGGGGCTGCCGTCTGAGCTCATGAACGAGTTCTTTGCAGGTCGTGCCTGCGGCAAAGGCCCCGACGACGTCGGAACCCGCAACCTGGGGTAACTCGTTGTACCGCTTGGAGAAACGTCGGATGTAATCCCTGAGGGATTCTCCGGTCTTCTGTCGGCAGTTCCTGAGGTCCCAGGAATTTCCAGGGCGCACGTACGTGCCCTGGAAGTTCCCCACGAACACTCTGACCAAGTCGTTCCAGTCGGAAATCTGTCGCGGGGGTAGGCCCTCCAGCTATTCCCTTGCCGAATCGGCTAGGAACAACGGGAGGTTGCAGATGATGATGTGGTCATCCTGCGCGCCACCGAGCTGGCACGCAAGACGATAATCCACCAGCCAAAGCTCGGGGTTTGTCTCCCCTGAGTATTTGTCGATGTTGGCTGGTTGCCTGAACCGAGGCGGGAATTTCGCCTTCCGGATCGCCGCACTGAAGACGCACGGGCCTGGAGGCTCGGGCGAGGGCTCTCGGTCCTCATCCGAGTCGTAGTGCCCACCTTGGTGTACACAGTACCCGCGTGCGGCCCCATCGGTTTTGCACTGGCCGCGGGCTTGGAGGATGGCTCGGGCGTCGACGTCCTTGCCAAGCCTTTGGTGGACCGATGGGGCCCTAGGGACCTCGAGGCGTGTCGAGGCCTCCTGCTCACGGTTCTCGGCCCCGCGCTGCCTGGAGGCCGAGCTTTTTGCCTGGAGGACTACGGTGTCTTCCAGGGGGTTTCTGAGTTGGTCACGGAGCTGCCGCGCCTCCTCGTTGGAGGGCTCGGGTATGCTTCGGACCAGCAGAGCCGCTTCCGTTAACTTGCGGCTTGCTCGCGGCAGGGCTGCGGGTGTCCTTGCCCCTTCATCTACGATGATGCGGGCTTGGACGTCATGGGCTCGCTGCCGTGCTGCTCCCCCGTCGCGATGCTGCCTACCCTGCTCAAGGGCGGCTCGCAGTTGGGCGAGGCGAAGGCGGTCCTCGTCCATACGCGCCTCGAGCTCCTGGAGCTGTTCTAGCTCCGGGCTCTCTTGGTCGCAGCACGATGGACCAGCCCTATTTCCTTCTGGAGGGGCTGACTGTGCCGGCCGTGGTGTGGCCGTCACGGGCGTGTGCAGCTGCAGTTGCTGTTGTCGCCATGCCTCCTCGTCAGAGTGGACCTCCTCTTCCAGCCCATCATCTGGGTGCCCCAGATGGTAGCACTCCCTTACGGGATCGTACGACTGGTCGGAGTCAGTTACGACACTGGGCATGTCATCCCCCGTGTCGTCGTGGTATGGAGCGAACTCCACACTCGCCCAGGACTCGTCGTCGCCATCGCTGTAACCGCGACGTGACGGCGAGCGCGAGTAGCCATACCGCCCCAGGGTTTCCTGGGAGGCATAGCTAGCGGTGTCTACCCCGCCGCCTTCGTGTCCTTCGGTATCGCTACCGTGGTCCGACGGTGGCGGGGTATCGTGGTTTCCCACGATAGGGTCCAACCCCACCATACGGCGGAGTGGCTCGTTCGCTTGCTTGCGCATTATCGCACGGACCGCACGGACATGGGCGTCCGCGGCGTTGTGGAGCCCAAAAAGTCAAAACGGCGCTTGCCCTCCCGCCCATTGTGGGCGGGGCGAAAGCTCCGTCACGCCCCCACGCCGGCTTCCCCCATCGTTGTGGGGTGTGAATGGCCATGTGGGTGGTGACGCCATTGGCGCCGGCGTCGCAGCTGCCGCCGCGCCGCGCACCTCAGCGCGGGTCTCCTGCCCCGCTGCATCCTCAGCGAGAGTCGGAGAGTTGGCGCGCGCGCCCTCCTCCTGTTCCGCCGGGCACGGCGGGCAGTGGCCCCGCTTTCCATGGAGACGGTGACGACACGGGACTCGGTGGGACGCATGTTCATCTCAAGCCCGTGGCCTGTAGCCACGAACTCGAGACTCCCGAAACGCAGAACTGCCCCAGCGGGCAGCTTGATCGAGCCGTCAACCATCCGAAACCTGAAGCAACGCGCAAAAAGACCCCTACCTGGCGCGCCAACTGTCGGTGTGAGATTTGGCGGGTGCCAACACCGGCGAGTAAATACGAGTTTTGCGGTTGGGGTTTCGGATGGTGTGCAAGGATGACACAGGGGTTTAGACTGGTTCAGGCAGAAGAATGCCCTACGTCCAGTATGAGGGGGAGAGAGTCGTGTTTCCTTGCACCGAAGTGCTTGTGTAGGGGCTTACAAGCTTGGCGAGAGAGGAAGGAGCTCCCAAGTCTCTAACACGTTGAAGCGTGTTTTTCTAGTTTGTGTTCTATGAAGTGTAGAGTGTTCGTATTCGTCCGTCTCCCTCTAGCGTGGCTCCTTGCCCTCCCTTTTATAGCCGCAAGGGAGGGGCAAGAATTACAGGTGTTGGTCTACGCAACTATAGGTGCAGTCTTCATCGATTGACTAGCCTAGGCACTAGTCTCATCATGACGTGTGGGATAAGGCCACAGTAGCCTGTCTGCCATTTGGTGAGTTCCAATGAAGCAACAGTCGTCGTACGGCTCAACGTCACATCGAGTTTTTGTCCTATCCACAGTCTTGGAGAGTTGACTCCCGAGTCCTGGTTTCCCTGGAGATGATCGTGGATGAGATAGGGAGGTGCCTCCCCTCGGGCGTGTTTCCCGCTTCTGAACAGTGATTCCCGCGGGTTGGGTAACCCACGAGGGATGGTACACCTGTCCTGGAGACACAGTGTTCGCCGTGGCGGTAATGGTGGCGATCGTCATACTCCCTCCGTCCCGCTTTAGTTGCACTTCTTTGATTTTTACCGATATTGTTTGACCATTCATCTTATTTAAATTTTTTGTGCAAATAATAAAATAAATAAATCATTATGCAAATATCTCTAACGATAAAATAAGTCATAAAAAACAAATACTATTTATTAAAAAAATTAAATAAGACAGATGGTCAAACAAGGAGCCTAAAAGTCAAAGAAATACAATTAAAACTGACCGGAGGGAGTACTTCGTAAGCCTTGACCACCTTTTGACGTTCCGGATGACGGTGGCTGTCAGTCGAAGGGCTCATCAACAGAACTGTTCCATTGGTGAGTTCCCAGGCAAAGTGCGGCGCCGCATTCTTGCCCGGCGTATTCATACGCAGGAGGTATGACTGCGGAAGACGATCTCCTTCCCCAAGTGGGGATGCGTCACTGTGCACCGTCCTTGCGGCGGTGTAGAGATAATGGGGACGTCAAATCGGCTGTCAGGTATGGGTTGATAGTTGGTACGGATGCAATGCACGCGCGAGGCAAAGTCGTGCCGCGGGGTCCATGGACGGGACTGTGCCTGCAAAGTTGTCAGAGAAGCTCGTTGCAGCGCAAGATTGCGCCCGAGGTGGGACAGGGTGGCTCGGGCGAATCGGAAGTCCACCGCCTGAGCTGGCAAACGCTCGAGCCCTGCCGTTGAGGGCTCGGGCGAATCGGGGAAGATGTGCCCGAGGGGCACCCGCCCGACCCCTTCCGTGGGGGCTCGGGCGAATCGGAAGCGGTGCGCCCGAGGTGGCGCTGCCCGACCCCTGCCGTGGGGGTTCAGGCGAATCGGAGGTGGTGCGCCTTCGGCTGCTGCACCTTCTAGGCTGCTTGTGTGGGTCGCCCTCCATGGGCCTCAAGCTAGACCTTTTTTGGGCCGGGCCATGTTGGACTGAGGTGGTTTTGCGCTGAAATTGGGTACCCCTTATTTTGGTACCCGACAATACCTTCACCTTATTATACAAACACAACGAATTGAAAAGTCGTATTAATTAGACGAGTGGTAAATCCGACTCTACAACTAACTAAAAGTATCAAAAAAGCATATAAATACTCTCAAGTGCCACCCTTCACAAAATCCAACTCTAGATTTACTTTCTCTCTCCATCTTTTTAGATCTAGATCTAAATCGGCCACATTTCGAATAAATCATGTAAAAGAGAGGAAAAGTAGATTTGGAGAGCAAGAATCAACCTATAACGGTGCCACCCTTCACTAAATCCAAGGCTAAACACACCTTACAATCTCTCATCCATTTAGATCTAGATCTAAACCATTTGAAAAACACCTTAATAATGAAAAAGAGAGTAAAACAAAATTTGGAGAGTAAGAATCAACCTCTTACGGTGCCACCCTTCCCCAAATCCAAGGGCAAACCCCCCCTCCTTAAAATGGTTATTTTTAGGGTTTTGAGCTCAAAACACCCAAAAATGGAGGAGAGGCCGCAGGGAGGAAGAAGGGGAGGGCTGCTGTTATATAGGTCCAGAGTTAACCATGGCGGTTATCCTTAACTAACCGCCACGGTTAATCAAACATTAACCGTGGCGGTTATGTTACGACAACCGCCACGGTTAATCGATTAACCGTGGCGTTTGTGTTAAAGCAACCGCCACAGTTAATGTGCATTAACCGTGGCGGTTAAGTTATGATAACCGCCATGGTTAATGCATTAACCGTGGCGGTTGTCGCAGGCCAGCCCAGGCTTCGGCCGGCCGGCATTAACCGTGGCGGTTTGCCGGGCTAACCGCCACGGTTAAGTTTTCAGAAGTGTCACCCAAAAGATTTTCTGTAGTAGTGCCTGTAGAAGTCCTGCATGCATACAACATGTATTTTTTTATTCTTTTTAGAGCGACCGATGAATACATAGTAAAGATGAAATTAGTGTGACGTAGACTCACCCAGAACTTGGCCTTGATCCGTGCCGCAACGGTGCCGTGCTCACTGTCCTCGGTGGCCTGGAAGTGCTCCCACGTCCAGGGCGGCGAAGGAGCACCACCAGCGTAGGTGACCATCCCAGGGAAGTGCTGCCGGATCAGAAGGGACAACGTGCCATTGACATAGCGGCCCTTCCCGGACACAACTTCCCAGTTGCTACAAGAGTCATTAAGAACAATTGTTAGTCGTTAAGAAAATGCATGTCATATGAAACAGTAATAAAATGATACGTACTCGTCGCCCTGGGGTCGAATCATCGGGCGCTAGTGAAGTGGGATCGGCCGCGCCGGGAGCCTCGAGGGCCCGCGCAAGTACACTCCGAGGAGGTGGAGCCAGAAGCAGTGGAAGTGGAACCCCCTCCTGTCGAGGGATCCTCCTCCTCGTGGTCCGGCGACTCAGGGGTGGTGTGACCCCCTCCTGCCTCGAGGTCGACCCCCTGGTCGTCCTCGTCCGCCGACGGGGTGGGAGTCCGCTCCAAGCGCCTCCTCGAACGGCGGCTAGTCCTCGGCCTCCTCGGTCCCGGCTCCAACACAGGCTCCTCCTCAGCTGTGGCTGGTGAGCGGTCCCTCATGTAGACGGAGTTGACCTGATGACGGCCCTGCCTTCCGCCCGGCATTTTGTCGAGTGCCTGCAATTTCAAAGAGTAAACCAATTAGCAATGTTAAATTACAAAGAACTTATAAAGAGATGCAAAATGAATTGAACATAGTAGTAATCATAAATGTAATAATAATAATATAGTATTACATGAATTAGAAATATTCTGCATCTAGCTCCTCTTCTCTCTCGTCGTCATCACTATCAATATTGTCAAACTAGCTTATCTTCTCCCTCATCATCATCTCCATCATTCTCATCATTGTCATCGCCTAACTGTAATCGCTCAAGCATTTGTAAGTCCTTCTCATCTTGCACCTCTTCTCCCTCCTCCTCTTCTGCATCCCCTCGGCCAATGTTATTGTCTACTTCCATGTCCATCAGCGAAAACTATGTCTATGTCAAACCTTCCTTCTAACCCCTCTGGTTGATAGAACTCCTATGTGTAATCCTCATCGTTTGGGACAGGTAGTCTACCGCGTGGCGATACCCTTTGCACAAGGTACCAACCCATAAGATTGGGGTCCTTTTGGCACGTCCATAGGAGATAATAAACTTGTGTGGCTTGTTGAGCGACAATATAGACATCCTCTCCTTGATATACAGAATCCTGTCGAATTTCGACTAGTCTAATCTCAAGGGTTGTTCACGTGATCACATGTTGAGATGTCTGGGTTTCAGCCATCCGTCATCGCAACTAGCTCCAAACCTTCTCGATTTTTTATCATAGACTCCACATGCCATAAGAGGGCACCTCAACAAGTTTCGTGATTTTCGGACTTCGTTTGAATTTTATATAATTTAAATACAATCCGAGAACAAGCGGGTCGCCATGTTCTGCGAACAAGACGTTTAAATTTTTGGGTAAGTTCCTGTATACGGCCCCAAAAGACACCCTTCAATATGAATATAATTTTTTGGAGGGCTACGTTTCATTATTTCATACACCCGCAGTTCAAACCAACATTTTTCGAAAAAACTCAAGAAAACAAAATAAACTCATGAAATATGACAAACCGCAATCAAAAAATCTCAAACTTGAAAATGTTATTTGTCTTAGTGCACTTAAGCTTCAAAAAAAATTGATAAAGAAAAAACAAAAAAAACAAAAATTATTTGCCGAGTGGCTAGGGTTGGCACTCGGCAAAGAATCTAATTTGCCGACTGCCTGGGGATGGCACTCGGCAAAGTGTCTGATTTGCCGAGAGCCAGACGTTAGGCACTCGGCAAAGGCAACGGCGCCCGACGTCGTCTGTTCCTGGCAAGACTCTGCCGAGTGGGTTTGTTTGCCGAGTGCCTGGCACTCGGCAAAGATGTGACTTTGCCGAGTGTTCTTATTCGCCGAGTGCCTGGCACTCGGCAAAGAATGTTTTGCCGAGTGTTGAACTTTGCCAAGTGTGGCACTCGGCAAAGAGGTAGTTTGTCGAGTGCGCGATATTTGGCAGTCGGCAAAGAATCAGGCACTCGGCAAATCTCCAGTTTCCTGTAGTGATTATAGATGGGCAATGGCAATCCATGGAATCAAATCTTTTAAATGACGAAAGTTGCACCACGTACTCCGGCCACCTATCCCAAAACCGTTAGTCCCATGCCTCTAGCTTTAGCACTTTCTCGAGCATTCGCGACCACGCTCACGCGTTGCTTAACAACAGGAAATTTTTAGTTTCCAGTAGTGCTATCGCGCAACTATCGGCGACGGTGAATCTGTACACAACCACGCGTCGTGGCCACTATCGATGGACGGACCCCACGCCATCTCAACCACGAGCACACTTCTGACACGCACAAATTCTGGCCCAAGTCATGTCTTGTGCAATACTAGCGTTCGTCAAAATGCCCAGAAGAGGCAACAAACCAGTACTCCCCTCAGAAGACTGATGTTGCTATAGATCGTCTTGCCTATATACAATGTGAATGATGAAGGCAGGATACTTAGATACAAACTCCCCTACACGATGAATGATGGTAAGTGGAATAAATTACTTATTTTCAACTTTCTTTTTTCATTTGACTGCAAACAATATAAAAGATCATGCCCAATGTGAATGCTCTGATCAAATTAGTTATAAATCCTGGAGATATTAAAAAGAGGATACAATGTAAATTTCAGCATACACGGAGACATGGGGTTGCTGCTAAAGAAACAACACAAGCTCGAATTCTTGCATCAGAGATCTTGTTGGTCGCATTGGTTGCTTTGCCGTCAACTTCAAATGTGTTTGTTATCAACTAAATCCTAAATAACATTGAACATATTATACTGATCATTTTGTACAAGGGGCACTCCATTGCATACACTAGAGCCATTGCAAGAGATATAGTCAAACCACATTGCAGTGTGGTGTGATACACATGGACCTTGAGATAATCATCCCTAGAGTACATCAGATAACTCTTGAGATAGACAGATACTGTTAGTACTATTTTCATCCCAGAATATATTACCTCTATGTCAAACTATTTTGATCTTTTCGGATTTTTTTTATAGCAATTTATGCTCAATGAAAAATATCCATGTATCAGTATTTCTTGAAATTGATCCAAGCTAGCTATTAAATAATTAATCCATTAAGTAAAATAAATGCATGGGGACATGCATGCTGCAACATCAACCTGAACATGGGTCCAACGTAAGGCCCAAGAGCAAAAACATAAAGTTTTCTAGGAGGGAGATGTGAAACATCATTGTACAGGATAATCAATAAAAACATTGAATAAAGCTTGATAGATATAAAGACAATATAGATTGATATACTATATGAATAGAATGATTTTTTCCATAAAATAGACAGACAGACAGACAGATAGATAGATAGATAGATAGATAGATAGATAGATGGATAGATAGAGATGTAGAAGATGATGTGGCAGTATACAAACTGGTCATTTCAAATCTACAATTTGATTGACCACTGGATATAGATCGAGATATTAACACAATAATATACTTCCTCCGTACCCGTATTACTTGTCATTTTGGACAACGACACGGTCTCCAAAACATAACTTTGACTTTATATTTCTATAAAAATATTTATTGAAAAGTGATATATGCATACTTTTATAAAAGTATATTTCAAGACAAATCTATTTATATAGTTTTCACATTTTCAAACTCAACAACTTAAAAGTTATTCATGATTTATATTTCCAATATTTGACCAAAACCTTGTCCAAAACGATAAGTAATATGGGTACGGAGGGATTACTATTCCTTCCGTTCCAAATTATAAGCCGAGTTGACTTTTTTGTATATCCATTTTACTGTGTACCGAGATATAATATATATCTACATACTTATGTAGCATATATAAATGTATCAGAAATGTCAAATCAACATAATTTGGTACAGATAGATTATGTAGGATATCTAAACTTTTTTCAAAGAGCCACCAACAAGAATATGCCTAGCATATATTTAATAGGGAAGAAGCACTGAGTTATCAACACATCAATAACAAGGCAGCAGCTGTAATAAATTGCACTGATGGTTTGGTCCTAGCTACACCTATCTAGTCAAGCAACATAAGCACCAGCCCGCATATATGCATATCGGGCAGCACCCAGTCGGGGTACTATAGCTACTATAGCTATGGCATTCCGGAACACAAGAAACAGTAGCATGCACTGGATGACTGCTGTTGTGTTGGCTGCTCTCCTGTTCGTGCCTGTCCACCTATGCAGGTATACGAGCAATATAATCGTGCACATATATGCTACAGTACTTCTTCCTGCAACAATAGAATCTTAGGTTTAACTTTTTTTTTGTGTTACTATCTTAGGTTTATTTGTTAATTGGTTGGTTATAACAAACAGAGAAGACTGAGTTGTGATTTGCCTTGCGTGTGTGTGTGTGCGCGCGCGCAGAGTTTGATAAAATGGAGTGCACCCACGTGGATTATTTGTGCTTCTACCACCTGGATCTCTGCGAAGCTTCATGCAAAGAAAAGGCCAGCGCCGAGGGCAGCGTGAATTTCAGGGCAGGATGCGACGGTCCAGGACCTGATCTCCGGCGGCAGTGCCGCTGCACCGTACTGCCGCCGGGACCTCCACCGCCGTTTTGGCCTCCCGAGCCTCCGCCGCACTAGCTAGGTCTTGGTGTATGTGTGCATGTGTGTACTCATTAACGAATCAACGTATGCCTATATACCATTATAAAAAGAAAGGTATGCGTATATATATAGCCATCGATGTATCCATTAATAATAATAATATAATATATATGCGACTATACACAAACAATGTTTATAGACATCTCTTTTCTTTCATGAGCGGTTCACTTAGCAAACCGTTTCTAGCTAGCTAGACATGGGAGCACTGTAGCTTACAAACGGTAAACTGCTACTAGAATTAAATACAATTTCAGAGATGGTGATCTTAAGATAATCGACCCAAACAATTTGAATTGTATTGGTGGTTGATTATGCCAACAACCATTAACAAAGGCTGATCTCTAGGCATGGTTGTCATAGTCAGACGCTCTAGAAATTGATTTTCAAAGCCAATAACTTCATAAATTCATAACTGCTAAGTCAATGGTCCCTAAAAGTAACTGCAGACACTATTACAAAAAAGTTTTTACGGGGTGGCTAGTAAACATTTGTAGCCGTGGTTTTGCTAGCCGGCTAGCTGCCCCTGAGCAACCACGACTACAAATGCCCGGTTTGTAGAGGTGGTTCGTCAGCCACCGTTTGTAAGCAACAGTGCTCCCGAGTCTAGTAAGCAACAGCCACTCCTCCGCCGCCGTTTTGGCCTCCCGAACCTCCGCCGCACTAGCTAGTAACGGATCAATGTATGCCTATATATCTACTATAATTGAAAACTTAAATAAATCTAGGTCCTCCCAAAAAAACGTCCCCCACTGAGGGCTCTAAACTTTGTGTACTCAGGATAACGTACACAAAAATTTGTCTCTATTAAAATCAAAGGCTACAAAGCCATACAATCACGATCTGATGGCTGTAGATGAAAGTTTGTCTCAAACTCACGCAAACTCACACCGCCGGCCCGCGCCCCCGTGATTCATGGCCCTCACCCCTACCAATCAGCCACGGTTCGATTCCATCCACACGAGCGACCATTTGATTTTCCGCTTCCCCTAGCGCGTCGCGGGGAAATGCAAGGCGTGCACTAGGATTCCTCCACCGACGCAGATTACCTGGTCGCCCCACGCCCGCGCCCCCTCCCTGCCGGCAACACCGTGCGCGGCACGGCGGTGCACCGCCACCGGCACCCATAACCTCGTTGGCCGCCGCCGTGGGCACGCACGCACTGCCGCATCCGCTAGCCGCCGCCGCTGTAGCCACGCGTCACCTGCCCCGATGTTACCGCGTGGCACCCGGCCCGCGCGCCCTTCGACCGGCCCCCATCGGGTGCATCTCCGCCCGTGGGGAGGACACGGCCGTTGCAGCCCTGCGCGGCGTCACGTTGGACGACTGGTGGAGCTTGCAACGAACAAGGAGCACTGGAGATCCAATCGATGGAGAACCGGTACAGTGCGTGTGGGTCACTTGTGCTTGCCATGGCAATGGGAACGGTCTAGCGACGAGCCTACATCGTTAAGTCATCCCTCCATTTACCAGCTGATCTACAAGAACGAAGCCACTGTCATCATCTACGGCGAGGTGGCCACACGTGCAGATCTTCCATGAGCACTGGTAGTGGCCACATGTGCGGATCTTCCATGAGCAGTGGTAGATGGTGTCATCCTCTTCAGCAACAATGCTAGTAGTCGTGTTTTTCCATGCTGACTAGGGATCTATCGAGACCGATGCACATCAATGGCAAGGAGGCTAGGCTGTCCAATGCAGTAGGAACTCCTCTCCTATGTTTGTTGTATTGGATCAATGTGATTGATTTTTACAAATTTGATGGTTCCGAGGGGCTTTTGTCAACTCTCGCTTAATAACTGTGGCTATAGTTTTTTTTATTTGTTGAATTTTTTAATTGAATTTGACTGGTTTTGTACAAAAAGATGATTCTTGCATCCACTTATTCTGATTTCTTTTATTCATTACAAATACCTTTCAAACAAAAATGGTCCTTGGAATAAACTATGCTTGAGATTTTTAGACATGTTTTCTTGTTTTGTTGAACGAGCCTTTCAGGACACCGAATCCTGAGGCCCTAACCAAAAAAGTTGATTGTTGTTTCAGTATTGGAGACATTGTTATGCTTGTCATCTAATCACTTGCACTAAACCAAGGAATTCTCAAATCCTCCACCTGTTGCTACGGGCATTATTTTGTGACATGCCTAGCATTATGAAATTTCTCAACTGAGTTGAAGTTTTGATACAATCTGCAGGTGTACAAGGCATTCAGCATATTCTGGATACTACAAATATTTCAAATAGATTTTATCCCGCTCATAGTAGGTGGGACAACATTAATCTTGCATTGCCTATTAAGATGGGCATTTCCAATCTCATGTAACAAAATTGCTCTTACATATCTAAATATCTGCTCTCCAATTATGCACTATGCAACAAAATCATCTTGGAGAGGCTGCCATGGCCCGCTATGAATATATGATTCTCACCCTCCATCTAATCAGAAAAATCGCCAATAACATTCTTTTACACTGCTTATTAGGCACTAAGAAACATTTTCTGCAACTAATGAGAATACTTTTATCATGAGAATTGTACTCCATGCGGCCTGCGAAGAGAGGCTATGATCATCAGCCTGTTCTCCAAATCCATGAAGAAAGGGGCCGCAAGGGGATACCTATGTGTGTCTCTTGATAAGCACACCAATATAGTGTTGGTGTCTTCAAGAAGTTCTAGAAAAACTGTAAGTTCACTTGATAAAATTGAATCCTTAATTGGTGTTTGATAGTGATTTTATTCTCATTACTTGTGTCAGAAAACAATTACAGTGGTCTGAAATTTTCTAGATATTTGTTGTTGTCTAAATTACTAAATACTGAATTGTCCCTTTGATCCCATTGCAATGTCTGTTTGGAACCCTCCCTGCTGCTTTTCCATTCGATTGATGCACTGCTTTTTCATTCAATTGATATGATCCACATCTGAACCATGGTCTTCACTAGTACAGAAATGGGCTTTGTTCCCAGTTGGGAAACCCCTTTAGCCCCGGTTTCCCAACCGGGAACAAGCTTCCGGGAGTAAATGTCACCACTTTTAATCCCGGGTCCAGAACCGGGATTAAAAGTGGACCTTTAGTCCCGGTTTGGAACACAAACCGGGACTAAAAGGTCTGCAGCCCAGACCACGTGTCCTCGGGTCTGTGCAACCTTTTAGTCCTGGTTTGTATAAACAACCGGGACTAAATCTTTTCTTTTTTGTTTTTAGTGTTTTTTCAGTTCATTATTCATTTTGTTTTTAAATTATGGTTTCGATTTAAAAATTATCTATACACACACATATTACATATATATATACACACACACACACACCCCCTTTGACTCTCTTGAATTGCCTTGAGCTCGTCTTTTACCAGGACCTTTTTCTTTAAATAATCAGTCTTCAAACAGAGTCAAAGGGAAAGGTATTAATATATATATATATATATATAAACTTTTTTGTGAGTTAATATGAGATCGATTTAACGTACTTGTAGCTTCTCCCGTTCAGTTCTGGCTGAGTACACCCTCATAAACTCGCATACATAATATCCACAAGTGTTATTCCCAGGTTGTTGCCGCAGAACCCACTTTACAAGATAAAAAGGGTTGTCATCGGATCCGGACAATACATATATATAGATACATATATAACATGAATGGCCTCTAAGTATATATACTTACCATGTGTGGGATTATAGTCAGTGGTGCTTTGCAATGTGTGAGGTCGTATTTCTCGATGTATCTTTTCCAAACACTGCCAATCAAAATAAAAATATCCAATGATTGATGTGAATATTTTCCAAACACTGCAATTGACGAGGCTAGCTAATGAGAAATAAATTACCTCTGAAGAATATCTATCATATCTTGGATTTGGTCCAGGCTCTTTCTCATAGAGTCTAAGATCTCCACGTGGCTTTGTTGAAGATCGATGACGATCAATATCCAATGATCGTTAAAGTTGTAGGGGAAGAGTATCTGTTTCTTCTCGCATTGCTTTGCTAAGAACTTCATGAAATTATTCTCTGTGTCTTCTTTCCATGTTGGGTTGGGATCAGGGTGTTTGAATACAATATGTGGATCAATGAAACCAACTTCATTACACCCTCTCTGTTTGCACATTTGCATCTCATAGCTGCATATATATAGAGAGAGTATATATATATATATAGTGATTTGAATTGCAGAAAGAAACACTTACAGACAATAGCAGCTCAATATTGTTTTGTCGAGGGAGTCCATGTGGCATAGTTGGTGTAATTCAGCAAATTCAACAAACATAATATCATTGCCACGGAACCAATGTTGGTTTCTAATTCAGACAGAAATCCAAGACTCACCTCGTTTACATGCCCCAAGGTACCACTTGTTTAGCAAGTACATTTGCGTACCTAGTTGGCTAAGGGTGTTTGGATTCCATAGACTCTGACCATGTTGATATTTCTTCCTCCACTCGTCAACTACAGGCTCATTCTCCACTTTCTCCAATCCAACCATTTGGGCAAGTTTCAAACCAGTTACCGTCATGAAAGCTTCAAACTCCTTCAAATCGACCTCCTTAGGTAACTCGATGCGGTCCATAAATGAGCCATATTGATTTGGTATCTGATCACTAACAATTAGCGGGGGGACTGATTGCTTGTCTTGTTTGCCAAGTTACGGAACATCTTTCCTTGCCTTCTGCTGTTTCTCAACAGTCTTTGTGAGAGAGCGGTCATAGTCCGATAGTGAGGGGGACTTTTTAGATCTCAACTTCTTCTCGTGCTCCATCCTTTTCTCGTGCTCCGGACACCTTTACCCACTGGCACTTGAACAAAGGAACTTTAAAAGTAGGTCCATAGTCTAGTTCCCATATCTCCTCTATGCGGCCATAGTATGTTTGCTTAGTCCCGTTCGGGTCTGTGGCATCTATGCGGACACCACTGTTTTGGTTAGTGCTCTTTTTATCTTGGGCTACTGTGTAGAATGTATTTCCATTTATCTCGTACCCTTGGTATGTGAGGATATGCCATGAGGGTTGTCTAGACAACAAATACAGTTGCTCTGGAATACTCTCGTCACCCTGACATTCTTTTCGTAACCAGCCGCTAAAAGATTCCATGTGATGACATGTGATCCAAACTTCAGTCTTGCCTAAAAACTGTAATCATAGGAGGCCCTTGTGTCTGTCCATATATGGCTCCACCAAGGTGGAGTGTTGCAGAACTGTGTAGTGTGCTTTATTGAAATATTCATCACCGTGGCCGATATATGTTTTCTTCCATAGTGTCCCCTTGCCACTTAGCCTCCCCTCATGTCGTGATTCTGGAACACCAATTGGGTCTAGGTCAGGAATAAAATCAACACAAAACTCAATGACCTCCTCGGTTCCGTAGCCCTTCGCAATGCTTCCTTCTGGCCAAGCACGGTTGTGAACATACTTCTTTAGGACTCCCATAAACCTCTCAAAGGGGAACATGTTGTGTAGGAACACAGGACCCAGAATAATAATCTCCTTGACCAGGTGAACTAGGAGGTGCGTCATGATATTGAAGAAGGATGGAGGGAAAACCAACTCGAAGCTAACCAGACACTGAACCACATCATTCTATAGCTTAGCAAGATCTAGAGGATTGATTTCCTTCTGAGAAATTGAGTTGAGGAATGCACATAGCTTCACGATAGCTAGACGTACATTAGGAGGTAGAATTCCTCTTAATGCAACTGGAAGCAATTGTGTCATGAGCACGTGGCAGTCATGGGACTTTAAGTTTTGGAATTTCTTCTCTGGCACGTTTATTATACCTCTTATATTTGAGGAGTATCCGAATGGTACCTTGATGCTGTCTAGGCATTCAAACAGGCCCTCCTTCTCTTCTTTGCTAAGACTGTAACTAGTAGGCCCTAAGTATTGGCGTCCATCAGCTGTCTTCTCGTTCAAATGCTGGAGCTCCTCTCGTGCTTCAGGTGTGTCCTTGCTCTTCCCGTGCACACCCATGAAGCCAAACAGGTTCACACAAAGATTCTTTGTTAGGTGCATGATGTCAATCGCATTGCGGACCTACTTTCCAATATGGTAGCTCCGAAAATATAGACTTCTTCTTCCACATAGGTGCATGACCGCTAGCGTCGTTCGGAACGGGTTCACTGCCAGGTCCCTTTCCAAAGACTACTTTCACGTCCTTGATCATATCGAGTACATCCTCACCGGTGCAGTTGATAGGCTTGGACTTGTGGTCCGCCTTACCTTTAAAATGCTTGCCTTTCTTTCTTACAGGGTGATTCGCATACAGGAATCGACGATGCCCAAGGTAGACGACCTTTCTACATTTTTTCAAAAATATACCTTTAATGTCCGTGAAACAGTGCACATATGCATTATATCCCTTGTTCGACTGTCCTAAAAGATTACTTAGAGCGGGCCAATCATTGATTGTTATGAACAACAATGCACGGAGGTCAAAGTGCTCCTGTTTGTGCTCATCCCAAACACGTATACCTATTTTGTTCTACAAAAGCAGTAGTTCTTCAATTACTGGCCTCAGGTACACATCGATATCATTGCCAGGCTGCTTTGTTCCTTGGATTAGCACGGGCATCATAATGAACTTTCTCTTCATGCATAACCATGGAGGTAGGTTGTAGATACATAGTGTAACAGGCCAAGTGCTATGACTACTATTCTGCTCCCCGAAAGGATTCATACCATCCGTGCTTAAAGCAAACCTTATGTTTCTTGCGTCGCCTGCAAAATCTGGGAACTCTCGATCGATTGCTCTCCATTGAGACCCATCAGCCGGGTGTCTCAGCATATTGTCTATCTTACGGTCTTCTTTGTGCCACCGCATTAACTTTGCACGCTCTTTGTTTCTGAATAAACGTTTCAAGCGTGGTATTATAGGAGCATACCACATAACCTTGGCAGGGATTTTCTTTCTGGTTCTTTCATCCTCAACATCACCAGAGTCATCTCGCCTGATCTTATACCGTGATGCATGGCATACCGGGCAGGAATCCAACTTCTCGTACTCCTCGCCACGGTAGAGGATGCAATCATTAGGACATGCATGTATCTTTGTGATTTCCAATCCCAGAGGGCAGACAACCTGTTTGGCTTCATAGGTAGTGACTGGCAATTTGTTATCCTTTGGAAGCATCTTCTTTATTTTTGTAAGCAACTCCCCAAATCCCTTGTTGGATACACCATTCTTTGCCTTCCATTGCAACAACTCTAGTGTGCAACCCAATTTTTTCTGTCCTGCATCACAAGTTGGGTATAGCAACTTCTTGTGATCCTCTAGCATACGCTCGAACTTGATCTTCTCCTTTTCACTTTCGCATTCTCTCTTTGCATCACAAATAGCCTGAGCAAGATCATCAACGGGATCATCTTGTGCTGGTACCTCTTCTTCAGCTTCCTCCATTGGAATATCATTGTTTAATACACCATAGTCAGCAATAGTGTCACCATCGTCCTATTGTTCTGCTTCGTCTTCTTCCATTATAACACCTCTTTCTCCATGCTTGGTCCAACAGATATAGTTTGGCATGAAACCCGACTTGAACAAGTGAGAATGAAGAGTCCTTGAGCAAGAATATTCCTTCAAATTCTTACATACAGCACATGGGCAGCACATGAATCCATCCCTCTTGTTTGACTCGGCCACATTTAAGAAAATATGCAAGCCCTCAATGAAATCTTTGGAGCGACGATCAGTGTTGTACATCCAATGCCGACTCATCTACATTACAAGACAAACGAACATATATCACAATACTGGACATTAATTTATGGAAGCCTCGCTGCAATGTAGACAGTCACAACTAGCACTAAACTAATTAAACCTAAAATACACTTCAACAGCCTAAGGATATCACGACCGATCTCAAGTAAAACAGACAGATCATTCGTCTGTTCAACATCAATGGGCTTTTTTCGCGGGCTCACTGTATCATCAGCTAACTCATCACCCACCGCAGCCGTGTCTGCAAGAGTTCCAAACACATGTTTGGCATACTCTTCTTCCTAGTACCACCCTGGACATCCACTGCCATCCCACTGAAATTAAGACAAAAAATACATAAGTTTAGTCAAAAAATACATAATTTATTATATATAATCATCAAATGCGATGGAGTAACTTACATTGTGATTCGGACACTTGTAGAAGATACGCCCCTTATTGGGACCCTCCTTCTTCACTCGGAACTCAAGCACATTTTTTTTCTTGCACTCGCCGCACTCGATGAGAGGGAGGTCTGGTCTCAGCCTCTTTTGAACCCGATGATAGGCCGAGGACCCGGAAGCATTCGTCATCTACTCTTTACTCTAGACTCAAATTTGTAAATCACTTAAATTCCTAATAATGTATTTTAACAAGTGAAACTAAAAAATTTCTAAAATTTAAAACATATGCAACCAATATTTGAGCAACCGATGTGTGATATGTATATTAATTAGCAATGAAATATGTATACCGGCTTATTTAATCTTCCTTCAACCAAAAATACAAACTATCAAGTGATTTTGAGCCTGACACATAAAATGGAGGAAGAATCATATATATATATATATATATATATATATATATATATATAAGATGTCTTGGTTAGTAAGGACGCTTACTGCTTCTGACCGGTCTATAGCCTCGTGTAGCAGTGATAAGTCGGTTAAGACTATGTCCGTGAAGAATGCATCATCTGTTTGCTTTGAAGATATTGAAAAAAGTATTGCTAACTGGAAAATTCCTAAAATAAATATTAGAGAAATTTATCATGTAGGAACTTTCTCTCTTCGTTCTGACTATTTCATTAAAACCATCGAAAAAACATTTCGTGTTAGTTCCATGCATGAAACCCTACATCTTCTTTCTGAAAAGGAAATAAATGATATAAGAGCTAAACCCTAGTATCATTATCTACACTTCGGGTTAGTCCAAATAGCCATCAGATCCCTAACTAGAAAAGGTTTAAATGTATCCATCTTGGCTTGCCTAAGGGATTGTAGAAACAAAAGATTTCAAGATTCTTTGCTTGGGATGGTTGAAGCCAGCCTCAGCAATGGTCCAGTGTTTTTTAACACTTTCCCAGATTTCTCAGTATCCTTATCAGATCCAAATATCCACAAAGTTCTTACCCTGAATTTACAAACATCAGGCTTTGATCTTGAACCGGGAAGCGAAAATATCTCTGTAACCTACAGGATATACTATAAAGCCATGACCTCCTTAGCTCCATGTGCAAAGCAAAATACACCCAAAGGCTTGAGTACTCTACTCCAAGCTAATCCTAAAAACAATGTTATCACTCCAAAAGCCTTAAAATGGGACGAAATAAAACTTCCCGAAAAGTGGACGTTGACCCAAGCAGTTGAGCCACAAAATCTTGAACAAACTGAAGTCCAATCTATCACTGAGACTCCTGATGGGGATGTTGAGGTAAAGTTCTCTTCAAAAAGAAAAGTATTCATCCAAGCCAGACCCTCTGTTAGTATTGACAATAGACCCTAGATGCGGCCACAAAATATTATCTATGCAACATATGAAGATAGCTCGTATGAACCCTCAATCTCTGATTTTGACATCAATGTTATTGAAGTTGATGACCCTGAATGTCAAACAGATTGTGTCATAATTCTAGAAGAAGAAGAGTTCCAAATAGATAAAGAGCTTCTTCTAAAGGAAATAGGTCTTCCAAAAAATAAAGCCAAAAAGGAAAGATATTTCAAAAATGTGGATCGACCTTTTAGGCTAAAGATTAGAGAAGTTTGGCATAAAGAAATGATTGAGCAAAAGAAGAACATATTCTTCTTTGATTGGTATGAAAATAGTCAAATTAGACATTTTGAAGAATTCTTCAAACCAGGTTCTCGGCAGAAAGAAAAAATTGAACCAGAATCAGATAATGAGAAGATAACCATGATAAAAAGAACTTCTAAAGATTGGAAGACTACTAGTGGAAAACAGATAGAATCCGTACACCCCCCATTTGAGTCTATCCAGTTAGAAGCAAAGGGCGAAAGCATCAAAGCTTGCCCACTCAAAAACTTATCCAAAACTACACATAGTGAACCTATAAAAGCTGAACACATAGGCCACCTTGTGGAACAACAAAACTTTTCAAACGTATCCTTGCATGCCCTTGGCTAGCAAACGGATCGCATAGAAGCCTTCCTCATGGACGGAACAAAGCCCAACAAAAGCGAAGTAAAGGTAAATCTTCCATCTAGCTCTCATTCTGATATTTCCAAAACTCAGGTAGTCACCCCACCTTTTGTCCCACAAATGTTCTTGTCCAGTATCAAACTTGGAAAACAAAAGGCTTTGGGATCCTCTATTTCTGAGGAACTAGTCAATGAGTTGGCAAATAAATTGGGAAATCTAAAAGTCAATAAAAATATCAATCAAATCACTGATAAAGGAAGTGATGATGTGATAAATAGAATTAGGACTTTCAAAACTACAACCCAAACGGCTATGACAAGGAATTATTATCCCAGGCCAACCTATGCAGACCTACAGTTTGAAGAACTGCCTCACATAGCCAATATGACATGCTTCAATGGTAAAGAAATTGTTGAATGGAATATCGATGGGTTTGTAGAATATCAAATATTTACCATGTGCCATCAAATGATTATGTATGCGAATGCATGCATTGCAAATGGAAATAAAGAAAAAGAAGCAGCCCATATGATTGTCATAGGATTTTCTGGACAATTAAGGGGCTGGTGGGATCACTATCTAGATGAAACCCAAAGAAAATCTATAATAGATGCTGTTAAAATAGATGAAAATGGTAGACCCATTATCCTAACAAATGACCAAGGACAACCCCTAGGAACAGTCTCAGACGCCATATCAACCTTGCTCTACAACATAGTTTACCATTTTGCTGGAAACTATCAGGACATCTATGAAAAGAATAGAGAACAATTGATTAATTTGAAATGCAAAACTATGTAAGACTTTAGATGGTATAAAGATTCATTCCTATCAAAATTATATACACTTCCAGATCCTAATCAGGACTTTTGGAAAGAAAAATATATATCTGGTTTACCTCCTTTATTTGCTGAAAAGGTTAGAAACGCCTTAAGGAAAGAAGGGGAAGGGAGCATAAATTATCAGAATCTAGATATTGGAAAAATAACTCAAAAAATACAAATGGTAGGTGCAGAGCTATGTAATGATTTGAAAATCAAAGAGCAGCTTAAAAAACAAAGGGCAATTGGGAAAAGAGAATTAGGAGATTTTTGTTATCAATTTGGTTTCCAAGATCCCTTTGAATCTAAAACGAAAAATTTACATAAAAACCATAAAAGAATTTATGAAGATAATAAGAAAGCCAAGCACCCCCTTATTAAAAGAAGGTATAAAAAGATAAATAATAAAGAAAATACTTTTAAACATTTTAAAAGAGAAAACAGGCCAAATGACCTTGTTTGCTTTAAGTGCGGACAAAAGGGTCATAAGGCTTCAAATTGTTATAAATCAAAAGTAAAATAAGAAATCCAAGCCTTGCTTGAATCAGATACCGAAGATATTAAAGCAAGATTGGGCCAAATCCTGAATCATATTCAAAGTGACACTGGCTCTGAAAATGAAGAAAATACTGAGGTAAACTGTTGTGAGAATAATGAATGCTCATGCTACGAACAAGGAACTTCTGAAGAAGAATCAGATGAAAACATATTGGTTTTAACTGATCTAGAACAATTTGTTTTAGACACCTTTGACACTGTTCAGGACCCTGAGGAGAAGGAGGTTATCCTTGAAAAATTTCTGTCAAGGGTAAAAAACAACAAAGAAAAGTTGGTCACTGAAATCCAGAAAAAGAAATTCTGTTCTGCAGATGAGGTCTTCAAAAGGGTCGAAGATCTAAAGAAGAAAAATAAACAATTAAGCCTTCCTGATCTTGCAAGAGAATATAATTTTATTAAAGAAGAACTAAGAGATCTTAATAAAAGAATTCAAATCCTTGAGCTTAATGCCAAGGGAGACTGCAAAAATAAAATTATTGAAGAAGAGCCTCAAGATGATGAATTAATTGGCTCTATAAGAAGATATTTTAAACAAAAATGGTACACCAATGATATATCATATGAATTCCAAGATGGATTCAGGTCCGCCTATAACACCCTACTAGATTCTGGAGCTGATGTAAATTGCATTCGACAAGACATTATCCCCTTCAGGTATTATGAAAAATGTACCCATAAGATTCACTCTGCCGAAGGTCACTTGCTAAAGGTAAATTACAAAGTCCCTGAAATAAATATATGCATTGATAATATTCATATTAAAGCATCATTTTTGTTAGTAGAAAATTTAAAACAAGATGTTATTCTAGGGACACCTTTTCTTTCTTCAATACGTCCCTTTATGGTTACTGAAGATGGTATTCAATTTCAAATAAACGGAAAAGAGGTAAAAATATCCTTTTCCTCAAAATTGGAAGAAACAAAAATTAATCAAATTTCAAAATATATTCATTCAAAATCTATTAACATGGTATCCTCTAATAAAGCCTTGGTACCTGTTACACCTTATCAAAAAATGATCCCTCTTCAGAGAAAAGATTATTGTCACAAGAAGGTTACAAATTTATATGAGAAAAGATTTTTAATACTAACAAAAAGGATTTTCTCAATGCAGCAATATCTAGAGATGGCTCCTCCTCTGAAGTACGAACATCTCATAAGGATGAGTACTTGGAGGTTGCCGGCACTTCCAAAAGGAGATCGTGATTGTTTCAATCACAACTTTGCTGTAAATGAATTGCAGCAAGGGTTACTGAACTTGCTCTGGCAAGTAAAGACTAGGAAAGATAAAGCTCATGCCCTAAATGGGCTTGCATATTATTTCCAAAAGATAAGCAAAGGAAATTATCCTTGCACACAAGGTGATCTCTCTGCACAAAAGAGATTTCCAGAATTATCAGATGATCTTCCCTCGATGGAAGAAAAGTTCCAGACAAAGCAGATGACTATCCTGAAAAGGAGTCCTCAAAATTATCAGATTTCAAAGATATTCTTATGTCAGGAGAGAAATCTCCAAAGATATATGATCAAAATGATCCTGATGCAAAATTATTGGATCACGATGCATCCATATTCCAGGCAGATACTTTCCTTCAAAAGGAAATGCAAAAGAATGAGATGTCTCATGATGAGACCATGCACACAAAAGATGTATCCACTCAAACTGAGCCACACAATATTCCAGATGCCTTTGGTCATCATCAAAATTACACTACCTATGATCCTACAAAAGATATTCCTGAAAACCACCTTACCTTGCCCAAAAGAAACAAGACATACTCAATACCTACAAGTACTCCCTATGAGCTACTCATTCCTAGACTTAGCTTCAAAACCGAGCAAACCCTTTCAATCCTTTCACAAGAGATTATTGATCTAATCTGGGAAAAATACCACCAGAGACAGATAAGTGTGTTTCTCGGCCTCCAAGATTATTTCCTGGATTTATACACCAAGAGAGACAAACATCGAGGAATATCTGTCATTATCCATATGTTCCCATTTCTCTACCTTGATAGCAAACTAATCATCCAATCAAGGCACAAATATATCATTCTTCGGGTTGATATAAATCTAAAATATTTCAGAAGCTTGCCAACATATTCTACTGAAGAGATCTCTCTGCAAACAATGATAGATCAAGGGTTGGTCCATGCAATTTATGGATCAACAGAAGAAATTCTCTACTCTGATTTGGGAATGGCCATAAAAGAAGCCTGCAAGAAGCTATGTTATGTCAAAGGGAAATTCAGGATAATGTTCTATTCATCTCCCCCGAAGTTCACTCCACCAATAAGACCTGCAATGCATGATATCTATATCGACAAGGGATGTTACAACTTCCCTAGTTGTGAATATTATTATGATTTGGGAGAAGACTATAAAGAACTACTCTCCAGAGATACGAATCATGACAACTGGAGGATTTTCAATGAAGCCAAAGAACTTGAAGAAAATATCAGATTTGATCCTTCATATTATATAGTTTTCCAGAATAAAATTATGAGGATCTTTCTTCCAGGACTTCAAGGAAATTCTAGTACAATCACCAGATGTGTCGGGAGACTGATAAAACCAGATTATGGCAAGGAGACAGAACTACGGAAAGAATATCGCCAGTTCATGTCTTGGCAAGAGATGTGGCAGCCAGATGCAATTGATGGCATAGAATGTGCGCCAATGATAGACTATGAAGAAGATGAAGACTAGTGTCATGATAAGATAAGGATTCCTCACTATTGAAGATAAGGTCATCTTCAAGATAAGGATTCCTCACTATTGAAGATAAGGCTATCTTTATCAAAGTCTAAAGGTACATCATGAAGACCTTTTTGCTAGTCAAAAAGAGCTATCATAATATTTATGAATGGACAAAAGAAACATCATGAAGATGCTTCATCATCACCTTGGTGAAGTCAAAGAAATAATTATAAAGATTCCCCAATAATACAATTACAAGTCAAAAGTATCATCATATACAACTACAAGTCAAAAATGTCATCATGAAGAAAGGGCTCCACAATACCTTTGCCATCCCTATATAAAGAGAAGAAGAGGCAAGGGAAGGGCATCGCTTGAACCACCACCTCAACGATCACTCGAGCACGCTCTCGAGGTTCATCCGTCGATCGCTCGAACCACGAGGATCACACATCGCCTCCACCATCCACCATAGTATTGTATCCAGTATTGTATCCTAAATAAAAGACTCATATGTGAGTCTATGTGTGAGAGTTTGTAAGAGTCTAGTGAGAGTTTGTAATCAAGTTTGTACTACTACGTGTGTATCAAGAACCTGGTGTACTACTCAGGAGGATTCACCTTCTGACTATCAAGGTACCTAATATAATCCAGGACTATATTTTATTAAGCACGTTCTTTGTTTATCATATGTGTGTTCTTGTTATATGATTAAAAATCCAAAAAATATTTATACTTATCCATTGTTCGTGTTGTTCTGCATTGCATTCTTGTTTATGTTCTTTATCTAGTTTATTTACTTATATATTTATCTGTTGTTCTTATTTATGTTCTTTATTTTACTTACTGTTGCATCATCACTTGCTTCCCTGCATTGCATATAAACTCCTGAAAAAACCAAAAAACTCCACCATTACTCCACCTTCCCGGACATACCCTCCTTATCCTACCTAGACCTGACCACCTGGGTGTTGATCTGACACCCAAGTGGTCAGGTCTAGGTAGGATAAGGAGGGTATGTCCGGGAAGGTGGAGTAATGGTGGAGTTTTTTGGTTTTTTCAGGAGTTTATATGTAATGCAGGGAAGCAAGTGATAATGCAACAGTAAGTAAAATAAAGAACACAAATAAGAACAACAGATAAATATATAAGTAAATAAACTAGATAAAGAACATAAACAAGAATGCAATGCAGAACAACACGAACAATGGATAAGTATAAATATTTTTTGGATTTTTAATCATATAACAAGAACACACATATGATAAACAAAGAACGTGCTTAATAAAATATAGTCCTGGATTATATTAGGTACCTTGATAGTCAGAAGGTGAATCCTCCTGAGTAGTACACCAGGTTCTTGATACACACGTAGTAGTACAAACTTGATTACAAACTCTCACTAGACTCTTACAAACTCTCACACATAGACTCAGATATGAGTCTTTTATTTAGGATACAATACTGGATACAATACTATGGTGGATGGTGGAGGCGATGTGTGATCCTCGTGGTTCGAGCGATCGACGGATGAACCTCGAGAGCGTGCTCGAGTGATCGTTGAGGTGGTGGTTCAAGCGATGCCCTTCCCTTGCCTCTTCTTCTCTTTATATAGGGATGGCAAAGGTATTGTGGAGCCCCTTCTTCATGATGACATTCTTGACTTGTAGTTGTATATGATGATACTTTTGACTTGTAATTGCATTATTGGGGAATCTTTATAATTATTTCTTTGACTTCACCCAGGTGATGATGAAGCATCTTCATGATGTTTCTTTTGTCCATTCATAAACATTATGATGGCTCTTTTTGACTAGCAAAAAGGTCTTCATGATGTACCTTTAGACCTTGATAAAGTTGGCCTTATCTTGAATAGTAAGGAATCCTTATCTTGAAGATAACTTTATCTTCAATAGTAAGGAATCCTTATCTCATCTTCAATAGTCAGATATCCCTTCCTGAGACTCTTCTTCTTGCTTTAATGGTGAGAAATAATTTGGTACTGCTTGGCTGCATTGTACTATATCTTCATTGCTGTCTTGAGTAGGAGATTTAATTTGTAGTGGTTGAGGAGTATCGTCCAACATTTTAAACATCTTCTCATAAACAAGCAATTTTAGGTCAGCTTGAGATAAGTTTGGTTGATTTATCAATAATTCTCTGGTGATGTCTTCCTTTAGTTGAGCCACATTAGATTTCTTACTTGTTGATTGGTATCTTCTCTTGTCAATGATGGCTTTAGTGTTGAATTTATCCCACCATCTTGCATAATACTTTCTTCTGAGAGTTGCTGGAAATTGAGTTTTATGAACCTCAAATTCCCACTTAACAATCCAAGGTAATGATGTATCCGCGCAGAATTGCATAAGTATAAAAGGGTAGTCCTTCAAGTCTTTGTTGGATTCTTGGGTGATCAAATTAATAATTTCCTCTGGGAGTATTTCCGGAATTGCACTAGCTTTAAGCCACCAATTATTGAAGAACCATAGTGGTATTTCACCACATCCTTCCTTGAAGCGGAAAAACCATGAGTGCTTCTTCTGAAGATTTTGTACAAGTAGTACTCTTTCCCATGCCTTTTGATAGTCCCAATAATTGTATTTTTTATTGAGGCATGTGGCAGAATATAAAGTTTTAGCCACATAGGGATTGGAAGCCCTGTCCCAATCTTCCAGGTGAATAACCTTCTAGATTAATAACTTTGTAAATCCCAATTCTTCTCCATTTTTTGTGTGGAATATTTGTGCACTTTGTGTTTCGCACAATATTGCTTCATAATAATTTTGATCTTTACCTGGATACTCAGGTATGAAATAATAATCTTTGGGGAGATATTTCCCTAATATTTTTTGAAGATCAAGATCTGAATCATTGAATTCCAGAGGCAGTATTATCTCCTCTGCATTCTGAATATATTGGGACGCATTTCCATATTTTTCTTGCGTCATGGGGCTTTTAAATATTTTCCCCTGATAAGATTGTTTGGAAGGAGAGCTCTCATTGAGTCTCGCCTTGAATGATAATTCTCTTTTGATTGACATATCCCTGTAAGAATTCACGGGATAGAAAATCAGGGAGTGAATTTACTTCCCCCTTTATGTGCTCAATATCAAAGTCAAAACATGATAATATTGATTGCCATCTGGCAAATATCTGTTTGGAGACTAAATTCTCCACATCTTTCTGGAGAACATCTTTTGCAGCCTTGCAATCTATTCTCAACAAAAATTTTTGATTGAGAAGTTCTCCTTGAAATTTTGAGACAACCTTTACAATTGCCAATATCTCTTTTTTTATAGTGGAATAATTTTTCTGAGCATCGTTCCAGGTTCCCGAGGTAAACCTGACAAGCTGCTCTTTAGAATCCTGCTCTTTAGAATCCTTTCTTTGTTTTAGGATTCCTCCGTAACCATAATCTGAGGCATCTGTTTCTATAATTTTGAATGCGTCATGATCTAGTATATTTAAGCAAGGCAACCTTTTCACTTTGCTCTTAATCTGTTTTACTGCCTGAGTATGTTTTATGGTCCAGGCAGGAGGATTTTTCTTTAACCTTTCGGTTAAAATCCTTCGATCTTTTGCCAGTGCTTCATAGAAATCTGAGACATAATTCAAACAACCTAGAAATCTTTGCAGTTGTTTCTTATCTTTAATCTCATCAGGAAATTTATCAGCAAATTCAATGACTCGGGTAACAGGCAAAACCTGGTCATGTTGTATCTTGTATCCAAGAAATTATATATTGGTTTGGAAAAGTTTCATTTTTCGTGCAGATACTACAAGACCATTTTGGATTATAATTTTGTGGAAAGTGTTTAGATGCTTCCAATGCTGATCAATATTTTGTGAGAAGATCAAAACATCGTCTATATAGACTATAATGAAAGAAGTATATGGCAGGAAAATCTCATTCATTATTTTTTGAAATTCAGATGGAGCATTTTTTAATCCAAAAGGCATCACGTTCCATTCATAATGGCCAAATGGGGTTGTAAAAGCAGTTTTATATCTATCTTCTTCTCTTATTTGAATTTGCCAAAATCCAGATTTCATATCAAATTTGGAATATATTTGTGATCCTTGAATTCTTCGGATCAAATCATGTTTATAAGGGATTGGATACCTTATCCATTGCAAAGCTTTGTTGAGAGGTTTATAATTGATCACTAACCTAGGAACACCTCTCTCTTTTTCAGCAGCATTTTCTACATAGAAAGCTGCGCAACTCCAAGGCGAGGAGCTTTTCCTTATTAAACTCTTCTTTAGTAGTTCATTAATTTCAGATTTGCAAATTTCCAAAAGTCTACTATTCATTTGGATGGGCCTTGCCTTGGTAGGGATCTTTTCCTCACTAAAATTAGATACATATGGGAGAGCAACAACATGTTTCTTCCTATGCCAAAAGGCAGAGGGAAGATCAGAGCATATTTCCTTAATAAATTTTTCTTCTAAGGATTTTATTTTGATTTTGAAATTTGGATCTTCAAGGGTTTTGTCTATTCTTGTCTTTTTAATTTCGATGGCTACCTCATTGATAAATTGTTCTTTGTGATAGATCACTTCTTTTAAATGATTTAATAAAGTTTCTTCAGGCTGAGAAGTGAACATCAACTCAACCTTTTTGCTTTTAATGCTAAATTGGATACTTTGTTTAGTCACAAGAAAAGGACGTATTAACGATAAAAATGGAGTTCCTAAAATTACTCCTTGATTGAGGTTTTTGATTAGTAAAAATGATGTTTTTAGACATACTCCTGAAATGCAAACATGGACTTCAGGAATTTTGTGGCTTACTTGGAGTAGATTGCCATTGGCAGCATGGACCTTATGAGAAGATTTTTCAAAATATCTGAATGGAACAATTCCTTCTCTGATGCAGTTTACATCTGCGCCTGAATCTATCAAAGTTCTATACTTGAAGTTGAATCCATCATGGAATTTATATAAAATCTCAGCATACCATTTTTGCTTGAAATATCTTTCTATAGAACCAACTAGTTCCTCTTTCTGGGCTTCATTATCGTCTTTGGAATCTTGGAGTTCGATAATTTTTGCCTTCCTTTTAAGGCTTCTTAATTCTTCTTTTATAAGATTGTATTCTTTCGAGAGTGCTTCGAGATCTAGTTGCTTATTTTTTTTCTTCAAATTTTCAACCTTATTGAAGACCTTGTTTGTGGCATAAAATTTCTTTTGCTTAATTTCATTACTCATTTCATCTTTGTTATTTTTTACCCTTGATAGAAACTTTTCAAGGATAATCTCCTTTTCTTCTGGATTTTGCACTGTATCAAAGGTATCTAAAACAAATTGTTCCAAATCAGTGAGAACCAAGAGGTTTTCCTCTGATTTTTCTTTTTTATCTTTAGATTCTGGTTTAAGCAAAGCTTTTTCTTTCGGTTTATGGCAATTTAGAGTCTTATGATTGTTTTGGCCATACCCTTGGTTATTAGACTTGGGTTTTCTTTTGAAATGTTTCGAGACATTTTGTTTGTTATATATCTTTTTATGCCTTCTCTTAAAGATAGGGTGTTTTACTTTCTTATAAGCTCTTTTATGGTATCTATTTGACCCCTTTCTTCTAGATTTAAGTGGGTCTTGGAATCCAAATTGATAGCACAACTCCCTTAATTCTCTTTGTTTTTTGAGCTGTTCCATGCTTTTTAAATCATTACATAGCTTAGCTCTAATCATTTGCAGTTTTTGGGTGATTTTACTTCTATCTAGGTTTTGATGTTTTGTACTCCCTTTTCTTAAAGTATTTCTAACCTTTTCAGGAAATAGGGGAGATGGATCAGGTATATATTTTTCTTTCCAGAAATTCTGATTGGAATTTGGAAGGACAAATAATTTTGATAGGAACAGATTTTTACACCATCTGAAAATAGTTTTGTAACCTAAGCGCTCTCTATTCTTTTGATGGTTTCCTACTGAATGGCAAACTATACTGTAGAGTAGGGCTGATATATCATCTGGGATTGTTCCTAAAGATTGTCCTTGATCACCTATTAGGACAATTGGCCATTCATTTTTATCTATTTTAACGGCATCAATTATGGATTTTCTTTGGATTTCATCTAGATGGTGATCCCACGGGCTCCTTATTTGCCCCGTAAATCCTATGACAATCATATGGGTGGTTTCATTCTTTTTATGTCCCTTTGTCATGCAAGAGTTTGTATATATAATCATCTGATGACACATAGTAAATATTTGGTATTCTACATTCCCTCCAGTATTCCCTTTAGTGATTTCTTTGAAGCATATCATACTGGTTATGTAGGGTAGTTCTGCGTAGATTGGCTTTGGATAATAATTTTTTATCATTTGGAAAGATCTAATCTTGTTTATTAAATCTTTACTTTCTTCATCAGTGATTTGGTTGTTTTTGGTGATATTTAAATTTTCCAAATTGTTTGTTAGCTCGTTGAATGGTTCCTCAAAAACAGAGCGTCCCAGAGTTTTTTGTTTTCCAAGTTTTGAGACAAAAGATGGGACAGCTGTTTGGGTTTCAGGATGAGGGCTAGATGGATGATTTACCTTTTCCTTACTTTTGTTGGGCATTGTTCTGTCCCCAAGGATGGTCTTTATGGGGTCTATTCGTTGGCCAGGAGTACGCAAAGATGTATTTAAAGGGTTCTGGTTTTTCATAAGGTAGCCTATGTGATCTATTTTTGTGGGTTTTTCTTGAGTAGCTTTGGATATATCTTTTAGCGGGCATGCCTTAATATTCTCTTCCTTGGTTTTTGCTTCTAATTGAGTGGACTCAATTGGTGAGCAAGCAGATTTAATCTGCCTTCGACTGATTGTCTTCCAATCCCTAGAAGCCTTCATTGGGCTGATTATTTTGTCATTACCAGACTCAGGTTCAATCTTATTCTTTTGTTGAGAATCTGGTTTGAAGAATTCTTCAAAATGTCTAATTTGGCTATTTTCATACCAATCAAAGAAGAATATGTTCTTCTTTTGCTCAATCATTTCTTTATGCCAAACTTCTCTAATCTTCAGCCTAAAAGGTCGATCCACATTTTTGAAATATCTTACTTTTTTGGCTTTATTTTTTGGAAGACCTATTTCTTTTAGAAGAAGCTCTTTATCTATTTGGAACTCACATTCTTCTAATGTTGTGACAAAATTTGTTTGGTCTTTGAGATTGTCTATTTCAATAACATTAGAGATTGATACTACTTGGGAATCGTTTTCTCGTGTAATTTTTATTTCTTTTTTAGGTTTAGAAAACAGGGGTTCATACATAGAACTAATACTACACGTATTATAATTATACAATGCATTCTTTTCGGACATAGTCTTAACCGACTTATCACTGCTACACGAGGCTATAGACCGGTCAGAAGCAGAAAGCGTCCTTACTAACCAAGACATCTTATACGAAGACAAAGGAGTTTAGATGGGTAGTTTCCAGTCCAACGGCAGGGTAATTAAACCTCACAATTACGATCAACCTGTAGGGTAGATGGTTTCCAGTCCAACGGCAGGGTAATTAAACCTCACAATTAAGACCAACTTGTTTCTTTCGCTAGGCTTGGATAATCCAACGCTCAAACGCCTATTCCAACGCTCCAACGCCAACAACGCCTATCTTCGGCTAAAAGGCTCACGGGTAGAGGCTCACGGGTCCGGGCAAACGGGTCCGTCCAGGCTTTTGCAAAAGAAACAGGGTCTCCGCGACTACGGCTTACCAACACTCTACGGGATCTCCGCGACTACGGCTTACTACCACACCCTCTCCCCCCCGTTCGGAGAAGATGGCTTGGGGAGCTCGGGCACACACTGGCTCCGATACCAGATCGACACCCAGGTGGTCAGGTCTAGGTAGGATAAGGAGGGTATGTCCGGGAAGGTGGAGTAATGGTGGAGTTTTTTGGTTTTTTCAGGAGTTTATATGTAATGCAGGGAAGCAAGTGATAATGCAACAGTAAGTAAAATAAAGAACACAAATAAGAACAACAGATAAATATATAAGTAAATAAACTAGATAAAGAACATAAACAAGAATGCAATGCAGAACAACACGAACAATAGATAAGTATAAATATTTTTTGGATTTTTAATCATATAACAAGAACACACATATGATAAACAAAGAACGTGCTTAATAAAATATAGTCCTGGATTATATTAGGTACCTTGATAGTCAGAAGGTGAATCCTCCTGAGTAGTACACCAGGTTCTTGATACACACGTAGTAGTACAAACTTGATTACAAACTCTCACTAGACTCTTACAAACTCTCACACATAGACTCAGATATGAGTCTTTTATTTAGGATACAATACTGGATACAATACTATGGTGGATGGTGGAGGCGATGTGTGATCCTCGTGGTTCGAGCGATCGACGGATGAACCTCGAGAGCGTGCTCGAGTGATCGTTGAGGTGGTGGTTCAAGCGATGCCCTTCCCTTGCCTCTTCTTCTCTTTATATAGGGATGGCAAAGGTATTGTGGAGCCCTTTCTTCATGATGACATTTTTGACTTGTAGTTGTATATGATGATACTTTTGACTTGTATTATTGGGGAATCTTTATAATTATTTCTTTGACTTCACCAAGGTGATGATGAAGCATCTTCATGATGTTTCTTTTGTCCATTCATAAATATTATGATAGCTCTTTTTGACTAGCAAAAAGGTCTTCATGATGTACCTTTAGACTTTGATAAAGATAGCCTTATCTTCAATAGTGAGGAATCCTTATCTTGAAGATAACCTTATCTTCAATAGTGAGGAATCCTTATCTTATCATGACACTAGTCTTCATCTTCTTCATAGTCTATCATTGGCGCACATTCTATGCCATCAAATGCATCTGGCTGCCACATCTCTTGCCAAGACATGAACTGGCGATATTCTTTTCGTAGTTCTGTCTCCTTGCCATAATCTGGTTTTATCAGTCTCCCGACACATCTGGTGATTGTACCAGAATTTCCTTGAAGTCCTGGAAGAAAGATCCTCATAATTTTATTCTGGAAAACCATATAATATGAAGGATCAAATCTGATATTTTCTTCAAGTTCTTTGGCTTCATTGAAAATCCTTCAGTTGTCATGATTCGTATCTCTGGAGAGTAGTTCTTTATAGTCTTCTCCCAAATCATAATAATATTCACAACTAGGGAAGTTATAACATCCTTGTCGATATAGATATCATGCATTGCAGGTCTTATTGGTGGAGTGAACTTTGGGGGAGATGTATAGAACATTATCCTGAATTTCCCTTTGACATAACATAGCTTCTTGCAGGCTTCTTTTATAGCCATTCCCAAATCAGAGTAGAGAATTTCTTCTGTTGATCCATAAATTGCATGGACCAACCCTTGATCTATCATTGTTTGCAGAGAGATCTCTTCAGTAGAATATGTTGGCAAGCTTCTGAAATATTTTAGATTTATATCAACCCGAAGAATGATATATTTGTGCCTTGATTGGATGATTAGTTTGCTATCAAGGTAGAGAAATGGGAACATATGGATAATGACAGATATTCCTCGATGTTTGTCTCTCTTGGTGTATAAATCCAGGAAATAATCTTGGAGGCCGAGAAACACACTCATCTGTCTCTGGTGGTATTTTTCCCAGATTAGATCAATAATCTCTTATGAAAGGATTGAAATGGTTTGCTCGGTTTTGAAGCTAAGTCTAGGAATGAGTAGCTCATAGGGAGTACTTGTAGGTATTGAGTATGTCTTGTTTCTTTTGGGCAAGGTAAGGTGGTTTTCAGGAATATCTTTTGTAGGATCATAGGTAGTGTAATTTTGATGATGACCAAAGGCATCTGGAATATTGTGTGGCTCAGTTTGAGTGGATACATCTTTTGTGTGCATGGTCTCATCATGAGACATCTCATTCTTTTGCATTTCCTTTTGAAGGAAAGTATCTGCCTGGAATATGGATGCATCGTGATCCAATAATTTTGCATCAGGATCATTTTGATCATATATCTTTGGAGATTTCTCTCCTGACATAAGAAAATCTTTGAAATCTGATAATTTTGAGGACTCCTTTTCAGGATAGTCATCTGCTTTGTCTGGAACTTTTTCTTCCATCGAGGGAAGATCATCTGATAATTCTGGAAATCTCTTTTGTGCAGAGAGATCACCTCGTGTGCAAGGATAATTTCCTTTGCTTATCTTTTGGAAATAATATGCAAGCCCATTTAGGGCATGAGTTTTATCTTTCCTAGTCTTTACTTGCCAGAGCAAGTTCAGTAACCCTTGCTGCAATTCATTTACATCAAAGTTGTGATTGAAACAATCACGATCTCCTTTTGGAAGTGCCGGCAACCTCCAAGTACTCATCCTTATGAGATGTTCGTACTTCAGAGGAGGAGCCATCTCTAGATATTGCTGCATTGAGAAAATCCTTTTTGTTAGTATTAAAAATCTTCTCTCATATAAATTTGTAACCTTCTTGTGACAATAATCTTTTCTCTGAAGAGGGATCATTTTTTGATAAGGTGTAACAGGTACCAAGGCTTTATTAGAGGATACCATGTTAATAGATTTTGAATGAATATATTTTGAAATTTGATTAATTTTTGTTTCTTCCAATTTTGAGGAAAAGGATATTTTTACCTCTTTTCCGTTTATTTGAAATTGAATACCATCTTCAGTAACCATAAAGGGACGTATTGAAGAAAGAAAAGGTGTCCCTAGAATAACATCTTGTTTTAAATTTTCTACTAACAAAAATGATGCTTTAATATGAATATTATCAATGCATATATTTATTTCAGGGACTTTGTAATTTACCTTTAGCAAGTGACCTTCGGCAGAGTGAATCTTATGAGTACATTTTTCATAATACCTGAAGGGGATAATGTCTTGTCGAATGCAATTTACATCAGCTCCAGAATCTAGTAGGGTGTTATAGGCGGACCTGAATCCATCTTGGAATTCATATGATATATCATTGGTGTACCATTTTTGTTTAAAATATCTTCTTATAGAGCCAATTAATTCATCATCTTGAGGCTCTTCTTCAATAATTTTATTTTTGCAGTCTCCCTTGGCATTAAGCTCAAGGATTTGAATTCTTTTATTAAGATCTCTTAGTTCTTCTTTAATAAAATTATATTCTCTTGCAAGATCATCAAGGCTTAATTGTTTATTTTTCTTCTTTAGATCTTCGACCCTTTTGAAGACCTCATCTGCAGAATAGAATTTCTTTTTCTGGATTTCAGTGACCAACTTTTCTTTGTTGTTTTTTACCCTTGACAGAAATTTTTCAAGGATAACCTCCTTCTCCTCAGGGTCCTGAACAGTGTCAAAGGTGTCTAAAACAAATTGTTCTAGATCAGTTAAAACCAATATGTTTTTATCTGATTCTTCTTCAGAAGTTCCTTGTTCGTAGCATGAGCATTCATTATTCTCACAATAGTTTACCTCAGTATTTTCTTCATTTTCAGAGCCAGTGTCACTTTGAATATGATTCAGGATTTGGCCCAATCTTGCTTTAATATCTTCGGTATCTGATTCAAGCAAGGCTTGGATTTCTTGTTTTAATTTTGATTTATAACAATTTGAAGCCTTATGACCCTTTTGTCCGCACTTAAAGCAAACAAGGTCATTTGGCCTGTTTTCTCTTTTAAAATGTTTAAAAGTATTTTCTTTATTATTTATCTTTTTATACCTTCTTTTACTAAGGGGGTGCTTGGCTTTCTTATTATCTTCATAAATTCTTTTATGGTTTTTATGTAAATTTTTCGTTTTAGATTCAAAGGGATCTTGGAAACCAAATTGATAACAAAAATCTCCTAATTCTCTTTTCCCAATTGCCCTTTGTTTTTTAAGCTGCTCTTTGATTTTCAAATCATTACATAGCTCTGCACCTACCATTTGTATTTTTTGAGTTATTTTTCCAATATCTAGATTCTGATAATTTATGCTCCCTTCCCCTTCTTTTCTTAAGGCGTTTCTAACCTTTTCAGCAAATAAGGGAGGTAAACCAGATATATATTTTTCTTTCCAAAAGTCCTGATTAGGATCTGGAAGTGTATATAATTTTGATAGAAATGAATCTTTATACCATCTAAAGTCTGACATAGTTTTGCATTTCAAATTGATCAATTGTTCTCTATTCTTTTCATAGATGTCCTGATAGTTTCCAGCAAAATGGTAAACTATGTTGTAGAGCAAGGTTGATATGGCGTCTGAGACTGTTCCTAGGGGTTGTCCTTGGTCATTTGTTAGGATAATGGGTCTACCATTTTCATCTATTTTAACAGCATCTATTATAGATTTTCTTTGGGTTTCATCTAGATAGTGATCCCACCAGCCCCTTAATTGTCCAGAAAATCCTATGACAATCATATGGGCTGCTTCTTTTTCTTTATTTCCATTTGCAATGCATGCATTCGCATACATAATCATTTGATGGCACATGGTAAATATTTGATATTCTACAAACCCATCGATATTCCATTCAACAATTTCTTTACCATTGAAACATGTCATATTGGCTATGTGAGGCAGTTCTTCAAACTGTAGGTCTGCATAGGTTGGCCTGGGATAATAATTCCTTGTCATAGCCGTTTGGGTTGTAGTTTTGAAAGTCCTAATTCTATTTATCACATCGTCACTTCCTTTATCAGTGATTTGATTGATATTTTTATTGACTTTTAGATTTCCCAATTTATTTGCCAACTCATTGACTAGTTCCTCAGAAATAGAGGATCCCAAAGCCTTTTGTTTTCCAAGTTTGATACTGGACGAGAACATTTGTGGGACAAAAGGTGGGGTGACTACCTGAGTATTGGAAATATCAGAATGAGAGCTAGATGGAAGATTTACCTTTACTTCGCTTTTGTTGGGCTTTGTTCCGTCCATGAGGAAGGCTTCTATGCGATCTGTTTGCTGGCCAAGGGCATGCAAAGATACGTTTAAAAAGTTTTGTTGTTCCACAAGGTGGCCTATGTGTTCAGCTTTTATAGGTTCACTATGTGTAGTTTTGGATAAGTTTTTGAGTGGGCAAGCTTTGATGCTTTCGCCCTTTGCTTCTAACTGGATAGACTCAAATGGGGGGTGTACGGATTCTATCTGTTTTCCACTAGTAGTCTTCCAATCTTTAGAAGTTCTTTTTATCATGGTTATCTTCTCATTATCTGATTCTGGTTCAATTTTTTCTTTCTGCCGAGAACCTGGTTTGAAGAATTCTTCAAAATGTCTAATTTGACTATTTTCATACCAATCAAAGAAGAATATGTTCTTCTTTTGCTCAATCATTTCTTTATGCCAAACTTCTCTAATCTTTAGCCTAAAAGGTCGATCCACATTTTTGAAATATCTTTCCTTTTTGGCTTTATTTTTTGGAAGACCTATTTCCTTTAGAAGAAGCTCTTTATCTATTTGGAACTCTTCTTCTTCTAGAATTATGACACAATCTGTTTGACATTCAGGGTCATCAACTTCAATAACATTGATGTCAAAATCAGAGATTGAGGGTTCATACGAGCTATCTTCATATGTTGCATAGACAATATTTTGTGGCCGCATCTGGGGTCTATTGTCAATACTAACAGAGGGTCTGGCTTGGATGAATACTTTTCTTTTTGAAGAGAACATTACCTCAACATCCCCATCAGGAGTCTCAGTGACAGATTGGACTTCAGTTTGTTCAAGATTTTGTGGCTCAACTGCTTGGGTCAACGTCCACTTTTCGGGAAGTTTTATTTCGTCCCATTTTAAGGCTTTTGGAGTGATAACATTGTTTTTAGGATTAGCTTGGAGTAGAGTACTCAAGCCTTTGGGTGTATTTTGCTTTGCACATGGAGCTAAGGAGGTCATGGCTTTATAGTATATCCTGTAGGTTACAGAGATATTTTCGCTTCCCGGTTCAAGATCAAAGCCTGATGTTTGTAAATTCAGGGTAAGAACTTTGTGGATATTTGGATCTGATAAGGATACTGAGAAATCTGGGAAAGTGTTAAAAAACACTGGACCATTGCTGAGGCTGGCTTCAACCATCCCAAGCAAAGAATCTTGAAATCTTTTGTTTCTACAATCCCTTAGGCAAGCCAAGATGGATACATTTAAACCTTTTCTAGTTAGGGATCTGATGGCTATTTGGACTAACCCGAAGTGTAGATAATGATACTGGGGTTTAGCTCTTATATCATTTATTTCCTTTTCAGAAAGAAGATGCAGGGTTTCATGCATGGAACTAACACGAAATGTTTTTTCGATAGTTTTAATGAAATAGTCAGAACGAAGAGAGAAAGTTCCTACATGATAAATTTCTCTAATATTTATTTTAGGAATTTTCCAGTTAGCTATACTTTTTTCAATATCTTCAAAGCAAACAGATGATGCATTCTTCACGGACATAGTCTTAACCGACTTATCACTGCTACACGAGGCTATAGACCGGTCAGAAGCAGAAAGCGTCCTTACTAACCAAGACATCTTATACGAAGACAAAGGAGTTTAGATGGGTAGTTTCTAGTCCAACGGCAGGGTAATTAAACCTCACAATTACGATCAACCTGTAGGGTAGATGGTTTCCAGTCCAACGGCAGGGTAATTAAACCTCACAATTAAGACCAACTTGTTTCTTTCGCTAGGCTTGTATAATCCAACGCTCAAACGCCTATTCCAACGCTCCAACGCCAACAACGCCTATCTTCGGCTAAAAGGCTCACGGGTAGAGGCTCACGGGTCCGGGCAAACGGGTCCGTCCAGGCTTTTGCAAAAGAAACAGGGTCTCCGCGACTACGGCTTACCAACACTCTACGGGATCTCCGCGACTACAGCTTACTACCACACCCTCTCCCCCCCGTTCGGAGAAGATGGCTTGGGGAGCTCGGGCACACACTGGCTCCGATACCAGATCGACACCCAGGTGGTCAGGTCTAGGTAGGATAAGGAGGGTATGTCCGGGAAGGTGGAGTAATATCTCTTTTTTTATAGTGGAATAATTTTTCTGAGCATCGTTCCAGGTTCCCGAGGTAAACCTGACAAGCTGCTCTTTAGAATCCTGCTCTTTAGAATCCTTTCTTTGTTTTAGGATTCCTCCGTAACCATAATCTGAGGCATCTGTTTCTATAATTTTGAATGCGTCATGATCTAGTATATTTAAGCAAGGCAACCTTTTCACTTTGCTCTTAATCTGTTTTACTGCCTGAGTATGTTTTATGGTCCAGGCAGGAGGATTTTTCTTTAACCTTTCGGTTAAAATCCTTCGATCTTTTGCCAGTGCTTCATAGAAATCTGAGACATAATTCAAACAACCTAGAAATTTTTGCAGTTGTTTCTTATCTTTAATCTCATCAGGAAATTTATCAGCAAATTCAATGACTCGGGTAACAGGCAAAACCTGGGTGTCGATCTGGTATCGGAGCCAGTGTGTGCCCGAGCTCCCCAAGCCATCTTCTCCGAACAGGGGGGAGAGGGTGTGGTAGTAAGCCGTAGTCGCGGAGATCCCGTAGAGTGTTGGTAAGCCGTAGTCGCGGAGACCCTGTTTCTTTTGCAAAAGCCTGGACGGACCCGTTTGCCCGGACCCGTGAGCCTCTACCCGTGAGCCTTTTAGCCGAAGATAGGCGTTGTTGGCGTTGGAGCGTTGGAATAGGCGTTTGAGCGTTGGATTATACAAGCCTAGCGAAAGAAACAAGTTGGTCTTAATTGTGAGGTTTAATTACCCTGCCGTTGGACTGGAAACCATCTACCCTACAGGTTGATCGTAATTGTGAGGTTTAATTACCCTGCCGTTGGACTGGAAACTACCCATCTAAACTCCTTTGTCTTCGTATAAGATGTCTTGGTTAGTAAGGACGCTTTCTGCTTCTGACCGGTCTATAGCCTCGTGTAGCAGTGATAAGTCGGTTAAGACTATGTCCGAAAAGAATGCATTGTATAATTATAATACGTGTAGTATTAGTTCTATGTATGAACCCCTGTTTTCTAAACCTAAAAAAGAAATAAAAATTACACGAGAAAACGATTCCCAAGTAGTATCAATCTCTAATGTTATTGAAATAGACAATCTCAAAGACCAAACAAATTTTGTCACAACATTAGAAGAAGGTGAGTTCCAAATAGATAAAGAGCTTCTTCTAAAAGAAATAGGTCTTCCAAAAAATAAAGCCAAAAAAGTAAGATATTTCAAAAATGTGGATCGACCTTTTAGGCTGAAGATTAGAGAAGTTTGGCATAAAGAAATGATTGAGCAAAAGAAGAACATATTCTTCTTTGATTGGTATGAAAGTAGCCAAATTAGACATTTTGAAGAATTCTTCAAACCAGATTCTCAACAAAAGAATAAGATTGAACCTGAGTCTGGTAATGACAAAATAATCAGCCCAATGAAGGCTTCTAGGGATTGGAAGACAATCAGTCGAAGGCAGATTAAATCTGCTTGCTCACCAATTGAGTCCACTCAATTAGAAGCAAAAACCAAGGAAGAGAATATTAAGGCATGCCCGCTAAAAGATATATCCAAAGCTACTCAAGAAAAACCCACAAAAATAGATCACATAGGCTACCTTATGAAAAACCAGAACCCTATAAATACATCTTTGCGTACTCCTGGCCAACGAATAGACCCCATAAAGACCATCCTTGGGGACAGAACAATGCCCAACAAAAGTAAGAAAAAGGTAAATCATCCATCTAGCCCTCATCCTGAAACCCAAACAGCTGTCCCATCTTTTGTCTCAAAACTTGGAAAACAAAAAACTCTGGGACGCTCTGTTTTTGAGGAACCAAACAACGAGCTAACAAATAATTTGGAAAATTTAAATATCACCAAAAACAACCAAATCACTGATGAAGAAAGTAAAGATTTAATAAACAAGATTAGATCTTTCCAAATGATAAAAAATTATTATCCAAAGCCAATCTACGCAGAACTACCCTACATAACCAGTATGATATGCTTCAAAGAAATCACTAAAGGGAATACTGGAGGGAATGTAGAATACCAAATATTTACTATGTGCCATCAGATGATTATATATACAAACTCTTGCATGACAAAGGGACATAAAAAGAATGAAACCACCCATATGATTGTCATAGGATTTACGGGGCAAATAAGGAGCCCGTGGGATCACCATCTAGATGAAATCCAAAGAAAATCCATAATTGATGCCGTTAAAATAGATAAAAATGAATGGCCAATTGTCCTAATAGGTGATCAAGGACAATCTTTAGGAACAATCCCAGATGATATATCAGCCCTACTCTACAGTATAGTTTGCCATTCAGTAGGAAACCATCAAAAGAATAGAGAGCGCTTAGGTTACAAAACTATTTTCAGATGGTGTAAAAATCTGTTCCTATCAAAATTATTTGTCCTTCCAAATTCCAATCAGAATTTCTGGAAAGAAAAATATATACCTGATCCATCTCCCCTATTTCCTGAAAAGGTTAGAAATACTTTAAGAAAAGGGAGTACAAAACATCAAAACCTAGATAGAAGTAAAATCACCCAAAAACTGCAAATGATTAGAGCTAAGCTATGTAATGATTTAAAAAGCATGGAACAGCTCAAAAAACAAAGAGAATTAAGGGAGTTGTGCTATCAATTTGGATTCCAAGACCCACTTAAATCTAGAAGAAAGGGGTCAAATAGATACCATAAAAGAGCTTATAAGAAAGTAAAACACCCTATCTTTAAGAGAAGGCATAAAAAGATATATAACAAACAAAATGTCTCGAAACATTTCAAAAGAAAGCCCAAGTCTAATAACCAAGGGTATGGCCAAAACAATCATAAGACTCTAAATTGCCATAAACCGAAAGAAAAAGCTTTGCTTAAACCAGAATCTAAAGATAAAAAAGAAAAATCAGAGGAAAACCTCTTGGTTCTCACTGATTTGGAACAATTTGTTTTAGATACCTTTGATACAGTGCAAAATCCAGAAGAAAAGGAGATTATCCTTGAAAAGTTTCTATCAAGGGTAAAAAATAACAAAGATGAAATGAGTAATGAAATTAAGCAAAAGAAATTTTATGCCACAAACAAGGTCTTCAATAAGGTTGAAAATTTGAAGAAAAAAAATAAGCAACTAGATCTCGAAGCACTCTCGAAAGAATACAATCTTATAAAAGAAGAATTAAGAAGCCTTAAAAGGAAGGCAAAAATTATCGAACTCCAAGATTCCAAAGACGATAATGAAGCCCAGAAAGAGGAACTAGTTGGTTCTATAGAAAGATATTTCAAGCAAAAATGGTATGCTGAGATTTTATATAAATTCCATGATGGATTCAACTTCAAGTATAGAACTTTGATAGATTCAGGCGCAGATGTAAACTGCATCAGAGAAGGAATTGTTCCATTCAGATATTTTGAAAAATCTTCTCATAAGGTCCATGCTGCCAATGGCAATCTACTCCAAGTAAGCCACAAAATTCCTGAAGTCCATGTTTGCATTTCTGGAGTATGTCTAAAAACATCATTTTTACTAATCAAAAACCTCAATCAAGGAGTAATTTTAGGAACTCCATTTTTATCGTTAATACGTCCTTTTCTTGTGACTAAACAAAGTATCCAATTTAGCATTAAAAGCAAAAAGGTTGAGTTGATGTTCACTTCTCAGCCTGAAGAAACTTTATTAAATCATTTAAAAGAAGTGATCTATCACAAAGAACAATTTATCAATGAGGTAGCCATCGAAATTAAAAAGACAAGAATAGACAAAACCCTTGAAGATCCAAATTTCAAAATCAAAATAAAATCCTTAGAAGAAAAATTTATTAAGGAAAATATGCTCTGATCTTCCCTCTGCCTTTTGGCATAGGAAGAAACATGTTGTTGCTCTCCCATATGTATCTAATTTTAGTGAGGAAAAGATCCCTACCAAGGCAAGGCCCATCCAAATGAATAGTAGACTTTTGGAAATTTGCAAATCTGAAATTAATGAACTACTAAAGAAGAGTTTAATAAGGAAAAGCTCCTCGCCTTGGAGTTGCGCAGCTTTCTATGTAGAAAATGCTGCTGAAAAAGAGAGAGGTGTTCCTAGGTTAGTGATCAATTATAAACCTCTCAACAAAGCTTTACAATGGATAAGGTATCCAATCCCTTATAAACATGATTTGATCCGAAGAATTCAAGGATCACAAATATATTCCAAATTTGATATGAAATCTGGATTTTGGCAAATTCAAATAAGAGAAGAAGATAGATATAAAACTGCTTTTACAACCCCATTTGGCCATTATGAATGGAACGTGATGCCTTTTGGATTAAAAAATGCTCCATCTGAATTTCAAAAAATAATGAATGAGATTTTCCTGCCATATACTTCTTTCATTATAGTCTATATAGACGATGTTTTGATCTTCTCACAAAATATTGATCAGCATTGGAAGCATCTAAACACTTTCCACAAAATTATAATCCAAAATGGTCTTGTAGTATCTGCACGAAAAATGAAACTTTTCCAAACCAATATACAATTTCTTGGATACAAGATACAACATGACCAGTTTTGCCTGTTACCCGAGTCATTGAATTTGCTGATAAATTTCCTGATGAGATTAAAGATAAGAAACAACTGCAAAGATTTCTAGGTTGTTTGAATTATGTCTCAGATTTCTATGAAGCACTGGCAAAAGATCGAAGGATTTTAACCGAAAGGTTAAAGAAAAATCCTCCTGCCTGGACCATAAAACATACTCAGGCAGTAAAACAGATTAAGAGCAAAGTGAAAAGGTTGCCTTGCTTAAATATACTAGATCATGACGCATTCAAAATTATAGAAACAGATGCCTCAGATATATATATATCGATCCAATTTTTTCTAGGCCGAAAATTGAGATATGATAGTAACTATAAACAAGACAGAATAAAGATAGTGACCTTTACAACCGTAGAACTAAACTTGGAGTAATGTAGATCGAGCTCCAATCCCTGCTTGACTCCCTTGAGCAAGAACGCCGAGAGCAGGAAGAGCGAGAGCAAGAAACTGAGCTTGAGAGAGCAAGAACACTAAGCTTGAATGGCTCGAGCTAGGGGACAAGAAGGTTCAAATACTGGGAGAAACATTAGTCCCGGTTTTGGATCCAAACCCGGGCTAAAAGTCAAGCTTTAGTCACGGTTTTGGCCACAAACCGTGACTAAAGATTTAGTCCTGGTTTTTAGCTCCAACCGGGGCTAAATATTGGGTTTTAGTTCCGGTTCTTTACCCCAACCGGGACTAAAAGCTCTCCCAGGGCTTCTAGCCGTTGGGAGCCGTTGGGAAAGAACCTTTAGTACCTAGCTATTCTTTAAAGCCAGGATTAATGATATTTTTTTCCCGGGCGCAAAAAAATCCGGTACTAAAGCTGAAATCGGCTGCGGATCAAAAGTCTGCTCTCTACTAGTGCTTGGTAAAAAAATAGCATTTACATACTGAATTTGGTATGCTTTCCGTATTTGAGATTGTGACTCGGCATTAGCATTATCATTTGGTCGGTTCATAGAAAATTGTTTCAGATTTGGGAGTGAGAAACCAAAAAACATCTTGTTTATTGGAGTCATTAGATAGGCATGGCAGTTTGTTGTCGAGCTCATTGCTGATTAATTTTCCTTACAACAGGAACTGAACTATCTTTTTGTTCTGTTTCTCTTATATAGTCTTTATGTGATATTGTAGTAGCATCCTGTGTCTTCATGCTTTCAACACTAGTACACAAAACTTCTGTGCTGGCGGTTGGGAACGCATTTCTACAGGCGTTTGTCCTAACCGCCAGCGGGAAAGGCCAGTAGAAATCAAGATTTGTACTGGTGGTTTTTTATGAACCGCCTGTAGAAAACAGATTTCTACAGGCGGTTCCTAAAGGGAACCGCCAGTAGAAATGTGATTTCTACAAGCGGTTCCCTTTAGAAACCGCCTGTAGAAACCTATTTTCTACAGCCGGTTTGTAGTATGAACCGCCTGTATTTATTTTTTCCCGCCTCTTTTCAAAACTGGCAGTGCTCTGTTTTTTGCTTTGTTTCTAATATAGTATAATATTAAATATAATAGGGTCATTATCTATACACAGATACAAACATGTAATTAATTAATTATATGTACATCATGTTAATATAATCCTTCTAAGTTTTTACATCATTATATATACAAATACACACATATACATCGATCAAAGTTTTCAAATTTTCCGATCCATGCCCTAGCTAGTAATCTTCGCGCTGAAGATTTAGCTTGCCAATATCTGATAGTGGTCTATACTTGGGCTCTGCTAAGGGGCCTTTAGGATCGTGAAAGTTGCCGTCGGATGATATGATTTCTCTCATCATGAAATTGCACAAGTCCTCGACGATGCCCAGCAAAGTTTCTTCCGACATGTTAGCTGCCCTTTCTTTTTTACATCCCTGACCCTATATAATTAAACATCAACTTTTTTACTTGATTATTAAACAAGAATATGAACTTGTAATGACATTGATTGCTTGTGCATATTACCTGAGGGTTGTTGACGTATCGTCCATTGACCCTCATGAACTCGCACACATAATCACAATGGACTGATCCGACTGGTTGCTTATGGCACTATATAAATATAAATAGAAGACAAATAATTAAGTTGTCAACTTTATATATTGTCATATAGCATATGGAATAAGGTATACATACCGGCCAATCATGAATCATATTCATTTGTGGAATCGCCCCCAACGACTTTTTCTTTTCCTTTCCCTTTTCTATTTTGGACCACCGCCAAGCTCTATATAACAAGTCGAATTAATCATATAACCAAATTAGCTAGCAAATCTCTCTCAAGCTGATGATATCACACACATCGACAAAAGTGTATACATATGCATACACGAGAACTTAGCTTACCGCTCTATGAGAACCAAGGCAATTGCATAACTTGAGGGCAAATAGTCTGCAGAGTCATAGACGACCACCCGTCCATCCCTTGGATAAATAAAAAAGCAGATCCAGTGGTCCCTGCATTAATCAAATTTGTGAATCTATATTGATGTTCTAATGCACACAATTAATAAGCTGACACATATACTGTATAATGTACTTACCCAAAGTGGTACGGTGCTATTACGACTTGCCTGTTCCTCCATTGCTTCAGCGCGTTCCCAATATAAATTGCATATTTGGCTTCCAGATTCTTACGCAGCTCCACCATTTTCATGGAAGCTTCTTCCTCACTCAGGCCCTTTAGGTCATCATGTCCTGGCCCGATAGTTAATGTATGCTCGGACTTGCTTAGTTTAATTGGAGAAAGATATCCAATCAATTTGCTTTCGTCTCTTTCCTTGCGTTTTTCCTGCTCATCATATTGCATTCTACAAGAGGGTAATATATACTTACAATGTCAGTGATCCTCATCAAACTTGTTCACACAACACAACAAATTTATGATAACGATACACAAGTATATATACTTACAATGCAAATAATGTGACGGTCTGTACGTCAAGTCTCTTGAGGTTCATCATCAACCAGATGTCCTCGAAGCTGAGCATGGCCGTATTCTGAGGAGAAAGAAAAGCCCTATATGGTATGCTTACAATTATCGAGTCGAGTCCAGCGTGGGAAGCTCTCATGTACCAGTCGTGCATCCTTTTTATACCAGCTGGAATGCTTGTTAGTCGCTTCCAACTGAGAAGGGGCTTGGTGAACATATAAGTATCTGGGACATGTTCATAATCCTCCTTCGTTGGCTTCCTGATCTGTATGACTTCCTGTTGTGCTGCCTTCGCATGCTCAACCAAGTCAACGATCTGTGTCGTGCGATTCTTTTCAATTCCTTTCATAAATAGAGCCGTGCCAGCAAATTTCTTCTTTGGCTCATATGGGGATACCAATTTCGGTACCGGGAATTTTCTCTTCTTAGGCGGCGATGGATCTGGCGGGGTCATAAACAACTGTTCGGATTCTTTGGCTGGTGGGGACGAGTGAGGCATCGGCGGTAGTGGGGTTTGTTGCTCAGGTGGTGATGGTGGGTCAGGAAGACGAGGTGGTGATGGCTCAGGATATGGTGGGTCATGATATGTTGGGTCAGGATGAGGTGACTCGGCATGTGTAGGCTCCTGATTTAGTGGCTGCTCTTGAGTCAACTGGACATCTCGTCGAGACCACAGGATGAAATTTTTGACAGCCTGACCGAGTTTCTCAATATCATCTGGGCCTGGGATGTCTAGCATGTCATCCTCATATCCTTGGACGACCGTCAAGACTTCTACCTTGCAGTAGTCATCCGGAATGTCACTGTTATGGTACCTGCGTCCTGGGATAGCAAATCCACTGGCCACTTCCCTTGTACAAATATTATTCAAACCGTACCTTATAACTAGGGAACAAGGTGTTGGCCATGTGATGTCATCAACTGGATAGCGATCCTTGTTGGCCGTAGACGCGACACTGCTTTTGATCGGTGGACTCGCTAACTGTTGATCAGTTGCTGGTACAATCTGCATCTGGGATGGAGCTTGAGTGGTAGTCATTTGTTGTTGACTGGACACCACGCTCGCCAATTTCTGCACCAAGTCAGGATCAGGGTTAGCTAGCATTGCCGACATCATCGCTTTGAAGTCCTTCTTGGCCTCTTCCTCAAAATAGCTCCTCATCTCTTCCTTGTATCTATCACGTTTCTTGTACATGTCCTCCCACTCCTGACCAAAACCTTCTTTCCATCCCTTCCTGGATGAAATCCCTCGCACACGTCCAGGATGCTCGGGGTTACCCAGAGCAACAGTCAGGACGTCCTTCTCCCTTTGTGGCCTGAATGATCCTTCCTTTTGCTTAGCTGCCACTGCATAGATGTTCTTTGCAGCTTCTTCCACCAATGGATCCTGAAAGGATGCGCCTGTATCTGTTAGTTCTCTAGGTTTTCGAGCACGAAGCCAATTTGCGCTCCTTTCGCCAATTTCCTCAGACAGCACAGGCAACCCCGCCGCCTTCCTTTCAGCCTCTTCTCTTCTCCACTTCTCTAGCTGACGGTCATATCCACCTGAGCCAAGGTGGTGCTTGTACACGTTCTTCTTTGCTTGTTCTGAAGCAGCTTGGCTCGCAGCTAGGAATTCCGGCTGATTCTTCTGCTCTTGAAAAACAGCCCACTGACCTGCTGTGATCTTGTACTTCGTTGTCGGGTCCAAACCGAGCTTTAGGTATTTCACATTGAGCTCAGACCTCCAGCCTCGAAACGAGATCGCAATCTGCTTCATGGCATATGCCCTAACAAGGTTTTCTGAACCCTGAGGAAAAAGAAACCTCGTGCAAAGCTTATCCCACATGGCCGTCTTTGTATCAGCTGGCACATTCTTCCAATTAGATATTGTGCAGTCCAGCATATCTCTAACTAAGAATCCAACCGCGTTCCGAAACTTGGCTGGCACTGGTTGAGGACCCACATGTTGTCCTTTGGCATTGACTTCTGTAACCCTATATGTCTTGTCCGGCCACTTGTTCACTCCCCTATCACCTCTTGCTCGATCACCCTGCTTCCTTTTCCTTGAACCAGTATCGGTGGTCGTCTCGGTTGGTTCTGGGGCGGCAGCTCCAGGTGTCACTGTATCTTCTTCAGCAATTTCCCGGAATTGAGACATCACCTCCTATATCATGGAGGTAAGGTGTAAATAAAATAATAAACACATGAAATCATGCACGGTAAGTTAATCATGGATGTGTGTTTACCTCGTCATTTTCCGGATCGTAATCTGGGTCACGATGCATTTCACGGCGACCCGCCCTATCGATGCTAGGGTCCGGATCGCTAGGGGTGTGGTATGATCCTTCCCTTATCGAAGTAGAACTCGAGTCATTGTGGGAGGAACCTGCTTGTCCTTGGTTCGTTTGCGAAGTCATGTCGATGTTTCTAGCATATAAATGTAACATGAAAGGAATAATCATTATAAATATGTATGTATATGTATATACAACATGAAATGAATAATCATTATAATTATATAATGAAAGATACATGATAACATGAAAGGAATAATCGAAAACCCAAACTAAAAAACCCTAATCAACTAAGTTAATTACAAATGCAATAAATTACAATGCAATAAGTTAATTACAATGCAAACAGAATATTACAATGCAAACATAATATGTATACGAATATTTATATGAATATATAACATGAAAGGAATCATCATTTATTAATTATACAATGGAAGATACATGATTAATTATACAATTAATGAAAACCCTAACTCAAAGAACCTAACTACAATTAACTTAAAACCCTAACTAAAAAAATCTAACTAAATAACCTAACTAAAAAACCTAACTAGAAAATCTAACTAAAAACCCTAACTAAAAACCAAACTCAAAAAACCTAACTAACTAACCCTAAAACTAATTAACTAACCCTAAAAACCTAACTAATAACCCTAAAATCTAATTAACTAACCCTAAAAAAATCTAAGTGATTAACTAATTTAAAAAAATCTAAAAAATCTAACTAACCCTAAATAATTAACCAACCCTAAAAACTAAAAACTAAAAACTAAAATCTAAAAAACCTAACTAAACCTAATGCAGGCCGGCCCATTAGCAGGCTGGCCTGCTAAGGCCCAGTAGGCCGCTGCAGCGCCGCCGCCGACCCGCACGCGCCGCGTCGCCACCGCCGTGCCGCCCGCGCCGCCCCGCCCGCGCCGCGCCACCACCGCGCCACAGCCGCACCGCCGCCGCGCCGCCCGCGCCGCGCCACCACCGCGCCACCGTCGCTCCGCCGCCACCGCACCACCGCGCCGTCGCGCGTGCGCACACCACCCGCCGCCACTGCCGCGCCGCCGCCGAGCACCAAGGAGCGTAAGAGAGAGGCAGGGAGAGAGCGAGCGACCTACCGGCGTGGGGGCTTGTGCTGGTGGCTCGCGGCGGCGCGCGGTCGACGGTTGAAATTTTGGCAGCCTGACGGCGTCCGTGAAGAATGCGCGGCCTCCGGAGACTTAGCGAAAATTTGGATTGCGAGGGTGGTATATATAATCGGGGCATTTGTGCTGGCGGTTCTCTTAGCGAACCGCCTGCACAAACCATTTGTATAGGCGGTTGTTTAAGATAACCGCCAGTAAAAACCTTTTATGCAGGCGGTTCTCTTAGCCAACCGCCTGCACAAATGTCTTACTGCAGGCGGTTCGCTAAGAGAACCGTCAGTACAAATTATTTTTATTAATTATTTTAATTTGTGTAGCTAGATAATATCTTTGAATATTCATATATTGGGTTTGGTAGCTTCAAGAGTGGTAGTTCTTTTTTTGTTAGTTTCCAAATAAAGTTATTTGCATTATAAATAATTAATATATATTATTTTACACATTATTTTAAAGGTATTATGATACTCTTCGATATATATAATATATAATATACAAACACACCCTTTGACCGAACCCTGGATGGTCTCAACTGGAAAATTCATGAATATAAAGTTTGTTACACTCATCAAGTTATACCTTTTGTATAATGGTCAACTTTTCATTTGAACAATTTTGGACCACTCAATTTTGAATTTTGAGAGAATTCATAGCCACGCACCGGTTTTCGGAACCCTAGATGGTCTCGACTGGAAAAGTCATGAATACCAATATTGTTCCACTCATCAAGATATACATTCCATATATAGACTATTTTTGCATTTGACAAAGTCTTGGAAAAGTGTAGTTGAAAATCCACAATTCTCACATATAGTTTCAAATAGTTTATGTGAGATTCTAGCTTTGGTGAGTATTGTTTACTTAAACTTTGTCAAATGTAAAAATGATCTATATAAAAAGTTTGGATCTTGAAGAGATATAACAACTTGGTATTCAAATGTTTTCCATTTCAAGTCATCTAGTTTGTCATTTGACCAAGTTTGACCAAAACCCGTCTTGCATTTTAAAATCATGTGCCTAGGACTGGCTAAAATTTATCCAAATGGAAAAATGGACAATGTACCAAATGTAGATCTTGTTGAGCTCTAACAAATTTGTATTCAAATATTTTTCATTTGAAGAGGTCATTTGATCAAGTTTGACCAAAGTCAAAACATTGGTTTCTACAAACACACCCTTTGACCGAACCCTGGATGGTCTCAACTGGAAAATTCATGAATATAAAGTTTGTTACACTCATCAAGTTATACCTTTTGTATAATGGTCAACTTTTCATTTGAACAATTTTGGACCACTCAATTTTGAATTTTGAAAGAATTCATAGCCACGCACCGGTTTTCGGAACCCTAGATGGTCTCGACTGGAAAAGTCATGAATACCAATATTGTTCCACTCATCAAGATATACATTCCACATATAGACTGTTTTTGCATTTGACAAAGTCTTGGGAAAGTGTAGTTGAAAATCCACAATTCTCACATATAGTTTCAAAAGTTTGGATCTTCAAGAGATATAACAAAATATATCAGGAATGGATTACAGGACACATGATCCTAGCTATCCTACTACTGTTCTTCCTTCTCCATCGTGGCGCACCCATGGCAATGCAGTTTGTGGGATGCTTCGCTCAACATTCTTTATCTTGATTGGATGGTCTTTAAAGACACTCATTTCGTCAAATTGGTTAAAATCCTCCAGATCAATTACATCGTCAACTCCTATGGCTTGTTGTTTTCCAGGAAAAACAACATGTTTTGGCTTGTCGGTGCTTTTCTTCTCATTCTTGGAAAGAACCAGTTCAGCATAGAAGACCTGTGCAGCACGGTTAGCAAGGATCCAAGGGTCATCTTTGTAACCTACTTTACTTAGATCAAGAACTCGGAGCCCATAGTTATCCACTGTGACATGTTTGTCTTCAACCCATTGGCAACGAAACACGGGGACCTGGAATGTACCATAATCTAGTTCCCATATGTCCTCAATGAAGCCAAAGTAATTAGTGATTTCACCAGTTCCATCATCTAAGGCCTCGCACCAGACACCACTGTTTCGTGACATACTCTTTTGGTCCTTGGATTTAGTACAAAACGTGAAGCCACTAATGTCATAGGTTTGCTATGTCGTGACCTGCGTGATGGTCCCGATGCCAACTTTTTGATGGTTTTTTCCTCAAATGTTTCCCCATTTGGAATGTTCTTCTCACATAGCCATGTGGTAAACCGCTGCTTGTGTTCTTTCATTACCCAATCATCTATGCATCCAGGATTGTGTTTTCGAAGCTCATTAATGTGTTGCTCGATGAAAGGGTCAACTAATGTTAGCTGTTGAAGTATGCTGTGGTGTGCCTCAAGGACTGTATTGTAATCTAAAGGGATGAATGATTTCCTTCCCATCCTCCCACGTCCATGCAGCCTACCCTCATGTCGTGTGGGAGGCAAACCTATTGCAATCTGGTCTTTTAGGACATTATTGCAGAAAGGACCTCCGGACTCAATGGCCTCTTCAGTCAAGTACCCCTCCATCATGGATGCCTCAGGACGAGCACGAGTTGAAACATAGCCATTCAATACTGACATGAAGCGCTCATATGTCCACATTTCATGCAAATACATGGGGCCCAATGCTTCTATTTGTCCCACCAAGTGCACCACGAGGTGTACCATTATATCGAAGAAAGATGGGGGAAAACACATCTCAAGCTGTGACAATGTCTCCGCTATGAATTCTTGTAGAGAAGGCAACTCATCACGGTCAATTACCTTCTGTGAGATCTTATTGAAGAAGTAGCACAACCTTGTGATTGCCATCTTTAAGTACACTGGCTTTATAGCCCTAATGGCAAGAGGGAGAAAGGTAGTCAACATGACATGACAATCATGTGAGTTGTAGTTGGTGAGCGTAAGATCTTTCATTGACACAATACTTCTTAAGTTGGAGCAAAATCCAGATGGAACTTTCAAATTCTTCCAGCACACACATATCGCATGTTGCTCATCTTTGTTGAGGTTGTAGCTTGCTGCTGGGAGGTGGTACTTCCCATTTTCAAGAGGAGTAGGGTGAAGCTCCTTTTTTATGCCTAAGTTTACCATGTCAAGACGTGATTTCAGTCCTTCCTTTGTCTTGCTCTTCATGTCTAGCAAGATGCCAACTATGCTCTCAAGGACATTCTTCTGAACGTGCATGCCATCGATCGCGTGACGTACGTCCAACTCTTTCCAATACGGTAAATACTTGAAGAACACTGACATCTTCTTAAAAGTAACCCCTGGAGTTGGCTTCACATCCTTTCTAGCCTTCCCTTCTTTTGTCTTCTTCCCGAAAGCGAACTTGATGTTTTTGACAATTTCAAAAACTCTTTGACCTTTGCTATTACCTGATTGAGCAGTAGAATAGTTAGCTATATGGTTGGATATGTTCAACATTATCATCGACCACAATGACCAAAAGATTACCTGATGGAGCAGTAGAATGTAGTTCATCCGTATTGTCGAAGTACTTATCCATCTTACGCAAACGAAACTTGTGTCCTTTCGGTAAGAAACGTCTGTGCCTCATGTAAACCAGCTTGTTTGATTCATCTAGGTATACACAAGCTGTTTCATCTATGCATATTACACAACCAACCTTTCCCTTGAATTGCCCTGATAGCACGAATAGAGCAGGGTAGTCATTGATGGTAACAAATATAATTGCTCTAAGTGTGAATGTCTCTTTGCGGTATTCGTCCAACACTTGGACACCTTCTTCCCACATTTTTTTCATATCTGTAAGTGCATTCGTCCCCTATGTGGGATTTTGGTGATTAATGACAATCAAATTAGGGACTAACGATTTTATCAAGATTATGTGCAGGTGTTAGTCCATATGAATGAGCAAATTGAAATATTTGGTGAAACAGCACCCCTCCAACTTGACCGAGTTACTTGGTGATCTTTACTCATAATTTAGCAAGTTTTATCTTTTATTGAGTATAGGACTACCGCACTATCAAGAGGGATGCATAGCTAGTTGAATAGTAGAAGGTTTAAAGTGCTCAAATATTGGCTTAAACAAACATGCTTGAGAGACACCTTCACACACTTGTGCACTGCCCTATCCTGTTCTGCCCCTGGAGAATCGGTAGTACCGGTCTTGTACCGGTAGTACCGGTAGGACTTAGAGCAGGATCCTCTCCAGCGAACTGCTTGCTCTCGGGTTCCACGTAAGTTTATTCCGGTAGTACCGGATTTTAATCCGGTAGTACCGATGTTGAACCGGTAGTACCGACTCTGAATCGGTAGTACCGGTAGGACTTAGCGCCGAGACTCCTCCCAGCCAACTCGCTGCTCTCGGGTTTGAGTAACTATATTTCGGTAGTACCGGATTTTAATCCGGTAGTACCGGTTCCAGAGTGGTAGTACCGGTCCTTGACCGGTAGTGCCGGTAGGACTTTGCCCAAGCAGTTACCCAGGGTCTGGATCGGTAGTAACGACTGTACTTTGGTAGTAGGTTGACTGTTGTATCGGTAGTACCGGTGTTCCACCGGTAGTACCGGTCAAGTCAGCTTGACTGACAAACTTTTCTACCGTTGGGGCCTCGTGCAGTGCGTGTGTCAGACTTTTAACGTTCGATCTGCTGAGGTAGCATCGGTACTACCGGTAGGAATTGGTAGTACCGGTAGCTCCCAGACGGAGGAAGTATAAATACTTCTTCCCTCTTCTTTAGAACGTTACCCACTTCATTTTATTGCCTACCAACCCGAGACAACAGCTCTCTCTTGCTCTCCCACTCTCTCTCACACATATTCATTGCTCATAGCTCAATCCATTGCAAGTTTCAAGTTGAGAAGTGAGATTCGAGTGAGGAAAACTTAAATCCATTGTTTGAGCACTTGATTCCTCCCTCTAGCCGGCTTTGCTTTGCATTTGTTACTCTTGGGTTCTTAGAACCCTAGGCGGCTAGGCGTTTTTCGGGAGAGCCCGGTTTGATTCATTTGTGAGGGCTCCCCGAAGTGTTTGTATCACCCCAAGATTCTAGTGAAGAAACTCAAGTGACCTTTGTGGTAACCTTGAGTGAGGAAAGGAGGTGAAATAGACTCCGACCTTTGTGGTCACCTCAACAACGAGGAGTAGGCCTTCCTTTGTGGATTGACCGAACCTCGGGATAAATAACTTGTCCCTTGCTCTCTTTGTTGTTGTGTCTACTTGTGGTGTCACGGCTTCGACCGTGCTCTTTCTCTCTCTAACTTGTTCTTAGGTTTGGAGGCCCGATCTACGATTTGGTGGTGATTCAAGTTAGGGTGAAGGTTGCAAGGAACTCTACATACACTTGGGTGGTTTGGTATAGCATAGATCTAAACTTACTCTGTAGTTAATCTTGGTTTCGTAGCTATCTGTTCTTGACCGGTAGTACCGACGGATTGCATCGGTACTACCGACAGGTATCGGTAGTACCGGTCCAATCCCGGTAGTACCGGTCTCTGTTCTCACTTTTCAATTGAGTTTGAGTTTCAGGTTTTATACTACGCCTATTCACCCCCCTCTAGGCATTGTAGATCCTTTCAATTGGTATCAGAGCCTAACCCTCGTGTTAGCGCTTCACCGCGTGAGGGAACACAATGTCGGAGATAAGTGAAGCTCAAATGACCCAATTCGCCGAGAAGATAGCAGAAAAATTGTTGGAAAATCAAACCAAACACTTTGAAGAGCAAATGAGCAAGATGAGAGAAGAGATTGAGAGCTTGAAGGTAGCCTTGAGTAACAAGAATGAGAAGCAACCTAGTACATCAAACTCAAAAGGTGGTGCAAATGAAGAAGAGAAAGATCAAGAAGGTGACAAGACACCAAAAGGGTTCACCGCTACATCCTTTGACTGCAATCTATTGAACAAGACCAATGTGAATCAAATGCCACACATCAATCTTGGGAAGCCACCGCCGTTTGATGGGATCAACTACAATGATTGGGCACACAAGATGAAGATGCATCTCATTGCGGCAAGGTGTTGGGAGATAGTGAGTATTGGCATTCAACCTCCGGAAGTAGATGGTGAAATCACTCCTCAAGATGTACATGATTTCCATCTTAATGCTCAAGCCGCATCATTAATTCTCTCATGCCTCAAGCCCGAAGAAAGCAACAAAGTGCATGGAATTGAAAATGCCAAGATGATTTGGGATACACTTAGACTATCATATGAAGGTGATGAAAGTGTGAGAAAGTGCAACATTGAGTTACTACATGGGAAGATTGAAAATTTCTCTATCAAGAGCGGAGAGACCACTCAACAAATGTTTGATAGATACATGACCTTGATCAACAAGATAAGAGCACTAGGTGATGAAAAGTGGGATGACAACTCGGCGGCAAGAAAGTTATTGAGAGCATATAGGGTCAAGAACAAGACACTTGCGGCAATCATCATGGAAAGGCCAAACTATGAGAAGATGACACCACATGAGATGCTAGCAAAGATAAAGCACCATGAAGTCCTTGATGATGAAGCTATTGAAGATCAATCACAAGAAACAAGCAACAAGAAATGTGTGGCTCTCAAGGCAAATCATGAACATGCATCAACTCAAGAAAGAAGAAAGAAGTACAATGATGATAGCTCAAGTGAAGAAGATGATGATTCCGATGATGAAGCCGCACTCCTTGTCAAGAACTTCAAAAGATTCATGAGAAGAAGGATGTCAAGGAAGAGCTATGGTGATGGAAGTAAAAGAAACAAGAAAAGAGTTTGCTACAAGTGTGGTGCCCATGATCATTTCATTGCCGATTGTCCGCAAAACAAAGAGAAGAACAAGTCCAACAAAGATGATGACAAGAAGAATAGAAGGAAGAAAAGAGGTGAAGCACACATTGGTGAAGAATGGTATTCTAGTGATGAGTCAAGTGATGATGAGAAGACCAAAGGGAAGGACAAGGAGAAGGGTGCCGCAAACATTGCTATTCACAAGACATCTTCTCCAAGCTTCTTCACCAACAACTCATCTTCATCCAAGCTCTTCATCAACCTCTCCGACGACGATAACGTCACTCCAACTTGCCTTATGGCTAAGGGGGAGAAGGTACCACACAACTCTCCTACATGCTCAAGTGATGAACATAGTGATAATGAAAATGATGAGATGAATGAATATAAAAGGAATTTGATAATTGAAACGACCTCGATTTCCACGAAGGGAAATCCACAGGCTCGAATTGTAATTCAACAGATTGCTTGGAACAATCCATGAAATTACCCATATCTCAGTTGCCACCAGGATCCATACAACGATATATAAGTCTTACATAAATATTTATTACATCGCCACACTGGCGGAATCAACAATCAGAGAAGCTTTAGAAGATGCGGAAGCGATTCATCCTTCACGGCCAACTTGAGTGTAGCACGTGACCCTATTCCTCGTCATCATCTCCCTCGAAGTCGTACTCATTCTCGTCACCTGACAGCAAATTTATCAGTACGATTTGTACTGGCCACGGAGCCCACCTATGCAGCATTTGCTTTGTGGAAAGTGGATGCAAGGCTATACAAGCAGACCTATAGGCTGAGGTTTTCCTATGCAGCTGTAATCAATGTTTAATTAGTCAAGTTTTATCACCAGTTAACACCATCATCCCTTTTCCCATCACCACACCTCACATACCCACACCTCACTCTCATTCGACAGGCCCAACTCCCTCTCGGGCCTATCTCAGCGGCACACTACCACAACGGGTACACTGCCGGAAAAATGTCATCCAGGGGGAGAAGAGAACACTCACTACACTAGTAGAAGCTTCACAGGAAAGGTCCATAGCCAACGAGTCGGCATATGTATCGATCGATCAACCATACACTCTGCAGAGGTTTCACTACCCACAAGATTAGCCATCATAGGTGTTGCGCAAACACCTAGGCAGAATTCCGGGTGCTTGCTTGCCTAGGTCGATGCCACCCTACCACTCAGCCCTGGGATATTCCGGATCCTACACCGTTATGCTGAGACTGGGAGACACAGTACCGGGCCCATCCAGTGGTACTGTGCATCTAGAACGGAACGGGAACCCATCGACCGTCTCCGCCCACCCTTATCACCTTTCAACCTAGCAGTAGTGGCACCGTCCTACCAAGTAGTCCAGCCGTCTCCCGCCCATCAGAAGCGAGTGAGTAGAAAAGGATTCCCATGAACCTGAAACTAGTCCATCCTAGGTTTGACCAAGCAGGCATCTCCACTTAGGGGATACCCTCCCCGTGCTATCACAGCACCTCCGTCCACGGGCTTCAAACCACCAAGGCTATCCCACCCGGAACCTCCTCAACAACTTTACCCGCCACAGGTATCTCGCTTGGGGATGCCCAGGTTGCACCCCCGGCACGACTTGCCCCATGGGCTTGTCTCACATCCCACTTGGTCGACATCAACCCTTACCACGCACCCAAGACGCACGCAGCACTCTCTCCCAGTAGTTATAATCAGTTATACACCGTCCCAATTCCACCACATAGCATATAGCAAGTAGTAAGTAGTGGAAGAGTAACAGTAAAATAAGCAGCAGCTAACCTAGCAGCGGACAGCAGGGTAAAGTCTTATCAAGGCAGGGAATTCAAATATACTACCATGCAACCAATCCATACATAATCATCAAGCAATAGCAACAATGTCATTTGCAATGCGTAATAGGATCTAAGAATTTGGTGGGACGTGGCACCTTCGTAGTCGTCTCCTAGCTCCTGAAAGTACTCGTGGTCGTCTTCCTTAGTCAGATCCTCCTCCTGCTCTGAAATCGAACACGAAATAGTCGCGTCAGCGACTCCTATAGAGTATTTCAGAAAGATCCAATAAAATAAAGAGCCAAATGCACACAAACACAGTCTTAGATTGTAGATCTCATTTTTCTGAGAATTTTGATATATGGTGCGCAATTTTTGGACTTCGTATGAATAAGTTATGAATTTCCGAAGATTATCCTATTTTCTGAAAATGGGAAAACTGGTCGGTTAATCAGGGGCAGCTCGGGATTGGTCCACGTGGCGCGCGGGTCCAGTTGTGCGGCAAGTGGCGCCTCAACAGAACACAGACCCGAGGGTCGCCCACCAGGTGTTCGATGCTGGTTCCCAGAGAGTTGCCGGAGTTGGCGTAGCTCGGCGTGGCTCGGCGGTGGTCGTGGGTAGCTCGGCTGTGGTTGGGGGTAGCTCGGCGGAGCTCGGCGGTGGTCGGGGGTAGCTCGGCGGAGCTCGGCGTAGCTCGGTTTAGCTCGGCGGGGCTCGGGCGAATCGGAGATTCGGGGCGCCGAGGGTGCCGCTCTCCCGAGCTCTCCCGGGGAGGCTCGGGCGAATCGGAGATTTGGTGCGCCCGAGGGTGCCGTTCTCCCGAGGTCTCCCGCGGAGGCTCGGGCGAATCGGAAATTTGGGCGCCCGAGGGTGCCGTTCTCCCGAGGTCTCCTGCGGAGGCTCGGGCGAATCGGAAATTTGGGCGCCCGAGGGTGCCGTTCTCCCGAGGTCTCCTGCGGAGGCTCGAGCGAATCGGACATTTGGGCGCCGAGGGGGCTGCTTTCCCGAGCTCTCCCGGTGAGGCTCGGGCGAATCGGAAATTTGGGCACCCGAGGGTGCTGCTCTCCCGAGCTCTCCTGGGGAGGCTCGGGCGAATCGGAGATTTGGGCGCCGAAGGGGCTGCTCTCCCGAGCTCTCCTGGGGAGGCTCGGGCGAATCGGAAATTCGGTGCTAGCAGGGTTCCAGGGCGTCTGTTCAAGGCGGCGGTGTCTCTCCGGTGCGGCGGACGATGACAGGGCGGCGATGACCATATTTCGGCAAGACAGGGCTCGGCTATCTAGCGGCGGTGCCGAGGCAGACTTGGCGAACCTCGGCGGCCTTTCTCCGCAGCGCGAGGCGACCGGGGGTACTCGGAACGGATCTTAGGCGAGGCGGAACGTGTCGGCGGCGATGTCGTTGCGACTGTGAGGTTCCGGCGGGGCTAAGGAGGTCTTCTAGGAGATGTATACGCGTCCAGGGTCTATGGCGATGGTATACCAACTACCAATTTTGGCTACCGAGCTTTCCAAGGTGCTCGGTTGTGGCGGCGGCGTGTCGCCGACGACGGCGGAAAGCGGCATCGCGGCTACGACCAAGTATTGGTTCAATCGAATGCGGTCTTGTCAAATTGGTGAGGCCAGAGAGGCATACAACACTCTGGTGGCGAACTTAGCCATGGCATGACCTTCTTCTGGCGACGGCTCCCGGCGGCGCTCCGGTAAGGTCGCGGCGCACGCGGCCAAGGCGATTCAGGCTTCCTCTAGCGCTTAGATCCGCGTAGCTAGCTCGAGGGGGTCGTGGCGGTGCTCCACGATGCTCTAACCTATACGGGTGCTAGTCGGATTGCTCGGAACGGGTGATTCGGCGTCGGAACGTGTCGGTGGTGAGCGCGCTCCGCCGAGAACGCATCGTGCTGCGTTCTCGGTCTAGCAAGCTTGTAGTCCGGGGGTTTCGGCCGGTCGAATGAGTGCATGGTGCAAGTGATCTTCCCGAGCCGGTAAAGGCTCGTGCCTGCGCGTCCCGAGGGTGGAACGCCATGGCAAAAGCAGGGCAAGGTTCGGACGTGGCGTGCGGTGGCTCACCGTGGTGTCGGTGAAGCTAGGATGGCGGTGCAGTGGCGAGTCGGAGCCGTGCAGAGCGATCGCAGTGCCGTGCCGCTCCTCGTCCGCAGCTCGGGCTTCTCCTCCGTGTCCGGCTCCGGCGTGCTCCGCGGCGGCGGCGCTCCGGCAGCTTCTCCTCCTCTGCTCCGCCCTTCTCCTATGCTCTCTCTCTCGGTTTGGTGCGGTGTGCCGGTCTGTGCTGCGATGGCGGCGAGGGGAAATGAGGGTAAGGCTTCGGGGTGCTCCAATTTATAGGCGAGCTTGGCCAGCTCCAATGGCGAACGGTCCTGATTGCGCTCGGCCGATCGAAGGGCCATGGCTCGAGTGGATCTAGGGCTCCGGATGGGCGCGGGTTCGCTTGGCGGCCAAGAAAGGAGGGGACAGGAGGGGGACAGCGGGGTCAGGGCTCTGCCATGCTGTCGGCTGTGGGACCGGGGTCACGCCATTCGCGCGACACCCCCGGCAGGCGCGTCGCCTTCGTGAGGAAGAAGAACAGTGGGGGGCGAGAGCGGCTGACAGGCGGGGCCGGGTTGGCAGCGAGCGCGAGCGTGAGCGCGTGTGTGCCGGTCGTGCGCGTGCGCTGCCGAGCCGCGACGTGGGCCGCGCGCGGTGAGATGAGAAGAGGAAGGTCGGGCGGGCTTGGGCTGGCTTAGCGACCCGGCTGGCCGAAACGAATGGCTGGCCTAACTCTCTTTCTCCTTTTCTATTTTCAGTTTAGTGTATATATACATATATTGCCCATTTTAATTATTGAGTAAATACAAACATAAATTGCAATAAATCCCAAATGTGATGCATAAGTTATTATTCTATGTGAATGGAATTAAAATGCAAACTACACTCCATTATTTACCAATTTCATAATGAAACCTATATGCTTGCACAGAAAAATGGGTTTTCACAATAAATAAATGAAAAATTTTAATTGGTTGGGATCTTTAGATTGTGTGGATTTTTAGGGTTGTTACAGTCCTCCCCCTCATTAGGATCTCGACCTCGAGATTCAGAGATAACGTACCCATCGAAGAGGTAAGGAAACATAATCCGCAAGTCCGATTCCTTCTCCCACGTAGCTTCCCTTTTAGTGTGATTGCTCCACTGTACCTTGCACATCGGAATGGTTTTGTTTCGCGTCTCTTTGGTATCCCGTGCCAAGATCTTGATCGGATGTTCCTTGTATTCAAGTGTGTCTTGCAGGTCTAATGCATCCATAGGAACTTGCTCCTCGGGAAGCTTCAAACACTTCCTTAATTGCGAGACATGGAACATGGGGTGTACTCCCGATAATTCCTCCGGTAGTTCTAGCTTGTAAGCAAGCTTTCCAACCCTTTTACAGATCTTGTATGGCCCAACATATCTTGGTGCCAATTTCCCTTTCACGTGGAATCTGACAGTGCCACGAAGTGGAGATACCTTGAGGTAGACATAATCCCCAACCTCGAACTCAAGCTTTCTACGTCTTCTATCTGCATAGCTCTTTTGCCTACTCTGTGCAATCCTCAAATTCTCTCTTACTTGGGCAACACCTTCTTCTGCTTCCACAATCTTAGCAGGACCGAAGAATGTCCTCTCACCTGGTTCTGACCACATTAGCGGGGTTCTGCACGGTCTTCCATACAACGCTTCAAATGGAGACATCTTAATGCTTGTTTGATAACTATTGTTGTATGAGAACTCGGCGTGGGGTAGATAGCTCTCCCATCCTTCCTTGTACCTCAATACGCAAGCTCGTAACATGTCCTCGAGAATCTGGTTCACTCTTTCTGTTTGCCCATCCGTTTGCGGGTGGTATGCGGTGCTATAGTCGAGCTTGGTTCCGATGGACTTGTGCAAGGATTTCCAGAACTGTGATACGAACTGTGAGCCTCGGTCAGATATAATACTCAGAGGCGCCCCATGTAACTTCAAAATGTTTGATACGTACAGATCTGCTAGCTTTTCAACTCTATACTTCCTTTTGACCGGTATAAAATGTGCAACTTTGGTTAGACGGTCCACTATTACCCATATAGAATCATATCCATGCTCGGATCGGGGCAGTCCTATTATGAAGTCCATGGATATGCACTCCCACTTCCATTCTGGTATCTCAACTGGTTGTAGCAACCCTGCTGGTCTCTGATGTTCGGCCTTGATTCTATTGCATGTATCACATCGGGCTACATGCCCCGCAATGTCTGTCTTCATATTCTCCCACCAGAAGTGCTTCCTTAGATCATGGTACATCTTGGCTGACCCTGGGTGAATGCAATATTTGGAGTCATGCCCCTCTGACAGAATCTCTTCTCGTATCGCTGAATCCGTCGGTACACAGATTCTATCCTTGTACCATACAGTTCCCTGCTCATCTTCTCGGTATTCGGGGCCTCTTCCCAGCTTCATCAAACCACGGATATAGTCTATCTCAGGACAGTTCTTTTGCGCTTCACGGATTCGTGAGGTGAGATTGTACTCGACGCGAAGCTCATTTAGCATGCCATAGGAGACTACCTTGAGCTGGAATGCATCGAACTCTCTCCTGAGCTCAGGTGGCATAGAGTTGGTGATGAGGGTATGGCAGTAGCTTTTGCGGCTAAGTGCATCAGCGACAACATTAGCCTTTCCTGGGTGATAATGGATCTCAAGTTCATAGTCCTTGATGAGTTCTAGCCATCTACGCTGCCTCATATTCAGATCTTCCTGTGTGCGGAAGTACTTCAGGCTCTTGTGGTCAGTGTAGATGTCACACTTGTTGCTTATCAGATAGTGTCTCCAAATCTTGAGTGCATGTACCACGGCTGCAAGTTCTAGGTCATGAGTCGGGTATCGCTGCTCATGTTCCTTCAACTGTCTTGAGGCATAAGCTATCACTCTTCCTTCTTGCATTAGTACACAGCCCAAACCTTGCCGAGAGGCATCACAATATACAACAAAATCCTTGTGAATATCGGGCAGGGCTAGTACAGGTGTAGTAGTGAGCTTCTCCCTCAAGGTCTGAAAACTCTTCTCACATTCAGGAGTCCATATAAACTTGTTCTCTTTCTTCAGCAAGTTGGTCATGGGTCTTGCAATCTTGGAGAAGTTCTCAATAAATCTGCGATAGTATCCTGCAAGTCCCAAAAAGCTTCTGATTTCTGACACATTACAGGGTTGTTCCCACTCTTTCACAGCTTCAATCTTGGCTGGGTCTACCGCGACTCCTTCTCCTGACAGTACGTGTCCAAGGAAAGCAACTTCCTCAAGCCAGAATTCGCACTTGGAGAATTTGGCGTATAGCTGGTTGCGAGACAACCTCTCCAATACGGTCCTCAGATGATGTTCATGTTCCTCTTTTGTGGCTGAATAAACCAATATATCATCAATGAATACCACCACAAACTTGTCTAGCTCATTCATGAAGATCTTGTTCATCATGTTCATGAAGTATGCTGGAGCATTAGTGAGTCCAAATGAGACTACTGTGCACTCATACTGTCCATATCTAGTGACAAATGCAGTCTTCGGGATATCTTCTTCCCTGATCTTCATCTGATGATACCCTGATCGGAGATCGATCTTTGAGAAGTACTTGGCCTTACTCAATTGATCTAACAGATCATCGATGCGGGGCAGTGGGTACTTATTCTCAACTGTGACCGCATTCAGGTTCCGGTAGTCAATGCACATCCTCATCGTGCCATCCTTCTTCTTGACAAACAAAACGGGAGATCCCCAGGGCGAAGCACTAGGCCTAATGAAGCCCTTCTCCAGTAATTCTCCCAGCTGCTTCTTGAGTTCCTTCAACTCATCAGCCGACATTCTGTAGGGTCTTTTGGCAATCGGTGCAGTTCCTGGCATCAGCTCTATAACAAACTTCATATCTCTATCTGGTGGCATTCCTGGTAACTCCTCCGGAAACACGTCATTGAATTCACAGACTACTGGCACATCTCTGAATGTCAGCTCCATTTTACCTGCCTTAATCTCCAGCGCACATAGGAGGGCTTGAACTCTCTAGACGCGCGGAACGTCTCATCGACATCTGAATTTATTAGGTATGTGCTTAATGCAGTAATTATCTTGTAGTGGTTTGTGTAGGAGTTAGATGTTTTCAACGATTTAAATGAATTAAAACTTTTTTTCATGCTATCCTACACTCAACCAAAGAAGCATAAAGAACCATAAGAAGCATAAGATCCAAATGTCACTCATCACATGGTTATTATTACATAAAGGATGTTACTAGCTGCTAAGAAGATCGTGCTATGCGCAGATAGCCAATGACAGGACAATTCATAGTATCACTAGTCTAAGGGCCACGCAGGGTCCCATAAGCTACTGGTGCATAAGGTCGAGTACGGCGTCGGGTATGCGGCTGTCCTCTGCCTCGATCTCGTCGTCGGTCATGGTCAGGCGCTTGACATAGTCGAGTGCTACTGCTAGCTCTGGAGTGGCCTCAATCTCCTGCATCCTTTGAGACGGACACGCTCTCAGGTTGAGCGTAGTGGGTGGTACGCGGAAGTCTCCCTCCCGGGGCTTCACCATCTCCAGTGGGGGAAGCGAACTCTGTACCTTCCGGACCTCAATAGCTCTCCTGGCGTCGGACTGCTTCCAAGCTGTCTCTGTCCTCCGTAGCTTGTCCTTTAGGAACTCCACCATCTTCACGCGGTCGATCAGAATCCCTTGGTTGCGGGTGGACTTGTCCTCGGCTTTCTCCAACTGCTTCTCCAACTCCTTGATCCTGGAACGCAGCGTGATCATCTCGACTACCCTGTCTCTGCTCCTCTGCTCCCTCTCAGCAAGTGCTCTCTCCTTGTCGTCCAGCCTCCTCTGTAATTCCAACACTCTGCTGTTCAGGTAGTCATTGCGAAGCCCAAAATCTCCGATCTTGTCTCGCAAGTCGGCGATCTCGGCTCGGTGTAACTCATCACGGCGCTGCATCTCCAACTGCAAGTCAGTGACTGCTCTGCTCAAACTCTCCAGGGTCTGAGTCCCTTTCTGCAAACTGTCCTCGACCTCTGCCATGCGTGCTCGGTCACGCCGCCTCCTTTGCTCCAATGAGCTGATGAACTCGTCCTGCTCCTGGAGGTGGTGTGCCACTGTGCGTAGGCAAGGGTCAGTCTCGGCCTGAACGATCTGGCCGGTGTACAGAATCCTCTGGATGGGGTCAGGGTGCAGCTCCAAGGCCTGAGGTAGCAGACGGAAGTGGGTCCCCTTAAGGTACTCGTATGCTGTGTACACAACTGCGCGTAGTACCTTGCGGGAGACAGACTGTACTCCGTCCTCCACAGTCTCTCCAGCAGTGTAGTCAGTAAAAACCGGCATTCCTGGAAGGGTCAGGCTGACGGGTGTCTCAACTCTGGTAGTGACAGGTCCTTCAAACCTCTCAGCCTCGACAAGCTTCCCTCGGCTAAAGTACTGGATCTGGTCAGACGGTGCTCCCAGCTCCTCCAGCACCTGGCGTAGTACCATGGCAAATCCGCCGTGGTTCCTCCCATTGATCGGGATCTCGATAGTGCCGTCGTGCAGTGGACGAAGTGGTGGTCCAAGGCTGGTCATCTGCAAATTTTTCAAGAAACGGATTAGCAGGTCCTTGTATTAGATAAGCCATTGCATAAAAAGTGAATGCAAGGTCGGTAATATAACCGAAAGAGAGTCTGGCTTCCTATTCTAACGTCCATTTTCTATGGGTCTCGTCCTACAGTCAAGTATGGCTCTGATACCAACTGAAACGACCTCGATTTCCACGAAGGGAAATCCACAGGCTCGAATTGTAATTCAACAGATTGCTTGGAACAATCCATGAAATTACCCATATCTCAGTTGCCACCAGGATCCATACAACGATATATAAGTCTTACATAAATATTTATTACATCGCCACACTGCCGGAATCAACAATCAGAGAAGCTTTAGAAGATGCGGAAGCGATTCATCCTTCACGGCCAACTTGAGTGTAGCACATGACCCTATTCCTCGTCATCATCTCCCTCGAAGTCGTACTCATTCTCGTCACCTGACAGCAAATTTATCAGTACGATTTGTACTGGCCACGGAGCCCACCTATGCAGCATTTGCTTTGTGGAAAGTGGATGCAAGGCTATACAAGCAGACCTATAGGCTGAGGTTTTCCTATGCAGCTGTAATCAATGTTTAATTAGTCAAGTTTTATCACCAGTTAACACCATCATCCCTTTTCCCATCACCACACCTCACATACCCACACCTCACTCTCATTCGACAGGCCCAACTCCCTCTCGGGCCTATCTCAGCGGCACACTACCACAACGGGTACACTGCCGGAAAAATGTCATCCAGGGGGAGAAGAGAACACTCACTACACTAGTAGAAGCTTCACAGGAAAGGTCCATAGCCAACGAGTCGGCATATGTATCGATCGATCAACCATACACTCTGCAGAGGTTTCACTACCCACAAGATTAGCCATCATAGGTGTTGCGCAAACACCTAGGCAGAATTCTGGGTGCTTGCTTGCCTAGGTCGATGCCACCCTACCACTCAGCCCTGGGATATTCCGGATCCTACACCGTTATGCTGAGACTGGGAGACACAGTACCGGGCCCATCCAGTGGTACTGTGCATCTAGAACGGAACGGGAACCCATCGACCGTCTCCGCCCACCCTTATCACCTTTCAACCTAGCAGTAGTGGCACCGTCCTACCAAGTAGTCCAGCCGTCTCCCGCCCATCAGAAGCGAGTGAGTAGAAAAGGATTCCCATGAACCTGAAACTAGTCCATCCTAGGTTTGACCAAGCAGGCATCTCCACTTAGGGGATACCCTCCCCGTGCTATCACAGCACCTCCGTCCACGGGCTTCAAACCACCAAGGCTATCCCACCCGGAACCTCCTCAACAACTTTACCCGCCACAGGTATCTCGCTTGGGGATGCCCAGGTTGCACCCCCGGCACGACTTGCCCCATGGGCTTGTCTCACATCCCACTTGGTCGACATCAACCCTTACCACGCACCCAAGACGCACGCAGCACTCTCTCCCAGTAGTTATAATCAGTTATACACCGTCCCAATTCCACCACATAGCATATAGCAAGTAGTAAGTAGTGGAAGAGTAACAGTAAAATAAGCAGCAGCTAACCTATCAGCGGACAGCAGGGTAAAGTCTTATCAAGGCAGGGAATTCAAACATACTACCATGCAACCAATCCATACATAATCATAAAGCAATAGCAACAATGTCATTTGCAATGCATAATAGGATCTAAGAATTTGGTGGGACGTGGCACCTTCGTAGTCGTCTCCTAGCTCCTGAAAGTACTCGTGGTCGTCTTCCTTAGTCAGATCCTCCTCCTGCTCTGAAATCGAACACGAAATAGTCGCGTCAGCGACTCCTATAGAGTATTTCAGAAAGATCCAATAAAATAAAGAGCCAAATGCACACAAACACAGTCTTAGATTGTAGATCTCATTTTTCTGAGAATTTTGATATATGGTGCGCAATTTTTGGACTTCGTATGAATAAGTTATGAATTTCCGAAGATTATCCTATTTTCTGAAAATGGGAAAACTGGTCGGTTAATCAGGGGCAGCTCGGGATTGGTCCACGTGGCGCGCGGGTCCAGTTGTGCGGCAAGTGGCGCCTCAACAGAACACAGACCCGAGGGTCGCCCACCAGGTGTTCGATGCTGGTTCCCAGAGAGTTGCCGGAGTTGGCGTAGCTCGGCGTGGCTCGGCGGTGGTCGGGGGTAGCTCGGCTGTGGTTGGGGGTAGCTCGGCGGAGCTCGGCGGTGGTCGGGGGTAGCTTGGCGGAGCTCGGCGTAGCTCGGTTTAGCTCGGCGGGGCTCGGGCGAATCGGAGATTCGGGGCGCCGAGGGTGCCGCTCTCCCGAGCTCTCCCGGGGAGGCTCGGGCGAATCGGAGATTTGGTGCGCCCGAGGGTGCCGTTCTCCCGAGGTCTCCCGCGGAGGCTCGAGCGAATCGGAAATTTGGGCGCCCGAGGGTGCCGTTCTCCCGAGGTCTCCTGCGGAGGCTCGGGCGAATCGGAAATTTGGGCGCCCGAGGGTGCCGTTCTCCCGAGGTCTCCTGCGGAGGCTCGGGCGAATCGGACATTTGGGCGCCGAGGGGGCTGCTTTCCCGAGCTCTCCCGGTGAGGCTCGGGCGAATCGGAAATTTGGGCGCCCGAGGGTGCTGCTCTCCCGAGCTCTCCTGGGGAGGCTCGGGCGAATCGGAGATTTGGGCGCCGAAGGGGCTGCTCTCCCGAGCTCTCCTGGGGAGGCTCGGGCAAATCGGAAATTCGGTGCTAGCAGGGTTCCAGGGCGTCTGTTCAAGGCGGCGGTGTCTCTCCGGTGCGGCGGACGATGACAGGGCGGCGATGACCATATTTCGGCAAGACAGGGCTCGGCTATCTAGCGGCGGTGCCGAGGCAGACTTGGCGAACCTCGGCGGCCTTTCTCCGCAGCGCGAGGCGACCGGGGGTACTCGGAACGGATCTTAGGCGAGGCGGAACGTGTCGGCGGCGATGTCATCGCGACTGTGAGGTTCCGGCGGGGCTAAGGAGGTCTTCTAGGAGATGTATACGCGTCCAGGGTCTATGGCGATGGTATACCAACTACCAATTTTGGCTACCGAGCTTTCCAAGGTGCTCGGTTGTGGCGGCGGCGTGTCGCCGACGACGGCGGAAAGCGGCATCGCGGCTACGACCAAGTATTGGTTCAATCGAATGCGGTCTTGTCAAATTGGTGAGGCCAGAGAGGCATACAACACTCTGGTGGCGAACTTAGCCATGGCATGACCTTCTTCTGGCGACGGCTCGCGGGGGCGCTCCGGTAAGGTCGCGGCGCACGCGGCCAAGGCGATTCAGGCTTCCTCTAGCGCTTAGATCCGCGTAGCTAGCTCGAGGGGGTCGTGGCGGTGCTCCACGATGCTCTAACCTATACGGGTGCTAGTCGGATTGCTCGGAACGGGTGATTCGGCGTCGGAACGCGTCGGTGGTGAGCGCGCTCCGCCGAGAACGCGTCGTGCTGCGTTCTCGGTCTAGCAAGCTTGTAGTCCGGGGGTTTCGGCCGGTCGAATGAGTGCATGGTGCAAGTGATCTTCCCGAGCCGGTAAAGGCTCGTGCCTGCGCGTCCCGAGGGTGGAACGCCATGGCAAAAGCAGGGCAAGGTTCGGACGTGGCGTGCGGTGGCTCACCGTGGTGTCGGTGAAGCTAGGATGGCGGTGCAGTGGCGAGTCGGAGCCGTGCAGAGCGATCGCAGTGCCGTGCCGCTCCTCGTCCGCAGCTCGGGCTTCTCCTCCGTGTCCGGCTCCGGCGTGCTCCGCGCGGCGGCGCTCCGGCAGCTTCTCCTCCTCTGCTCCGCCCTTCTCCTACGCTCTCTCTCGGTTTGGTGCGGTGTGCCGGTCTGTGCTGCGGTGGCGGCGAGGGGAAATGAGGGTAAGGCTTCGGGGTGCTCCAATTTATAGGCGAGCTTGGCCAGCTCCAATGGCGAACGGTCCTGATTGCGCTCGGCCGATCGAAGGGCCGTGGCTCGAGTGGATCTAGGGCTCCGGATGGGCGCGGGTTCGCTTGGCGGCCAAGAAAGGAGGGGACAGGAGGGGGACAGCGGGGTCAGGGCTCTGCCATGCTGTCGGCTGTGGGACCGGGGTCACGCCATTCGCGCGACACCCCCGGCAGGCGCGTCGCCTTCGTGAGGAAGAAGAACAGTGGGGGGGCGAGAGCGGCTGACAGGCGGGGCCGGGTTGGCAGCGAGCGCGAGCGCGAGCGCGTGTGTGCCGGTCGTGCGCGTGCGCTGCCGAGCCGCGACGTGGGCCGCGCGCGGTGAGATGAGGAGAGGAAGGTCGGGCGGGCTTGGGCTGGCTTAGCGACCCGGCTGGCCGAAACGAATGGCTGGCCTAACTCTCTTTCTCCTTTTCTATTTTCAGTTTAGTGTATATATACATATATTGCCCATTTTAATTATTGAGTAAATACAAACATAAATTGCAATAAATCCCAAATGTGATGCATAAGTTATTATTCTATGTGAATGGAATTAAAATGCAAACTACACTCCATTATTTACCAATTTCATAATGAAACCTATATGCTTGCACAGAAAAATGGGTTTTCACAATAAATAAATGAAAAATTTTAATTGGTTGGGATCTTTAGATTGTGTGGATTTTTAGGGTTGTTACAATAATAAAATTTGGTAAGAAAGGAGGCAACAAAATAATCAAATTGCTAATGAAATTAGAAAGTCGGAATGAAAGTCTTGAAATGCAAGGTGATTTGGTTTCGCAAGAAAGAGAAAAGAATCTTGCACTTGAAGCTTCTCTAACCGAAGAAAGGTTGAAAGTTGAGAAATTGACCGTGGAACTATCCTTAGCCAATGACTCTATTAAGAGGTTGACAAAGGAGTGTACCACGGCCAATGACTTAATTGTTAGTGTAAAGAACAAGTATACCATAGCTCAAGAAAGCCTCACAAGCTTACAAGAAAAGTATCAAAAACTTGAGCTAAACTATAATGCTCTTTGCAATAGCCCCTCAACCTCCTCCAAGGTTTCTGATGACTCTAGCACATCAACAAGTAAAAGTTGTAAAAAGTGTCAAAATGTTGATATAAATGCATATGCAACTAACCTTGTTGAAATAGCAAAGAAGGACAAGGAGATTCATAGGTTAAACATGATATTGAGAAATGGTTGCAAGTGCAAAGACCAACAACCAAGGCTCACTCTCAAGTTCGCAAGGCATCCATCCATCAAGGAAGGAGTTGGTTTTAGTAAGTATAATGGCAAAGCCAATGGAAGAAACATGATCAATGGAGTGCCTTGTGTGAGGTTCAACAAGGGAGTTCCTCTCTTTGAGCTCATAAACAAGGCAAACAAGGTCACAAGTCCATCTACTCCGCTTGCAAATGACAAGTCCAACAAAAAGATGCAAGTGGAACAACCCAAGCAACAAGTGCCCATCTCACGAACCTATGCTAGTGATTACATGTGTTGTTGGGGTAAAGATGGCAAGATAGTTGTGAAGTATGTTGGTGTACTCAAGAAGAGGGAAATCATGAGGAGTGTTTGGGTGCCTAAAACTTATGTTACTAACCCCCTAGGACTCAAATCCATTTGGGTACCTAAAACAAGAACTTGATTTATTTTTGTAGGAATATGCCTCCGGTGGAACAAGTTGGGTGTTGGATAGTGGATGCACCAATCATATGACCGGAGCAAAGAACATGTTCACCTCATTTCAACCAAATCATGATTCATGTGAAAACATTGTGTTTGGCGACAATGGTAAAGGAGAAGTGCTCGGTTTGGGTAAAATTGCTATCTCAACCGAAAATTCTATTTCGAATGTTTTACTTGTGCATTCGTTAAGTTACAATTTGTTATCCGTTTCTCAACTTTGTGAAATGGGTTACGATTGTCTCTTCACGGATAAGAGTGTGACCGTCTATAGAAGAAGGGATTCCTCTATTGCATTTACGGGTCATTTGAAAGGCAAACTTTATCTAGTTGATTTCACAACTAATAAGGTTGAGCCCGAGACTTGTTTAATGGCAAAATCTAGCATGGGTTGGCTTTGGCATCGCCGGCTAGCACATGTTGGGATGAGGAACTTGGCCCAACTTCAAAGAGGCGAGCACATTCTTGGACTAACAAATGTTTCATTTGAGAAAGATAGAATTTGCAGTGCATGCCAAGCCGGAAAGCAAGTAGGAGCAAAGCATCCAATCAAGAATGTTGTATCAACCACAAGACCATTGGAGCTACTTCACATGGACCTATTTGGACCCGTCGCTTACCAAAGCATTGGCGGTAACAAATATGGACTCGTAATTGTTGATGATTATTCTCGTTTCACTTGGGTGTTCTTTATGGTAGATAAAAGTGAAACACAAGGCATCTTCAAGAAGTTTGCAAGAAGAGCACAAAATGAGTTTGAAGTGAAGATCAAGAGAGTTAGAAGTGACAATGGAACGGAGTTTAGAAACACCAACATTGAAGCCTATCTAGATGAAGAAGGCATCAAGCATGAGTTCTCGGTTCCATACACTCCACAACAAAATGGTGTTGTGGAGAGAAAGAATCGAACTCTCATTGAAGCCGCAAGATCAATGTTGGATGAGTACAAGACTCCACGCAATTATTGGGCGGAGGCGGTTAACACCACTTGTCATGCCATAAACCGCCTATATCTTCACAAGCTTCGGAATAAGACTCCATATGAGCTTCTAACCGGTAACAAACCTAAGGTGCACTATTTTAGAGTTTTTGGTTGCAAGTGTTTCATACTTAATAAGAGAACCAAAAGCTCAAAGTTTGCACCAAAGGTACATGAAGGTTTTCTACTTGGTTATGGTACTAACGAACATGGATATCGTGTGTTCAATAATGTCACCGGCAATATTGAACTAACGGTAGACGTGTCCTTTGATGAATCTGATGGCTCTCAAAAGGAGCAAGTCAATGATGAGCTTGTAGGTAAAGATGTTCCTCCAAGTGAAGCAATCAAGAAGCTTGCCATCGGTGATGTAAAGCCCAAGGAGACACAAGATGAAGAAGAGGATTCAATTATGTATTCCCCTCTTACTCAACTATTTATCATGTGCATGAAAATGCATGTGGTGAAGCTTCCGCACCTACTACTCCGAGTGATGGGAATACACATCAAGCTCATTATCAACATCAAGGAAATGATCAAGACCAAGGACAAGTAGAAGATCAACAAGATGATCAAGAAACAAGAGAAGATAGTGCAACAATTGATCAAGATCATGATGATGATGGTCCAATGCAAAGAAGATCACTAGTGCCACATCCAAGAGTGCATCATAGCATTCAACGGGATCATCCCGTTGATAACATACTGGGAAGCATTCAAAGGGGAGTCGTCACTCGCTCACGATTAGCTTCTTTTTGTGAACATTACTCGTTTGTCTCCTCTTTTGAACCCATGACAGTGAAAGAAGCACTTAAGGACATGGATTGGGTGATGGCCATGCAAGAAGAACTAAACAACTTCAAATGGAATGAAGTCTGGTCCTTGGTGGAAAGACCCAAGCAAAATGTGATAGGAACCAAATGGGTCTTCCGCAACAAACAAGACGAGTTTGGCGTCGTGACAAGAAATAAGGCACGGTTGGTAGCTCAAGGATTCACCCAAATCGAAGGTTTGGATTTCGGTGAAACTTATTCACCCGTAGCTAGGCTTGAATCAATTCGTATATTACTTGCCTTTGCTACTTACCATGATTTCAAGCTATTTCAAATGGATGTAAAAAGTGCATTCCTCAACGGCCCCCTATCCGAAGTGGTGTATGTTGAGCAACCACCGGGCTTTGAAGACCCTAAATTTCCCAACCACGTCTACAAACTCGACAAGGCACTCTATGGGCTCAAGCAAGCCCCTAGAGCTTGGTATGATTGTCTTAAGGACTTCCTTCTCAAACAAGGGTTTGAGATAGGAAAGGCCGATCCCACTCTCTTTACTCGCAAAGTTAAGAATGATATTTTTGTTTGCCAAATATATGTCGATGACATAATATTTGGTAGTACTAATGTGGCATTTTGCGAGGAATTTAGTAGGATTATGACAAAGAGGTTTGAAATGTCTATGATGGGTGAGTTAAACTACTTTCTTGGTTTTCAAATCAAGCAACTCAAGGATGGCACGTTCATTAGCCAAATCAAGTACACCAAAGACATGTTGAAGAAGTTTGGCATGGACAAAGCCAAGGCCATCAAGACTCCAATGCCAACAACCGTCCACAATGATTTACTAAAGGATGGTAAGGCCGTCGATCAAAAGGTATATCGCTCCATGATTGGATCTCTTCTCTACCTTTGTGCCTCTAGGCCGGACTTAATGCTTAGTGTAGGAATGTGTGCAAGATATCAAGCTAATCCAAAAGAATGTCATTTGATGGCGGTTAAAAGAATTTTTCGATATTTAGTTCTCACTCCTAATTTTGGCTTGTGGTATCCTAAGGGCTCTACATTCGATTTGATTGGCTATTCCGATTCGGATTATGGTGGTTGTAGAATCAATCGAATGAGTACATCCGGGACTTGTCAATTTCTTGGTAGGTCCTTGGTGTCTTGGAGTTCTAAAAAGCAAACGAGTGTTGCCTTGTCCACCGCCGAAGTCGAGTATGTTGCGGCCGGCGCTTGTTGTGCCCAACTACTTTGGATGAAGCAAACCTTAAAAGACTTTGGTTGTGAGGTAAACAAGATTCCTCTTTTGTGTGACAACGAGGGTGCCATTAAATTGGCAAACAATCCCGTAAACCACTCTCGTACAAAGCACATAGATATCCGGCATCACTTTTTGGAGAGACCACGAAACCAAAGGAGATATCGTTCTTACTCATGTGAGAACCGAAGATCAACTAGCCGATATCTTTACAAAACCCCTAGACGAGTCAAGATTTTGTGCTTTGAGGAGTGAGCTAAATATCATTGATTCTAGTAACCTAGAATGATCTCTTGCACATGTTCATTGTTTTCACCTAGAGATTATAGAAAAATCGTTGCAAAACTTACATTTATGTCTTTCAAAATCTATTTTTTTTCAACATTCCTTCAAGTGTGACTATGGTTTTGTATTGCTTTGCTGGTGTCTAGTCACATTTGGAAGGGTTCTAGTTCCTCATTTAGTTCACCTTGGCTGTAGAGTACCCCTTCCTGTTTCTGGACTGTCGGTAGTACCGGTTTCTGGCCGGTAGTACCGGCCGCTTATCGGTAGTACCGGTGATTCCGTCGGTACTACCGGTAAGGCGTGGGTCTGGGTTAAAACCTCTCCTCTCCTTCTCTTCTTCTCTTGCCTCTTCACTTCTTTCCCATCCGGCCTGTCCCCTGCCTCTCTCTCCCTCGCCACCTTCCCCCATCCTCCTCCCCGATCTCCTTCCTCCCTCCACTGTCATGCATTGGATGACGCAAGGGCAGCATTATCGTCTTGATTATGTCACTTTTTCTCATCTTCTTGGGTTTGGTCAAGCTGACCGTGATGCTCCTAGTATCTTTGATGGGCATGATCATATCACCTATCGGGACATCCGGCACTTTTACCTTCCCGGGAAGACTCCTGATTTCAAAAACACCTATCTTCGTCCCTATTATTATGTCCTCAATAATCTCATTCGAAGCACCATTGATCCAAAGATTGGGGATTCATTGCACCTTCAGCATGATGCTCCTAAGATTCTCTTGCGCTTTGGCGAGAGGGGTGCTCGCTTCTCTGTCTCGGACTTTCTTTGGCGCAAAATCTATTCTGCTTCTATTGATCCTCAGCGCCACCTTCCATTTGCTCCCTACCTAATGCACATCATTGAGCAAGTGGTTGGTCTTTCATTTGCTCATGATCGCAAGCATGAGCAAGTCAAGATCCGGAACCTCCACACTCCTAAAGCCAAGGATGACTTCCTACGTCTTTGTAGGCCTCCACAGGATGTGGATGAGGAGGATGTGGAGGATGAGGAGGACTCGCCCCAGCGTCCGTCTTCGGTGCGCCGCACTCGAGGTGCCGCTCGCTCCACCGCTGACCCTAGCTCCTCTCGGGGCCCTAGCTCCTCTCGTGGGCTTGGACCTCGCCGTCGTCGCAGTGGTGCCATCAAGCATGCACTCCAGAAGATTTTCTCGGCCTTTTGCTATAAGGCTGAGAAGGATGACCGCCGCCTTCGAGCTATTGAGGACAAGCTCGGCCTACCTCCTTCTTCTCCTTTGCGCGAGTTTCGTGATCCTTTTGAGGAGTACGCCGAGTCTTCACGTGCAGCGGGTGGTCAGGACGATGAGGATGAGGATGAGGACGAGGACGAGGACGAGGACGACGACGATGACCAGGAGGAGCCTTCTGATGACGACATCGACGAGGACGACGACTAGCTTTGCTTTCATGCGTGCCGACCCTTTTTGGCACTTGATGCCAAAGGGGGAGTGTTAGGCTTTATTATGATGTAATAAGTAAGTTGCGACTTGCTTTGCCCCATGGTGGTCCAGACTTTAGTTATGGTTTGTAATATTTATATATTTCGTGGTGAACTATGTGTTGGACAAGAACTTTGTTGGTGTAATGCTTAGTTGGAGGTATAACTCTTGTATTCAATGTTATCTTAGTGAGTTTGCTTTTATCTTGTGGTTTGTGATTTATTTGTGACTTGAATTTTTCCTATGCTTCACGCTTATCACTTGTTCTTGTCACACTCTTTTTGGCACCCCACGAATTACAAGATTTAGGGGGAACCTCTCTAAATGTATGCACTCTTGACTATGGTCGTTATTTGAAATTCAAATCCTATGCATACATTAATGGGGAGCTCCATCCTAAATGTTGGATTCAAAAGCTTCAATTTATCTCAATCATATATAAGCCTAATTTGGTTGTCATCAATTACCAAAAAGGGGGAGTTTGTAAGTGCATTCGTCCCCTATGTGGGATTTTGGTGATTAATGACAATCAAATTAGGGACTAACGGTTTTATCAAGATTATGTGCAGGTGTTAGTCCATATGAATGAGCAAATTGAAATATTTGGTGAAACAGCACCCCTCCAACTTGACCGAGTTACTTGGTAATCTTTACTCATAATTTAGCAAGTTTTATCTTTTATTGAGTATAGGACTACCGCACTATCAAGAGGGATGCATAGCTAGTTGAATAGTAGAAGGTTTAAAGTGCTCAAATATTGGCTTAAACAAACATGCTTGAGAGACACCTTCACACACTTGTGCACTGCCCTATCCTGTTCTGCCCCTGGAGAATCGGTAGTACCGGTCTTGTACCGGTAGTACCGGTAGGACTTAGAGCAGGATCCTCTCCAGCGAACTGCTTGCTCTCGGGTTCCACATAAGTTTATTCCGGTAGTACCGGATTTTAATCTGGTAGTACCGATGTTGAACCGGTAGTACCGACTCTGAATCGGTAGTACCGGTAGGACTTAGCGCCGAGACTCCTCCCAGCCAACTCGCTGCTCTCGGGTTTGAGTAACTATATTTCGGTAGTACCGGATTTTAATCCGGTAGTACCGGTTCCAGAGCGGTAGTACCGGTCCTTGACCGGTAGTGCCGGTAGGACTTTGCCCAAGCAGTTACCCAGGGTCTGGATCGGTAGTAACGACTGTACTTCGGTAGTAGGTTGACTGTTGTATCGGTAGTACCGGTGTTCCACCGGTAGTACCGGTCAAGTCAGCTTGACTGACAAACTTTTCTACCGTTGGGGCCTCGTGCAGTGCGTGTGTCAGACTTTTAACGTTCGATCTGCTGAGGTAGCATCGGTACTACCGGTAGGAATCGGTAGTACCGGTAGCTCCCAGATGGAGGAAGTATAAATACTTCTTCCCTCTTCTTTAGAACGTTACCCACTTCATTTTATTGCCTACCAACCCGAGACAACAGCTCTCTCTTGCTCTCCCACTCTCTCTCACACATATTCATTGCTCATAGCTCAATCCATTGCAAGTTTCAAGTTGAGAAGTGAGATTCGAGTGAGGAAAACTTAAATCCATTGTTTGAGCACTTGATTCCTCCCTCTAGCCGGCTTTGCTTTGCATTTGTTACTCTTGGGTTCTTAGAACCCTAGGCGGCTAGGTGTTTTTCGGGAGAGCCCGGTTTGATTCATTTATGAGGGCTCCCCGAAGTGTTTGTATCACCCCAAGATTCTAGTGAAGAAACTCAAGTGACCTTTGTGGTAACCTTGAGTGAGGAAAGGAGGTGAAATAGACTCCGACCTTTGTGGTCACCTCAACAACGAGGAGTAGGCCTTCCTTTGTGGATTGACCGAACCTCGGGATAAATAACTTGTCCCTTGCTCTCTTTGTTGTTGTGTCTACTTGTGGTGTCACGGCTTCGACCGTGCTCTTTCTCTCTCTAACTTGTTCTTAGGTTTGGAGGCCCGATCTACGATTTGGTGGTGATTCAAGTTAGGGTGAAGGTTGCAAGGAACTCTACATACACTTGGGTGGTTTGGTATAGCATAGATCTAAACTTACTCTGTAGTTAATCTTGGTTTCGTAGCTATCTGTTCTTGACCGGTAGTACCGACGGATTGCATCGGTACTACCGACAGGTATCGGTAGTACCGGTCCAATCCCGGTAGTACCGGTCTCTGTTTTCACTTTTCAATTGAGTTTGAGTTTCAGGTTTTATACTACGCCTATTCACCCCCCTCTAGGCATTGTAGATCCTTTCAATATCCTCCATTAAGGGCTCTAAAAAGACATCCATGTCGACTCCTGGTTGTGTAGGTCCAGAAATAAGAAGTGTCAACAAAAGATATTTTCGCTTCTGCATCAACCAAGGAGGAAGGTTGTATATTGTGAGGATCACCGGCCATGTGCTGTGCTTGCTGCTCCTCTCGGCAAATGGATTCATTCCATCCGTACTCAGGGCGAACCTAATATTTCTTGGCTCATTAGCAAAATCCGGGTGATTTGCATTGAAATCTTGCCATTGCTTGCCATCAGCTGGATGTCTTAGCTTTCCATCGTCCTTGTGCTCCTCAGAAGCATGCCAACCCAAAAGCTTGGCATCATCAGGGTTTGCAAACAAACACCTCAATCGATCAATCATGGGAAGGTACCACATCACCAGCGCCGGAATCTTTTTCTGCGCATAATAGTCTACTTGCTCTTTTTCTTTCTTTGTGGGTTTTGCACTCTGTTGGGTTTTCTTTTTCCTCTTACCTGCTGTAGACACAGAGGCTACGGACTCTTCGTCTCGATAGTCTTTGTTCGTCTTGTACCTACTTGCGCCACAATTTGGACAGCTATCCAAGTCTTTATAATCATCACCTCGATAAAGGATGCAATGATTTCTACACGCATGGATCTTTTCGACACCCATAATAAGCGGACTGATTAGCTTCTTTGCGTAGTAGGTATTAGCTGGCACGTTGTTGTCCTTTGGAAGCATGTCTGCTAGAATATTCAAGAACGCATCAAAGCCAGCATCACAAAAACCATATCTAGCCTTGACCATCAACAACTTCATCACGGACCGCAGCGTCGTGAACTCTCTCGTGCAACCCTTCGACTCATCATACAAAGTCTCTTCTGCTGCCTTCTTCATTGCCTCCATACCTTTCACGAAGAATATTGATGGATCAGTATGACGACGCAACATTGCGTCTAAGAATTCTGCATCTTTCTCAGCATCTGGTAGGACATGATCAGTTCTGTCATCTACATTTCCTCCAACGAAATCATGATCAGTAACATTTGGCATTACATGCTCACTCTGGGTACTAGGCTGATGAGTCCCTTGTACAAACTTATCCAGTCCATCGATGCTAATGTTCTCATGGTTTTCAGCTAAATAAGGTGCAGAACTACCCTCTCCATGCTTAGTCCAAATCAAATAGTCCTGCATAAATCCTCGACAGACCAGATGAGAAAGAATTGGCTCTGTGTCATCGAACACAACAATATTTTTGCAGTCTGTGCATGGACAATATATGTGCTTCATGTCTGTTCTCCTGGCATGGCTCTTAACAGCATCAATGAACCTGTTGAGCTCAGGAATGTATGATGGATCGACTCTTGGTAATTTATACATCCAGTATGATCTCTCCATCATTATCTATAAATAATAAATAAAATGAAAAAATAATGCTTATATTATTTTATGATGTATTTAAAACTAATTAATATGCGTATCGAAAAGATAAATATACGATTAAAACATATCTAATAGTATAAATTTATATATACAAGTATAGAAGACAAATTAAATAAAAGATATTAATTAACTTTCTTTCTCTTCATGCATATAACATACCATTAATGGAGATGAACTAACCATATTGAGAAAGGGAGAAACTATTTAAACTAAGAAACAATCATGATAAGGAGAGAGGAAAAACTTCATCTAACCGTGTTGAGTAACTTCATTTGAAAAAAAAATAATTAACCTAGCTATTCCTCTCTCTAGCTCATGGTGAAACCCTAGATCCAAAATATGGCTAAATGGAGCAAAGAATGGTTAAAACGAGGTTAGAAGTAGCTATACTAACCTTTTTTGACAATCTCCTCCAAAGAAATGAAGATCAAAACCTTTCCCCTTGGATTTGGTGAAGTCTGGACCACCAAAATCGCCAACTATGGAAGTTGGCTGCGAGTAACTGCTCGGCTCGGGGAGGAAGAAGGGGTATTTATAGCAGGTTTTGTCCTGGCGGTTCCTGAAAGGAACCGCTAGTGCAAATAATTTTCTACTGGCGGTTCACTTTAGCAAACCGCCAGTAGAAATAGGCTATTTCTGCTGGCGGTCCATTTAAGTGAACCGCCAGTAGAAATCCTTTTCTACTGGCGGTTCACTTAAATGGACCGCCAGCAGAAATAGCCTATTTCTACTGGCGGTTTCCTAAAGTGAACCGCCAGTAGAAACTGATTTGCACTAGCGGTTCATATCTCTGGCCCCACCGTTTTTTTCTGCTGGCGTCCGGTAACTGAAACCGCCTGTACAAATAAAACACTAGCGTCACCGTTGAGCTTTTGTGTACTAGTGCAACATTCAATCGGAGATGGGATGAAATCCGGTCCATGCTTTCAAGACAAACCCAAACACCAATTCACAGGAGAACCCAAGAATAGAAGAATAGCATTTTCTTCTTTCACCATCCAGATAGCCTATGCATGTTTCCATAACCTTGTAGAACTGGTAATTTGTCATATACAACTCTAGAATGTATGAGCTATGAAAGCTGGATTTTTTTCATCAGAGGTGAGACCTCATAGTACATGTACTCCTCAGAATGCCACTTTTTGTCTCGTGTTAACAAAAACACTTAACTTATGGAAATAGCTTTAACAAAGTATAATTAGCTAAGTATATGTGTGGCCCCAATGGAGCAGCTGAGCAGGACATGAGAGACCGTATGTGCAGCTAACTTGGTAGACATGGAGTTCAAGAAACAGTGGAAAAGGCTTTTGCGGATTTTTTTCACTAGAGTGGATGAAGATGTTAGGGACAACTTGCAGCATAGATGTTTTTCATTATCCTCCTTTCAATCAGGACCTATTTCTGTGCTTTGAAATTATTATGGTTCACGGAAAATGTCGATGTTGTGAAGGATGCAGTCCAGACTGTTGATTCCTTATTTGGCACAATGGACACATGGTTGATTTGGAACTTTACAGGAGGTGTTGCTGGTGGTTGGCATGTCACGGACTGATCAAATGCATCTCTTAGGATGCTTATGAATCTAAAGACACTTGACTGGGATAAGACAACACTTGATTTATTAGGAGTTCATGTTGGCATTTTTTCCAAAAAAAAAATGTCAATAATTCAGAGAAAATGGTTGTGGTCACCAAAGAGAAAATGGATTTTTTTAGGGGCGGCTAGTAAGCATTTGTAGCCGCGGCTTTCCTAGCCGCCGCTAAGCAACCGCGGCTGCAAAATGCCCGGTTTGTATAGGCGTGGTTGGTCAGCCACCCCTACAAATCGATTTGCAGGGGAGGCTCATGTTTTGTAGGGGCGGTTCAATATTGAGAGAACCCCTACAAACCGCCCCTACGAATCATTTTCCAGAAACCACGAAAAAGTACAAAAAATAGGAAAAATACTTGTAAAATTTAAGGAGAGAACCCCACCGATCAGTCACATGTCCAATCCATACTCCCAAACTTTTACACACTTAGTGCTGGTCAGGATTCAAACCCGTGATCCCTCTCTCACGCATGAGCTCCTCTACCACTTCACCCCATTGTCACTTGTGTCCATTATCATAAGCTGAGTGTAAATTGATTATTTGAGATCCTTCTGTTCTGTAAAAAAACATAAATATGACAATCACAATATGTTAAGGTAGGTTACATGTTTTTTATGTCTTGACCCATAATACCATACGTCCTTAAATTTGTAATGATACCTTCTATTTCAGCTTAGATAGATAGATAGATACATAGATAGATAGATAGATAGATAGATAGATAGATCACTACAGGATCCCGGTTCTTTGCCGAGTGCCTGGTGCACTCGGCGAAGACCAGAATACACTCGGCAAAGGCTTTGCCAAGTGCCGCACTCGGCAAATAGCACTCGGCAAAGATTTTGTCGGCAAAGATTTCTTTGCCGAGTACCAAATACCGGGCACTCGGCAAATCCTTCGCCGAGTGTCGTATATTTTGCCGAGTGCCGGGTTTAGCCCTCGGCAAAATATTTTGGAACCGTCAACTTTTATGGCTTCTTTGCCGAGTGCCGGTTGACCGGGCACTCGGCAAAGAATTTTTTTTATTTTTTTCCAAAAAATCTTTGCCGAGTGCCAGAAGCTGCACTCGGCAAAGAAATTAGCCGGGCTTTATTTTTAAAAATATCTTTGCCGAGTGCCATGACCAAGGCACTCAGCAAAGATTTTTTGTTTTTTTTAAAAAAAATCTTTGCCGAGTGTCACACTCGGCAAAGGGGTCAAATTTTCTGTTTTTTTTTGTTTTTTGCATTCCATCAGAATAGAGAGAAACATAACACATATATTACATAAACCATCACACACAGAGCATAATATATCACATTCATCATCATAATGCACGAAATTCACATATCGTCTATCCACCGTGCATCACACACACATATCGTCCATAATATGTCTTACACAATCCAGAATCCATCACATACATATAAATATGTCTCTAGTGTCTCTACCGGTTCACGAGCACAAGTCAGAAGAACATGAAAAGGAGGCACGTACTACCATCCTGCGCCTGGCCACGTGTGGTGCTGAGGGGACTGCTCGGTGTCTGGAGGGCAGTTGGCCACACGGACTGTGGAGACGGGCCACCCTGGCCACCCTGTACACTCGGGGCCGAACCCGCCGACTGTGGCTGCACAAAGGAGAAGCGAAATCATGAGTATGTGTAGGAGAGACGAAAAAGCTAAAGGAATCAACACCTCGACATACTAACCGGTGTCCCTAGAACAGGAGGAGGAGGCACAACTGGACCGAGCAGCGACGGAGGCACGACCACACCTGGAAAGGTCTGCAGGCTCGCCATGAAGCTAAACATGTCTTGCAACCTCTGCTGCTCGGCCGCCCTCTCTGCTTGCACTAGCGCCATCTCCGGCTGATGGGCCTCGTGCTGGGCCTGCAACATTCGCACGTTCTCCTGCGACAATCCAACCGTAAAGATTAAACAACGCAAAGGCAAGGTATATGTCTAAAAGTAATGAACGACGAGTTTGTGAGTAGTAACCTGGAGCTGTGCCATCTGCTGCGAACCGCCCGACTGCCGAGGACGTATGGGGAGGGAGGAGTCCGTGCTCCTGGCTCGAATATCGGCGAGGCTGGCAACAGAGGTGGAGTTGACTGTGCTGTCCGCCATCCAGTACCGGCCGTGCTGCTTCCCTCCTCCCAGCCTCATCATGAGGTCCGTGTCCAGGGGCTCGCGAGCCGGATCGAAGTCCTCCCCATGGTGCTGGCGAGCCGCCGAGGTGTACTCGTTGAGCTTGGTGTGAATGCTCGGGTTGGTGTACGCCTCGGGGCCGTCCTCCAAGTTGTAGGTGACGTCCGGGGCCGTCGCCTTGCCCTTGTGTGCCAGGGCGAACGCCATGAAATCGTTGCATTCCTGGCCCTGGTGCGCCTGGGACTGCGAGGAGAACACAAAGACGATTACAAGTAGTTAGAATTGAGTCTTAGAATAGATAAATAAAGATGGTAGCACAAAGAAGTTTACCCATCTGCCGGCGTACGCGCTGAGGCTGAGGTTGCCTTGGTGGTGTGCCGGCCCACCCATCTGCAGGCGGCAGTCACGGCGGACCTGGTGCTTCTCCGCCCACTCGGCCGAGACCCACCGATCCACAATTGCCTCCCAGCAGAGGCTGTGATGGGCGCACCAGTTAGGACATTGCTGCAAGCCATAGAGTTATTGAAATGTTAGAAGATGAAATGAAGCCAACCTAATGTCAATGACAGTAATTCTTACCGTGATGTACTGCTCCCTCGTGAGCGTCATGCTCCTGGCGTCGCGCTTTCTCACCACCTGTCCATGGACGTCGGCGTGGTAGTTGATAATGCACTGGATCCGCGTCTCGTAGTACAGGTCCGCGAGTCGGGACCTGCAGGCCTTGTCCTACATGCGCATTGCATGCGCCTCATACCCAGCGTCGCACCTGTAGAAGTCCTGCATGCATACATCATGTAAATTTTTGATTTTTTTAGAGCGACCGACGAATACATAGTAAATATGAAATAAGTGTGACGTAGACTCACCCAGAACTCGGCCTTGATCCGCGCCGCAACGGTGCCGTGCTCGCTGTCCTCGGTGGCCTGGAAGTGCTCCCACGTCCAGGGCGGCGAAGGAGGACCCCCAGCGTAGGTGACCATCCCAGGGTAGTGTGTCCGGATCAGAAGGGACAAGGTGCCATTGGCAAGGCGGCCCTTTCCGGACACAATTTTCCAGTTGCTGCAAGAGTCATTAAGAACATTTGTTAGTCGTTACGAAAATGCATTCCATATGAAACAGTAATGAAATGACACGTACTCGTCGCCATGGGGTCGAATCACCGGGCGCTGGTGAAGTGGGATCGACCGCGCCGGTAGCCTCGAGGGCCCGTGCAAGTAGACCCCCGAGGAGGTAGCGCCAGAAGCCTTGTGGTCCTCCTCGTGGTCCTCCTCGGCCTCCTCGTGCTCCTCCTCGACGGCCGGGGCCGCGGCGAGTCCTCGACGTCCTCGGTGCCGGTTCCGACACAGGCTCCTCCTCAGCTGGGTCTACTGAGCGGTCCCTCATGTAGACGGAGTTGACCTGACGACGGCCCTGCCTTCCGCCCGGCATTTTGTCGAGTGCCTGCAATTTCAAAGAGTAAACCAATTAGCAATGTTAAATTACAAAGTACAATAAAGAGATGCAAAATGAAATATAAATGTAAAAATAATAATAATATAGTATTACATGAATTAGAAATATTCTGCATCTAACTCCTCTTCTCTCTCGTCGTCATCACTATCAATATTGTCAACTAGCTCTTCTTCTCCCTCACCCTCATCTCCATCGTTGTCATCGTCTAAGTGTAATCGCTCAAGCATTTGTAAGTCCCTCTCATCTTGCACCTCTTCTCCATCGTCCTCTTCTGCATCCCCTCGGTCAATGTTATTGTCTACTTCCATGTCCATCAGTGAAAACATGTCTATATCAAACCTTCCTTCTAACCCCTCTGGTTGGTAGAATTCCTGTGTGTAATCCTCATCGTTCGGGACAGGTAGTCTACCACGTGGCGATACCCTCTGCACAAGGTACCAACCCATTAGATTGGGGTCCTTTTGGCACGCCCATGGGAGATAATAAACTTGTGTGGCCTATTGAGCCACAATATAGACATCCTCTCCTTGATATACAGAATCCTGTCGAATTTCGACTAGTCCAATCTCAGGGGTTGTTCGCGTGACGTTAGGATCAAACCAATGGCATTTGAATACGACTGGATTGCGAGCTTTGCAACACCCAAAATCGAGTTGGTATATTTCTTCTACTATGCCGTAGTAGTTGTGCCCATCGGTGCCTGCCGTGCGAACTCCAGTATTTGTGGTTTTCCGATTGGGCCGACTCCGCTCGTAGTCGCTTGTGTGAAAGCGATAGCCATTCACAGTATAGTTGGTGAATGTCTTGACCTTGTAGGGGAAGCCTTTGGCTGGCCCTTTTAACTCAGCATCTATTTTTCTATCTTTACGGGCCTGCAAGGTGAGGCAAGCTAGAAAGTTACATTACTCGCTCGTATGATCGAAGTGAGAAAGGCTATGGATTAACCCCGTACCTTCGTGTCAAACCAGGAAATGAAATCAGGCACACCGTGTTTGAGAAGATTATCTTCCTCTTGAGGGGAAGGAGCCGTATTCCCTGTCCAGTATGTATTCAGAAATTCCCTGAGAAACAAGAGACAAAGGGGTGGATAAATGGGGGACAAAGCATAAGGCGTTGGTGCAGTATGTAAAAAGCTCATTTAGAACTTACTGCACATAAGGCTGCATTTCATCGAGGTTCAACAACACATAAAGCATGATAATGCGCCACTCATCATGCCTTAAGCTCCTGGTGCTTGGTGCACTTGCCTTTCCATGTTGACCTTTGAAAAGGCTGAGGTTCGATGAACTCTCTTCAGCGTGGTAACGAGGAAGATTGTGCACACTGGGTAGGCTATCATTATAGTATGATGTTGTGAAGTTTGACACCTCCTCAAGAATGAATGCCTCCGCCATGCTAGCCTCAATTTTGGCTTTATTTCTACACTTTTTCCGAAGATTCTTTATACATCTCTCGATTGTATAGCACCAACGGAACTGCACGGGACCCCCCATTCGTGCCTCGTACAGTAGGTGCAAGATCAGATGCTGCATGGCTAGGAAGAAGCCAGGTGGGAAGATCTTCTCCATCTTGCAGGTCAACAGAGGTGCCACTTTATCCAAGTCTTCAATGACGTCCCAAGATAACTCCTTGGCACAAAGCTGGCGAAAGAAAAAGCTCAACTCTACCAGCACGCGCCACACATGCTCCGGGACGTATCCCCGAGTCATCGCAGGAAGGAGCCGCTCAATCCATATGTGGAAGTCATGACTCTTCATCCCCAACACTCGCATGGTGGACAAGTTCACTCCCCTACTCAAATTCGCCGCATACCCATCAGGAAACATTAGCGACTGGATCCACTGCAGTGCCTCTCTTCTTTTGTCCTTGTTCAATACGAAATCGACCGGAGTCCTTTTCCATTTCCCTCCGGGCGCGAGAGGCTTCATCACTTGCTTTGGTCTATCACACAACTCTGCCAGGTCCAGCCTTGCCTTTACGTTGTCCTTTGACTTATCAGGGATGTCCATGAGTGTTGCCCAAAGCACCTCGGCGATATTCTTTTCTGTGTGCATTACATCAATGTTGTGTGGAAGCAGAAGGTCATCGAAATAGGGGAGCCTAGTCAAGCCGGATTTATGAGTCCACTGGTGTTCCTGCCCGTATCCAATAAAACCATCTTTCTCGTTATCAACTTTGAGAGCCTCTATCTGAGCACGGACCTCGGCACCGGTCATCATTTGCGGCACAGGGTCCGTAACTTGAACCCCTTTCCTGAAGTTCTTGACGTCCCGTCGGAATGCATGCTCAAGAGGGAGGAATCGACGATGTTGGTCGAACGAAGAGAACTTGCCACCCTTCTTCAGCCAAGTGAACCTCACAGCTGTCTTGCACACTGGGCATGGGAAGTTCCCGTGAACACACCACGCGCAGAATAAGCCATACGCCAGGAAGTCATGCAGGGAGTAGTGGTACCACACATGCATAGTGAAGTTCTTCTTTGTAGCTCGGTCGTATGTCAGTACCCCCTCGTTCCAAGCAACGATCAATTCATCAATGAGAGGCTCCATGAACACTCCCATCTTGTTCCCCGGGTGTCCAGGAATTATCAGCGACAAGAAAACGTTCTTCGGTTGAAACATGACGCCAGGGGGGAGATTGAGGGGGATTACAAACACGGGCCAACATGTGTACGGGGCCGCCAGCAAACCATAGGGGTTGAACCCATCTGTTGCCAACGCTACACGTACATTCCGAGCCTCCTCAGCTCTACGACGATGTATGCCATCGAAGTGGGTCCATGCATCGCCATCCGATGGATGAACCATCTTGCCAGGGCTGTATCTTTTGCCTTGCTTGTGCCATGTCATCTGTTTCGCGGACTCCTCTGTCATGTACAGGCGTTGGATCCTCGGTATGACAGGAAGATACCGTAGAACCTTCGCAGGGATACCAAGCTGCTCCTTCTTGCCATCACTAGTGTCGACCTCCATATACCTAGAGGACTTGCACTTTGGGCAGTGTGTTGCTTTCTCGTGATCTTCCCTAAATAGGACGCACCCATTCGGACAAGCATGAATGTGCTCATAGGGCATCTTAAGTGCACGAAGAAGTCTCTGTGACTCGTACAAGTTCTTCGGCAGCATGTGACCATCCAGAAGCAGGGTTCCAAAAACTGCCAACATAGCATCAAAGTGGCCTCGACTCATGCTACACAGCGACTTGAACTCCATTAGGCGTCCAATGGCATCCAGTTGCGAAACCATTGTCTTCTCGTGAAGGGGCTTCTGGGCCAAATCAAGCATAGCATAGTACGCCTTTGCAGATTTCTCTGGGTCATCCTCCATTCCTTCCCTGAACCGTGCCTCGTGGAAGTCATCCATCCACTCTGCTACCCCGGCATCTCCATCAAAATCCTCGAGGCGTGGTCTCACCACCTCCTCTCTAATATGATCAGCTTCACCATGGTAGATCCAGCGGGTATAGTTTGGCGTGAATCCATACTTGCAAAGATCTTCCCCCACGTTTTTCTTAATCTTTCTTACACGGTTGTCACATTTGCTACAGGGACACGGCATCCTAATCGACCCTTTAGCTGCCTCACCAAAAGCATGCTCCAAGAAAGCATTGGTCTTAGTTATCCATTCTGGGGTCAAACTTGGGTGGCCCATGTACATCCACTCACGGTTCTCCATACTCTGGCATATGCATATATAAGCGACAAGTAATATGACCATGGTGCATCTGCTCGGTGTGCCTACGATCTAATAGGTGAGGATAGGTCCTAATCCCACCCGCGGATGCGTAGACGAGGTCGGTTTCCATGGTTCGCTCCTATCCGAGACAGAATTTCGGCAGCACCTCCCCGCTGTTCTCCCGATACACGTCCAGCAAAGGAGAGTGTGTATCCGGAGAACAACAGGGAGGTGGTGTCGAAAGTCTGTCTCAGACTGGAGCGAACCATGGAAACTGACCTCATCTACGTATCCACGGGCTGTCCAAAATACATGGACAATCCGAAAGAGATACGGTTCGAGATATGCAGAGATCTACATATCTCGTTCCGTATCTCTTTCGAACAGGAGACACCTAACTGGGCTAAGTGACCATATAAAATATGCATGCAAAGGAGGAGGGGGTTATACCTAGGGTGGCGGTGAAGTTAGGCTAGCGGAGTCACCGAGTCCCTCCCACGGGTCCTAGTACATAAAAAGGCAATAGGTTAGAATCCATTGAAAATTTCGGCAGCACCTCCCCTGCACGGGAAGGCATCCAAAACCTGCAAAAAAATGTTGGCGCGATGGCCAATAACCACATATATAACAAACAGAGGCAAGAAGGCCAACAAACATATATATACCAAGACGAGCCATGTATTTTCCATCCATATGAAAGTAAAGTACTACAACAACAAATACAACTACCACACAAAACTACTATAACCACTAACAGTAATTCTACTAACATATTCTACTGAAACTATTAACACTTAATAACTACTACTACTACTAACACTAGGAACTAATGAATACCTACTACGACTACTACTAAACTAGTTACAACACTACTAAATAATACAACCAAATACTATATGTGTAGGGGCATACTTGGAGAAGAGACATAGGCAACAACGAGGGAGGCTGAAGGACTGTGAGGACGAATCGCAGTGGCGTAAGGGTCGACGGGCCTAGGCGGCACATTCCTTCTCTTCTCCTCCTTCTCCTTCCTCCTCTCCTCCGAGGAAAGCGGGAGAATCCTAAAAGGAGGAAGGAGAGGAGGAAAAGAAGAAGAAGATCTCCTCTTTTTCTTCTTCCATTCTCCTTCTTCCCCTCCTCCTCCTCCTACCCTCCCTTCTTCTTCTTCTTCCCTCCTCCTTTCCCTCCTCCTTCTTCTTCTTCCCCTTCTCCTTTCCTCCCCTTCTCTGCCGCCTCCCTCCCCTTCTCTCCCTCCTCCTCTGCACTTGGCTCAACACAGAGGGGGGGCGAGCAGGGTGCCGGCCGGCGTGGCGGGTGAGCCGGGAGAGTGGGGCACGTGCCGGCGGCGGCCGGTGACGGGGACGGCCGGGCCGGTGGCGGGACGGGCGGGCCGGTGGCGGGGCGAGTGGGCGGGGGCCGGGCTGGCCGGGGCAGGTGCCGGCGGGCGCCGGAGATGGCGGATCCGGGCCCGGAGATGGCGGTTCCGGGGCAGGCCACCTGCGAGGCCGCGGCGCCGGCGCTGGGGCCGCTCCGGCGGCGGGCGACGGTGGCGGGGCGGGCGGGCGGGGCCGGGGCGGCAGGCGGCGGTGGCGGGGCGAGCGGGCAGGGCCGGGGGAGGGCGGGGCCGGGACAGGGCGGCGGGCGGCGGTGGCGGGGCGGGCGGCCAGGGCTGGGCGGTGGCGCGGCGGGCTCGGGCGCGGGGAAGAAGAAAGAGGCAGGCGCGGGGGGGCGGGGACGGGGGGCGTGTCCGATTTTTATTTTTCGCGTTCACCGGCTTTGCCGAGTGCCAGGATAGAGGCACTCGGCAAAGCTATTTTAAAAAAAAACAGCCGCGCCTTTGCCGAGTGCCAACCCTAGGCACTCGGCGAATTATTTTTTTTTGTTTTTTCCAACCACAATTTTTGTTTAGGTTTCTTACACTATAAAAAACATAATTTCAAAATTTGGGACATTTTCATTACTTTTTGCTATATTTCATGACTTATTTTATTTTTCTTGATTTTTCTCGAACGGCGTGCGTTTGAACTGCAGGCGCATCGAAAGTTGGATTTCTTTCATTCCAAAAATGTTGGCATTGTTTGTTAGTGCAAATGTAGGCTAAATCCAGAAACTGGCTTGAGATTTCGATACGCGCGCCGATGGGGCAACCGCACCATATTTCATACGAATGGTTTTTAAATTATATTAAATGCAAACGAGTTTCGAAAATCATGAAACTTTGCGAGTGGTCTTCATATCGTATGTGTATGCCATGGTAAAAATTTCAAAAAGTTTGGGGCACGCCGTCACGTACGCTGCTCACAAACCTCCACATGTGATAAGATAACACATGTGATTACATGTTGAAATGTCTAGGTTTCAGCCATCCGTCATCGCAACTAGCTCTAAAGCTTCTCAATTTTTTACCATAGACTCTGCATGACATAAGAGGACACCTCAACAGGTTTGGCGATTTTCAGACTTCGTTTGAATTTTATATAATTTAAATACAATCCGAGAACAAGCGGGTCGCCATGTTCTGCGAACAAGACGTTCAAATTTTTACGTGAGTTCCTGGATACTGCCTCAAAAGACACCCTTAAACATGAATATAATTTTTTGGAGGGCTACGTTTCATTATTTCATGCACCCGCAGTTCAAACCAACATTTTCCGAAAAAATTCAAGAAAACAAAATAAACTCATGAAAGATGACAAACTACAATCAAAAAGTCTCAAAATTGAAAATATTATTTCCCTTAGTGTAATGAAGCTTCAAAAAAAATTTGATAAAAAAAACAAAAAAACATAAAGGATTTGCCGAGTGCCTAGGGTTGGCACTCGGCAAAGATTCAAGTTTGCCGAGTGTATAAGGAAGGCACTCGGCAAATATTCCTGTTTGCCGAGTGCCAAACGTTAGGCACTCGGCAAAGCCAACGGCACCCGACGACGTCTGTCTCTGGCAGGACTTTGCCGAGTGGATTATTTTGCCGAGTGGCTGACACTCGGCAAAGATGGATATTTGCCGAGTGTTCTGCTTCGCCGAGTGCCTGACACTCGGCAAAGTATATTTTGCCGAGTGTTTAACTTTGCCGAGTGTGGCACTCGGCAAAGAAGTTCTTTGCCGAGTGCGCGATATTTGGCACTCGGCAAATCGACCGGCACTCGGTAAATCTCCAGTTTCCTATAGTGGATACTCCCTCTGTCTATTAATAAATAAATTTCTAGAGTTGTCCTATATCAAACTTTTAAAGTTTTGACTGAATTTATAGAAAAAAACCCTTCAAAATCCATTATGAGATCATATTAGTATCATTTGATATACCATATAACATGCAAGGATTACCTGATTCTGCAGCCCATGGAATGCTGCTGCACCGTAGAGAATCCACGCCCTCCAAACAATATATAAATAAATAGTAGCAGCTGACTGATAGATAGATACTACATATGTGATCTGCATGCGTGTGGAATAAATGAATGGATCAGCCTGTGCCTGTCCATCTGTCAGTGTATCCAATAATAACAACCAGCATCCATGATGAAGAGGCGTTTTAGTTGTCATATCAATTTCAACATCGGTGCTAATTAAATAGGTGGACCATAACACATCATAGATATTACCAGATGTTTTTCTTAATTCAAACTCGAGAGCACAACCATTCTTTCGAACATTCATACGGACTACACCATTACAAAAAATACTACTGAGAATTTAAATGAAAATGTTGTAAACTACAAAGTTGTATTACTTTTCGAGCTCTACAGCTTTTCGACGGCTAGTGAGCATGAGAGGGGACAAAAGGAGACGACTGGGCTGGGCTAATTTTAGAAGGGGATAAAATGGTGAAGCAATAAAGGAACTTCGCAACGAAATATATAGTACAAACAGACCGAAGTAGGTATTGCAGAAGTGGTGAAAGAAGGTACATAATTGCCCCTGTTGCCAGCAAAAGAAAAGAAAAAAAAATCTCCTGTGTGACTTGGATATGACATGTTTAGGAGTACTGTACTTGGATCCAGCACTGAGATATGCCTACATTAATGTTTCCAACAAAAGATATGCCGACATTAATGTTTCCAACAAAAGATATGCCGACATTAATTTTTTACAAGAAAAGATAGATATGCCAACATTAATGTGGCACACAATGTTACTTGAATCCGGAATAAGTACTCTACACTGACGATACCATCATTATTTTTTTTTTGAGAGAAATACCACCATCGTTACTTATAAAACTAGCACGCGAAACAGTAGCAGTACAGGCACAAAGCAGCCTTGATTCTCCTGCTGCTCCGAGCACCCGTGAAGGAGAGAAGACTAGTGTTGATAGATCCAATATGAAGGCCTTGCACTCGTCAGCTTCGGCTGTTTGCATCGTCGTCCTCATGCTCATGGTTGTGTCTTGCGCCGTGATGAAAACCACCTTTGCAGGTACACTTTGAAGATAATTATTGCATCATTTTACACTGTAATTTCTCCTTGATTAGTCACTAAAATGAACTGGTTAATTACCCGTATATAATATACATCTGAGTGACGAGTCGACTTGCAGATGATACAGAGGAGAATTGCAGCCCGATGCGTCCAAAGTGCATGGACCATGTGTGCGAGGAGGTATGCACGCACAAGTACCAGAACAAGTGGACCAGCGTGACTTGCAAGAACAGTATCAACCCTCCCCAGTGCTGCTGCACCGTCAGGAAGACACACAAGGCCCGCCTAGCTTCGCTGCCGGCGCCACCACCCACCAGCGGCTGGTGACGACCGGCGGCGGCGTGCTTGTTGAGAGCCATGCATGCTGCGACCGAATAATTAGCAGCATGCCCATAGTAATTCCATGAATGCACTGTAATAAGTCAACATGCATGCATATAGGCTTTGTATGTGATGTGATGTCTGATGCGCAACTCCGGTTTATAGATATGCAGGTCTTTATTATATCTTCAAATGCCCTCGCCACGTGGTGTCTTCCATTTCTATATATACTTCCAAACGAACAGTAAAATTGATACACAATTATCATTTGTAGATGGAGGTAAAATTAGAGAAATAATATAGATACAGATACAGATATAGATATAAATATAGATAGGAATTGAAGTAGAGATTATACACACACACACTAGAAACATGTCCCGTGCATTGCTATGTGAATTGCGAATGATTTGAAATGAAATTAGACTATATATATAGTTATTACTATAAACAATTATAAATTAATGCAAATGAAGCAACTCTATTCTCTTTATATTAGGGATATGTATAGATATATACATACAGAGAGATGTAGATATATTTTTTGATATAGATGTAGGTGGAGATGTAGGTATATATGGATAGAAACTAAATTATCTGGTTGTCTATATAAACTCATAAAGCTAGTAGCTTGCAAAATGAAGGAGCATTAATATCATAGTACTAGTAAAAATTATCATCTCACTTGCTATAGCAGTCGTCAATAGACACTAGTACAGAGAGCTTCAGTAGAGGCGGTCGGACTACGGGAGAAGCTAGATTTGCCGAGTGCCGCATGATTTGACGAGTGCCGAAACACGGGCACTCGACAAAGACAAGGTTTGCCGAGTGTTGCACTCGGCAAAGAGAGACACTCGGCAAAACAGGCCTTTGCCGAGTGCCACAGAGTGCATGGCACTCAATAAAGAATGGCACTCGGTAAAAGCCTGCTTTACCGACTGCAACACTCGGCAAAAACGGCATACGGCCGAGGCCACCCACGCCGTCAATCTTTGCCGAGTGCAGGGATTAGCACTCGGCAAAGAAGCTCGGTTTGCCGAGTGCCTTTTCCTGGCACTCGGCAAAGAGCCTGCTTTGCTGAGTGCCTCTGCCTGGCACTCGGCAAAGGCCCTCTTTGCCGAGTGCAAATTTGCTTTTGTCGGCATTAGTTATTCAGCAAACCGGCCAGATCCTGTAGTGTTGGTGAGGCATCTCTACTGGCGTTTCTTAGTGACGCTAGTGGGAGAGAGAAGTGGAAATAATTCTGTCCACTGATAGTTACCTGCGTGGCAGTTTTCCTAACCAACCGCTAGTGGATTTCCGTCCTTCACTACAACACAACTCATAGTACAGGGCGTTTAAAAATGCCTCCAAAAATAGCTAAAATGTCTTCAAAGACCTTTTTAGGCATACTTAATAATGCCTGTGATAACCTGGACGTTAAAAGTCTTTTGTGGCGTTTTTCTAGAACGCCTTTTAACATCAATCTATAGAGGCGTTTTCTTACGGCCTAAAATACATTTTAGATGCATTTTTTACGAGGCCTTCAAATATTAATCGAGGTGCTATTAAAAAATGCCTCCAAAATCAAGCTGTCTAAGCAGAACTGCTAACAATATAAAATTAACACAATACACTGGAGAATGAACCAACAAGAGCACATGTTAACACTGTACATCCAAACATTTTAATCTTTTAGACATACAGAGTTATATTCGTAACCAGACATGATCAAAACCGTAAAATATTAAAAAAATATCCATCTTCAAATGATATTTGTTGGCACGAAATCTGGTTCGCACCCAGCACACCAGCGAAGCCGAAACGTTCCTGAGGAGCGCAGAGCGAACAGACCCAGCTAGCTTCGACAATTAGCATGGATGAGCACTGATGAATATCCAAGCGTGCCAGTCAATTTGACCTACAATTGATAAGAGGGAAAAAGGTTGATCAGTAACACAATGCGGAACCACTGGTGTGTCCCAGGTGGTTCCAAATATCTGGCCCAATGGGCCTTCACATTAGGCCATCGGCTAGAGAGCCGATATCCGATCACATGAATCGATAGCATAAGTATAATGGAAATATCCGATGCGCATTTAACCGATTCAGGGATGACATGAATGAAAGCAAGTTATATTAAACAGATCTAATCTATACATTGCCTTATGCACCGATACATGTCTCAATCTATCACATCCATTAATTAGGATCAACCGAATCGCTACAACTAATCAACGCACTTGAATCAATCTCGACATGACCGAAACATAAAACAGTATATAAAGGAGATCGGGAAAAATACAACGTGCAGCAAGCAAGCACATGCAGAATCGGCTGAACAATCGATCTGAAGCATAGGCAACATACAAGACTTTAAAGTAAACGATGCTTTGACCCTTTAACCAATCTACCTAACCCGTCACTTACGTCAAGGGGATCGACCGAATCGTTGCAGCCCATGACGTAAGCTAATGATTAGATCTATTAATTAAAGATTCTCAACACAACTTACTTTATTACTTGAGTGCGACCTATACACAATCAAGATCTGAACTAACCGGCTAATGACAGACAGATCTACTTGCCTAAACATGATGTTCAATTAATGTTCATTTAAGCAAGATAGATGCAAAGAATTTAAGCCGATAAGAAACAGATCAAGATTGGCCAGATTGATGATACTTAAAATAAATAAACAATAAATAATCATAAGCAACATCGGTAACTTAATGAATCTAACTAAACATGCCAAATTTAGTCAGAGCCGATAACTAACCCTTAATTCAACTTAAGCATGACTTAAGTCAAACAAGGATCGATAACTACTCGAATCTATCTAGCAGTGCGGTACGAGACAAAATCGTACAAGCCATACATGATAAACACGAGCGTGATGGTACTTACAGCAAGCCTGGCATCCACCGGATGACACCCAACTTGTCGAAGAACTCGCCGGTTCTACGTTACTCCAACTCCTAGGGTTTTGGCCGAAGGCCGAAAAAAAGGAACTGTTGTTGTTGTATTGATGTGTGTCCTGTTACAATGCGCTCGGGCTTATATTTATACCCAGCAGCTAGAGGAAAATCTCAACCGAATGAAACCCTAGCTAAAAATAAGGAAATAATACAATTTCCTAATTTTAAGATAACTCAGAACCCAGTCTTGCCTTTCTTGTGGGCCCCTTCCATGATCGCCTCGTTACGGCCGTCGTGAAGTCTATCTCTTCCCGATCCGATCTTCATCCTTCACGCGTCCTGCTGACATCACCAGACATCCGATCCGAAACTCCCGATCAGCTAATCCCCTCTCGCGGCAGTCGCCTGTCACCTTGTCCAAAATCCGGTGTAAACAATATTCCTCAGCCCTGAAGCTTCTTCGTCCCTTAAAGTGAGATAAAAAGCTTGAGATGTTCAATTCACAGTAGTGTAAATCCAACTGACTATGTTGCCTCACTGTCAGCTAGCCATGCTACTGTCCTCACTTGACAAGTCCTCCTGCTTGAAGCCAAACATGTTCCAATGAGTGAAAGTATATACAGTAGTGTTTATAAAGTGGTGTGGTAATGTATTACTGTTAGACAATGACTTCAAAACTAGAAAGTGAAACCAAACTGATTTTCAAGATGTAGCTTACAGATATGCAGAAGATGAGCATGATTCTTCACTGCAAAACAATTTCGCATGATGTAAGAACGATAAGGAATCAGGAGCTATTAGATGTACCTTATTGGGTTCCTTTTCTCTGAATCATCGACCATGTCAAAAGACCAAAGCAGAAGTATGGAAAGTGTTATTTGAGTTAGATATTTTCTTACTTGGTGGGTGCCTCACAAGAATCAAAATGACAACCAATATACAGGAATCCCTTCTTGGAAGCATAATTTAGCCCCACGATCAATGCATGATATTCAGCAGCATTGTTTGTCATAATACCCAAACCCTCATGTAGCAGAGCAATCTTCAGTAGAGAGGGTTACACAATAAACAGCTAGGCATGATAATTGAAGAAAAGATAAAACAGCTAAGCTAAGACTACTGTAAATACCACCGATCCATCTAACTGGTGTTTTTTTTTTTTTTTGAAGACGTCACCGGAGGGGTGAGAGCCCCACCTGAATAAATTTCCATTGATTCGGCCGAACCGGTGCTAACTGGTGAATTATGACTCCAGCACCTGATTTGCGAGGATTTCCTTACAAATCAGTGAAGGGACATCACAAATATACATGCAGACCAAGTAGCAACACAACCATCTGAGATGTAACTTCCAAAAGATCAGCTTAACACCCAAGTTGTGTTAGATAAGGTAAGGCCCAGAGAATTAAGGGAAGTTGCAACGTGACACTGAGATAGAAACTAATAATTTGATCATTGTAAGAACTAATAATTTGATGCCTACGTGTTGCATCTGAAGATTCATGTTCTTCCTAGGATGACAGAGGTTGACCGTTTGTTCTTCCTAGGAAGACAGAGGTTGATCATTTAATGTACCATGCAATAAACAAATACTAAATGGTCTCGGTGTCAACTGAAAGCAAACAAATCGATCTAGGGTAAGTTTTATCTCAGTCCTCGTGGCCTGGTACCATTGGGCCGACTTTTTTAGAATATAAGATAGTTTAATCGCCGCGAGACAAGTGTTTAGAAAACTGTATAGCTTCGCAGGAGTACAGAAGTAGTCAAAAGGGATCTATCGATCTAACTGACAGAAATGATTGGTTAACGCTGCCAGATAATAGAAACCATGTCAGTGAAAACGATACTGAACTGGCAAATAGCATAGTATATGTAACTGGTGGAACTGTGAGTGTGAAACTAAATGATAATATTGGTCCATATATTAAGAGTTTCAAAGAAGTAAGGCAAGGTGACCATTTATCCCCTATACTATTCAATTTTGTACCTGATGGTTTAACAAGCACTGCTACACAAGTGGCCTTTAGTCCCGGGCCACAAGGGGCTTTAGTCCCTGTTATTGCAACCGGGACTAAGATTTCAGGACTAAAGGTCCCCCATCTTTAGTCCCGGTTGGTCCCAACCGGGACTAAAGGTCTCTGCGAACGAAAAAATAATTTGCACCCCACGAGAATCGATCCCAAGACCTCGTGCACAGCATCGCGCGTGCCTTACCACCCCACCTACACAACACATGTGACCATGCATAGGACGTTTGCCTTTTAAACTAACTCGTAGATAGCCCTTTAGTCCCGGTTCGTAATACCAACCGGGACTAAAGGGTTTAGGCCTTTAGTCCCGGCTAGTAATACGAACTGGGACTAATATTGAACCTTTAGTTCGGGTTCGTGTTACCAACCGGGACTAAAGATCTTTAGTCCCGAACGCAAAAAAATACCGAGACTAAAGGCATTTGGGCACATCGACGAAAGGCCTGTTTTCTAGTAGTGAAGGATGATGTACAGAGCTCAAACTAATGGACTTATATGTGGATTGATTGATCATATAGTGGATAAAGGGGTGGCAATATTATAATATGCTGACAACACTATTATATGTTTGAAACACAGCTTAGAAGGGGCCAGAAATCTCAAATTGTTATTATACATGTATGAATTAATGGTTGGACTGAAGATTAATTTTTACAAAAGTGAAGTCATGGTATTAAATGATGAGGAAAAATGGTTTGAAATTTATGCAGAGATTTTTACTTGTCAAACTGGCTTTTTTCCTATTAAATACTTGGGCATCCCTGTTAGTCCCAGTAGACTTCATATTGCAGACTAGTTACCCTTAATTGAGAAAAGTGCTAAGAAATTAGATATCTGGAAAGGAGGAACTATGTCTATTGCGGGAAGAACAACACTGATCAATGCTAGCCTGAGTAATGCTCCTATATATCAGATGTCTGTTTATTTACTACCCAAAACCATCATCAATAGACTTGACAAGATCAGAAGGACCTTCTGGCAAGGGGATGGAACAAAAAAGAAATATCATCTGGTGAAATGGCAAAAAAATCTGCAAGAACAAGAAAAAGGGTGGTTTAGGGGTCAAAGATATTAGAAAAATGAATATTAGCCTTCTCTGTAAATGGTGGTGGAAATTGGAGTTTCAAAAAGGTCTTTGGCAAGATATTATCAAACACAAGTATATCAAAGGGGCAGCCATTGTTAATGTGAAGCATAAACAGAATGATTCTCCAATTTGGTCTGACTTACTCAAAGTCAAAGGCATATATTTGTCAGGCAGGAAATTCATAGTTAAAGATGGAAGATCTGTTTTGCTCTGGAAAGATACTTGGATAGATGACAAGCCTTTGCATCTGAAATATCCTGAGTTATACAATATTTGTGATCAAAAAAATATAAACTTGTTTACTGTTAAAAATGATACTCAATTTGTTACCTTCTCGAGATGGCTTGAGGGTGAGTTGTTGATAAAGTGGCATAACATTCTGAGATTAGTGGATAATATTCAGATGAGCAATGAAACTGATGTTGTGTCTTGGAGATTTGGATCCAAAGGAAAGTTCACGGTCAAAACAATATATGATTTGTTGACATCTAATGATTCTGGCCCTTATCATAAGTTCATCTGGAAAGGAAAAATTTCTCACAAAATCAAAATTTTTCTATGGCTCATGGTGAATGATGCTATCCTTACTAAAGATAACTTGATAAAAAGGAAGTGGGTGGGAGATGCAAGATGTTACTTCTGTGACAATGATGAAACTATCTCTCATCTCTTCTTTCAATGTCACACCGCTAGGGTGGTGTGGGCTGTTGTAGCTAGAAGTATTGGGGCCACAAATATCCCTACATCTATTAACCATTGTTGGTTATGGCTTGAGAGATGGCTGCCCATGGGCAAGAAATTTTTCACCCTTGGGATTGCGGCCATTTGCTGGGCCATTTGGAAAACAAGAAATAAAGCATGCTTTGAGAACAAGATTATACAAGATCTTATTCCTATTATATGTCATTCTTGTGCACTCATGAACTATTGGGCAGGGTTATATGCGGGCGAAGACAAGGAAGGCCTGATAGCCGGTGTAGAGACGATGTTGAACATTGCTAAAGAGCTGCTGAGCAAAAAGCCAAAACAAGGCGAGCCCCTGGCGATCGAAGACAAGGAAAAGGATGATGAACAGGAAGATTGATTATGTGCGCTGTCTTAGTTTTAGGAAAGTCTTGTCGGTCATTTGTTGCTGTAAGGACTGAAACTCGTGTACTTTGTCTGGCTGGGTGTGGCTTCGACCACCAAAACCTTAGTTCTCTCTTCTGCCTTGCTTAGTCGCCAGTAGTCGGATGTTCTGTTGGTTTAGCTTCCTTTTGGTTGGTCTGATCCTGTCCTAAATTCTGACGGTTGTCTGAAAACTGGTTGTATTTTCGTATGCTTTGGCTAATGGAAATGGGGTTAATCCCTCGGTTCGAAAAAAAATAGTATAGTATACATACAGGAGAATATGTGGTCGGCTGTCAATCAATCATCATTAAAATTCAACTCCAACGAACGGAAGGTGGCTATGCCTCTGAAAGACGTGAGCATTAAACTTGAAAAGTATTTGTGCAGTTCATATCATCATGGGAATAAGTAACTAGAGGCCTGCACAAAATAAAAACAATCGACATACTAATAGCTTGTGAAGTTATCATCTATATAAACCTTGTAGCATTTAAGGAGGCGACGGTCAGAAGCTTGGATCTGTAGAGTGCAAGAAGGTAGTGACCGACAGGATGGATTACTCCTCAACATTAGTGGGATTGTGGGAGGAGTGGCAGCTTCGTGCCCTCGTCCTGTGTAGCCTCTTTCTCAATACTTCCTATTCATCGCTTCCTTCTTACGCAAGTACAATATCCCATCTTGGTTAAGGTTCTTTACCTGGCTCGCCTACATAGACGGCGATGCCATAACCATATATGCCCTGGCCACCCTCTTCAATCGCCACAAGCAGGGGTGTGCGTGCCAAATAGATGATTACACTCAAGAATGGGTATGCACTTACCAGAATAGTTCCAGCATTGAGGTGGTTTGGGCGCTCATCCTCTTGATGCACCTTGGTGGACAGGACGGCATGACTGCATGCAACATCGAGGACAATGAGCTATGGATGCGACATGTCTTATTAACTGCATTTTCTCAGGTTAGTACAAGAATCCAGGTCCGTAATTGTTGCATCTGCGTATTTATGATATATTCATATTATTACTTCTTTATTTTTCTTATAGCCTTGCTTGGAGTGTAAAAGTTAAGTTTGAGAATTTTTAACATGGCATTAGGTTTGTCAAATGCAGATATATTCCAAAACATTATACCTTATAAATAATTTTGCATCCTTATCATCACAGTTTTCAATTTTAATTCGAAGAGTCAAATTGGCTTGACAAGGTGTCGCAATAGATTGAAAGTACACCAGTGATAACCAATTATCAAACAGTGCCAAATATATTGTTTCATCCAGAGGTCGTCAAAACATAGGTCACTGGTCAGAAATGACTAGTGACAGATAGTCAGTAATGTCTTCGATTTTGTTTCTAGCATAAACAAATGAAATTACAAAATGATCATATATTGAGAAAATATACATGGCAATCTATGCAAAAAAAATGTCAACTCATCTTGCCAGACCAAATACATGACTGCAAAGCTATCTAATTATGCAATGAAAGGAAGTTGTTTTGTTTTGAATATCAGGATGTTCGTAATGCACGGAAATCACGTTCAAGACTAGAGATTTCAGAAACATGGAACTAGTCAAAAGACAGAACACCTGATTTAGGTGCAAACAACCGGCCTACCCAAGCTAGATCACAGTTTTAAGCTAACACCATTACACACCGCAAAAGCTTTTGACAAAACTCCAAACACCCAGGCAGTCACAAAAAAGGACCCAGCTTCGAGCTTCTTAGTTCTTGTCAGTTTGATGCTCATCCCCTGCTGCTCTTCGACTGCTGTGGAGCAGTAGCTGATGGTTCTTGGGAGATGTCATCAGGATTCGGATGGCCACCATAAGCAAGATGTTGGCGCCTTCCATCACCTTTTACTTTAGCTCGCCTCTTTTTTTTTGAAAACGCAGTAAAGTTGTGCATCATTATATTAAGAAGAAACAAAGATGCAGCTACGGTTAATTACAATTTGATCTCCTCGTGGACTACGGTGCTAGATATGAAATGTCAGATGCAGCTATATATCTATTTAAATCACAGGGATAGATATAACACAACTGAATAATAGGTAATTGATGTAAAATTTTCTACAAGGACTCATCAAAAAAAATTCTATAACAAAGTGTAAGAAACCCAAAGGTGGACAACTTTCTACTGATATTTTTTTGTCTTTTAAGATGTAAGACTCATGCATGTTCTCCTATTGCAGGTCACAGTTGCCATCTATGTGTTTTGGAAGTCTTGGAGTTGGCCAGATGAAGAAACATTGTGGAAAACCTCACTTTTGTTTTTTGTCCCTAGGATTCTAAAATCCTTCGAAAAGCCTTGGGCTCTCAAGAACGCTAGCATTACTAGCCTAACTGCCATGTCACGTTCAGTAGAAAATGCTGAGATTAACTCATTGGAGGAGTACGTGGAAGCTGTTAGAGGCCTTTTTCAGGAGAATCTAATGTTGGTATGTAATGATGTGGATCGCAAGCCTTTTACTCTATTTGTCGACATTGTACATTCGTACGATGATCGGCATAGAAACCTGAACTACATGCTGCGTAATAAGGGCGAAGCATACGGCTTGGTGCAATCCGCTCTATCCTCAACGTTTGATAGGCTCTACACCAAGGAAAGAGTATTCAGATTCGAGCGTACATATACAGGTCAGTGGTGCCCTCCTATAGTGGTGATTAACCGTGCCCGGCTTGGTAGTATGCTACGGTACGTAGTGGCATACCTATCATTGCAAGCCCTCAAGGTCTTTAGCACAGGCGATAACAGCCGTTATAACGACCGCGATGTCACGGTCACAAGCATCTTGATGTGGGGTACAACTATCCTGGAGTACCTCATAGGTAATGTCAAGCTATTTCTGGAGTGGTGGGGCATTGTGTTCAAGCTACCGTGGCCAAACCAAGTGGCCCAATATAACCTCATAGGATACATGGCCCGGAACAGGAGGCACACGTTGCTCAGAAAGCTTGCCAACTTGCTAGCTTGCAAGGACACCCTGGACCAGGTCTGGTCCATGGAACCCTGCATGTCATCCGACAACATCACCGGCCTTGTCTATGACCATGTCAGGGAAGGGTGGCAATATTTCATACGGGACACGGCTACCTACGTCACCTTCAATGACAGCCGGGGCCAGCGGACTCTTGAGGGAGAGCAACACCCAGAGCTGCTAGTATACATCAATAATAGGCCTTTTGATGAGACAGTCCTCCTTTGGCACCTCGCCACAGAATTTTGCTTCCATTCCATGGATAACAGTGACGAGATCAGGGAGATGTCTAGACACAGCAGGCACATATCCAACTACCTGGTGTACCTGCTGGTCGTGAATCCAGAGATGCTCATGACTGGAACCAGAAGCAATCTATTCAAGACCACCTATCGCAACCTCAAGCGGATGATCCAACTGGATGCCATAGAAGAAGACCCGATGCTTGATGAAAGGAGGATCACTGCAAGGATAGTCGAAGAGATGATGATGATCGGGCCAGGTGAAGGAGGTCTCATCCAGAATGCCTATGAACTAGCTGACGAGCTCAGTCGTGTTGGTATAATGGATGTGCAGGCAACGTGGAGGATAATCCAAGGTGTGTGGGTGGAGATGCTGTGCTTCTCTGACGGCAGGTGCAGAGGGTACCTGCAAGCCAAGAGCCTCGGGAAGGGCGGAGAGTACCTCTCTCATGTCTGGTTGCTTCTGTCCTACATGGGGATGGAGACCCTAGCGGAGAGGCTACAAAGGACGGAGCATCCAGAATGTTTTCCGGGCGGTGCAGACAATGAGCCATAGTACTTACTACATTCATGAGGAGCATGGATGAGCCGACCTGGCTTCACTGCAATGCTGTTATCTGAGTATCTGTTATGTTTTCTGCCTGAGTTCAGTATGAATTTAAATTATAAATGTTATGTACTCTCCGCATTCATGATAAATTATATTATGGGAACTTCTATGTATATGTGGTAAATTTATGGATATGAGACTCGACATGAAAAACATGTACATTTTGCAACATGGCTGGGTTTTTCTGCCTTGCACAACAGAATGGGAGTGTGGCATCCAAATGGTGGGGAAAAGAGAAATTGGGAGCCCAATTGTTGTGAATGGCTTTAATTGAGCCCAATTGCATCGTACTAGTTTCAGCCCATGAAACTGTTTATTTGGACCAGGCCGGGATGGCCACATTAAAAGAAATAGTAATGTCTACATCTTCTCGATGGGCGGAGGAGATCCCAGTCTCAGCCGCCGCTACCTGGCTGCCTCCTCCTCCGGCGGCCAGGGAAGGTGACTCCCATCCTGGCAAAGTGGCAATGGCAAGCGGCCGTGGTGGCCTGTTGGCGGTGATACATGGGAGCGCTGCCAAGTGAAGTGAGGCATGGTCTCCTACTCTGTATCCTGCGCAGGGCAGGGCCATGTTCCTCAACAACTTCAGCGTCAAGGTAGAGCCTACTCTGCTATCTGCTCTAACACAAATCCAGTCTCGACAACATTTTCTATTCCTATTGCGTTTCATTTGGGTTATCGAAAATTAGGTAAATTGGTGCAGGTGACACTGGTGGTTTTCCACAGTGTGGATCTGGGATTGATATAATAATACATAAATAACAGTAGCAAGGCAAGGCTTACTGTTAATTCACTAGAAAACTTACTCTGATGTGTAGCATAATAATCCCACAGAAGTTTGATTTCAAATACAGACAAAACCACGGTTTCGGAAAATCAAACTTCTGTTGTCAGTAGTCACTGACTGTTGTTGGTTGACTCTGAGTCCACCCCTATCTGCTTAACGACATAGGTGTCCATTAAACAAGGGATTGTTCATTAGCTACTAGTCATTGTTGTTTGCCAAATGGCAACCATTGACTGGACTGAGGCTCAAGAATCCTGACTGATTAATTGTTGGTGTGCAACTTACTCTGATACTCTGTTGTTGAAAGATGTGAACTGGCGGTTTCTATCTCAGAAAAATTTAGTTGCTTTCGGAAAACGATGTGCACAAACTTTCTTCTGTTTGAATAAGTGGAAGATTGGGTTGGTGACCCAATTTTTCCCTCTTACAAATAGACAAGTCATGTGATGCCTCATGAACGTGAACGTGTAATATGGGAGTGGAATAGGACAACACCCACCCCATGATACATTTGTCTTTCTTTCGACGTACCTCACCCACTGCAGGTCACTGTATGTGTTTCATTGCTGGATGCTAGAAGACAGTCAACTAGTCAAGGCACTGCTTGCTATTGGATGACCAATGTTTGACAATGACTGCCATTATCTTGCGAGTCCAAAGACTGAATATAATGCAGTAAACATAAGCTTTGTGGTAGCCTCAATAGCACAGTGTGGAGCTTTAAGCATCACCCTGGCTTACTTTCAGGTATTTATTTACCGATTCGAAAAAGGTGGAAATCTCAATTAGGCTGTACCCTATGCTACCTCATCCAGATAAATCCAAGGTTTGAATTCCATTTTATTTCATCTTGTTAAAATTCAATTTGTTAGCACAATAAGATACATGAGTGTGGATAATTAGGACAAAGGGAACTGAGAGAGAAACTATTTGCTGATAATGACATCTCCAAGGCCCAATCCCAGGGTTTATTTAAGATGATCGAGAACCCACCAGTTTTATCTCATAGTTAGTGGCAAGAAGTTAAATTCCTCTGCAATGGCCCTTCCGTTTGCTCTGGGCATTCTAGCCCTGGCTGTGCTGCTACCCCAGGCTGTGGGAAACATTTCTTCACCAAGCAATGATACTGATCTCATGGCGCTGCTTGCCTTCCAAGCCGAGCTCAGTGATCCACTTGGCATCATCCGTCATAACCGGACGATAGGCACACCTTTCTGCCACTGGTCCGGCGTGTCCTGCAGCCACCGCCGGCAGCGCGTCACAGCTTTGGTTCTGCACAACAAGCCCCTTCAAGGAGAGCTCAGCCCTCATCTTGGTAACCTCTCATTCCTTACTGTACTCGACCTCAGAAACACAAACCTCACAGGCTCCATCCCTGCTGGTATTGGCAGATTGCATTGTCTCAAAGTTCTGGATTTGAGCCTTAACATCTTATCAGGTTATGTTCCTTCTGCCATTGGAAACCTCACTAGGCTTGAGAGGCTTGTTCTCAACAAGAACCGCCTATCAGGGAGTATTCCATCAGAGATGCAAAGTATGCAAAATCTGAGGCAGATATCTTTGCAAATGAATTACTTGAGCGGCCCAATAATTGAAAATCTGTTCAATAGCACACCTTTGCTGAGACAAATAGATCTGGGTAACAACACACTGTCAGGACTGATACCAAACAATATCGGTTCTCTATCCATGCTTGAATTCCTCATCTTGCAAGGAAATCAGCTATCTGGCCCAGTGCCTCCAACCATCTTCAACATGTCTAGGCTGCAAATATTGGTTCTCGGAAGCAATAATATATTATAACTGGTCCTGTTCCTAATAATCGCAGCTTCAGGCTCCCTATGTTGCAAAAATTTGATCTGTATCAGAACAATTTCATGGGTCCAATCCCACTAGGATTGGCAGCATGCCAGCAGCTTCAAGAACTCTCTTTGGATGAAAACTCTCTTATGGATATTGTACCAACATCGATAGTTCAGTTGCCAATGCTTTCTGCCATTTCTATCGGTGGGAACAGCATTTATGGATTGATCCCACCTGTTCTCAGCAACATCACTTCACTTGTTGTAATTGACCTTGCACACTGTGAACTAACTGGAGAGATTCCTAGGCAGCTTGGCCGAATGGGACAGCTGTCATGGCTTCACGTTTCTCAGAATCAGCTTACTGGTCCCATTCCTGCTTCATTGGGCAACTTGTCCGCACTATTCTTTCTAGCAATGGAGGAAAATCTTCTGACTGGGTCAGTGCCATCATCACTTGGAAATATTGAGTCCCTAGTGTATCTGAGTGTTGGCGGGAACATCCTAAATGGGGATCTTGGCTTTTTGGCTTCCCTTTGCAATTGTAGACAACTCCAGTCTATTGTCATATCCGATTGTTCTTTCACAGGGACTCTCCCTAACTATATGGGGAACCTGTACACAACTCCAATCCTTTTATGCAAGTAACAATATGTTGACTGGTGGAATTCATGCTACAGTATCAAATCTAACTGTCCTAGCATTGCTAGATCTTTCAAACAACACACTAAGCGGTTTTATTCCTGGATCCATTATGTCCATGGAGAATGTCCAATTACTCGAACTTTCTAGGAACAGTTTCTTCGGTTCTATCCCTCCGGAGTTCAGCATGCTAAGAAATATCCAACAGCTATTCCTCAATGGTAATAACCTCTCTGGCTCGATACCTGATGTATTTGGTAATCTCAGCATGTTAGTATACATATCCCTGTCCTTCAACAAATTTTCATCAACTGTACCAGCAAGCTTGCTTCGCCTTGGCAACCTTGTCGAGCTCGATCTGTCTTATAATGCCTTGACTGGTGCTTTACATACAAATGCCAGTGGATTAAAGCAGATAAACAGAATGGATCTCTCTAGTAATATCCTGTTTGGTAGCATTCCAGAATCATTAGGGGAACTCCTGATGCTAACCTACCTTGACATATCACATAACTCATTCCAAGATTCAATTCCAGTCACCTTCAGCGAGTTAACTGGATTGAATACACTAGACCTCTCCTACAACAATCTGTCTAGTACCATTCCAAAATATTTCGCTAACTTAACCTATCTCACTAGCCTTAACTTCTCTTTCAATGATCTACAAGGTCAGATAGCAGAAGGCGGAGTTTTCTCGAGCATTACCTTAGAATCTTTGAAAGGGAACAATAGATTGTGTGGCGCACCACGTCTTGGATTCCCATCATGTAGTACAGAAAATGCCCCCTCTAAGACTAGGAATATCGTCAGAATTTTTGTCCCTATTGCTGCCATAGCTTTTGCAGCTTTATCTATTTGCATATGTCTAATCTTCAGAAGAATGTATGCAGAGAAGAAAGGCCCAATGGGTTCTGCTGAAGCAGGTGATATGATCAGCTTCAGGTTAGTGTCCTACCATGAGACTCGTGCTACTGAAATTTTCAGCGAAGACAACCTACTAGGAGCAGGGAGTTTTGGTAAAGTTTCAAAGGCCAATTGGATGATGGCCTGGTGGTCGCAGTAGAAGTCCTGAATATGCAACTAGAGCAGGCCACAAGAAGCTTTGAAGCGGAGTGTCAAGTGCTACGCATGGCATGGCACCGCAACTTGATAAGAATACTGAGCACATGTTCCAGCCTGGATTTCAAAGCATTGCTGCTTCAGTACATGTCCAATGGTAACTTGGAGATGTACCTGCATGCTGGAGATAGGCCACACCTACCATTTATGAAGAGGTTGCACATTATGCTGGATGTATCTATGGTACTACAGTATCTGCACCATCAGCATTATGAGGTAGTTTTGCACTGTGACTTGAAACCTAGCAATGTCCTGTTCGATGAAGACATGGTAGCACATGTGGCAGACTTTGGCATTGCAAAACTGCTACTAGGAGAAGACAACTCCATGGTTTCAGCGAGTATGACTGGAACTATAGGATATATGGCACCAGGTAAAGTTCAATTTTGAAATGGTTCTGCAGTAGACAATTGATATCTCGCATCAATTCTGACAGTTCTCTTATATACTTTCTATGAAACTTTTTGGCAAGAATATGGATCGATGGGAAAAGCTTCACGCAGGAGTGATGTTTTCAGCCATGGAATTATGCTGCTTGAAGTTCTCACTGGGAAAAAACCCACTGATACCATGTTTGTTGGAGAACAAAGTCTCAGGCACTGGGTTGTTCAGGCATTTCCAGAGAGACTTGCGGATGTTTTGGACAGCAGACTGCTGCATGACCCAGAATCATCCTGGTATGCTAGTGCTTCTTCTGAAGCTGCTTCTAGCAACTTGAGCAACTCTGTCATGCTCACATCAATATTCGAATTGGGTTTGCAATGTTTGAGCGAGCCACAAGACCAAAGACCAACCATGGATGATGTGGGGACCAAATTGACAAGAATTATTCAGGCCGGTGGTGGTGGTGCTGCAGCATCAGTGTTAGCTACTTAATTTTACTTAATCCTATTGTTACATATATAAGCGAAAAACAAGTCTACTTTCTATTAGTCGGGACCTTGTTTAGCGTTTCCAATTATAATAGCACTGGATGTAAGGCCTATCTGGCTTCACCCCCTGATTCAGAAGGATAACTTACGTTAAGAACTCGATGATGTTACATGCAAGCATGTCTTTTCTCCCTACCGTTTTCTTCCAGAATTGGGATTTGTGATGATCGATGTATGATGATGTTATAAAAACTTTCTTCCTTTCACCAAAAAAAAAAAAACAATATTGTTTAATTGCACCTTCATGTTGGTAATAGTGCAAAGGCTAGCCTTGCCATAATGTTTCACAATTTTGGCCACACCATATATGTGACCCTCGTACATCATCACCCGTATCTTATCAAAAAAACTTAAAAAAGCCTCTACACCATTTCTGACAGCAAAAAATACATCTCGGAACAACGCTCAAAGGGAAATACATAGAACCTAGAATAAAAAAAATACATAGAAGCCAACCAAAAAAGATAAGAAATACAAAACATATCAAAAGGAAAATCTGCACACGTTTCCTATACCCTAAGCTTGCCTATGGACTTGGAAAAAATGTTCGTATTCTGGGAATGTTTCTGTAATTCTTTCAACAAGGCTGTCTGGAAACGGTTGGACCTGCAAAGCAGGACATTTCTGCAGCAGGGAAATAACCACCTGTTCTATGTCCACATCATCCAGAGAGCCTGCGTTTACTCAAGAGGCAAGTGGTCATGACACTAACCCCCCATGTTTTAGGCAAAAATCAGACTGGGATAACAGATAAAGAAACTTACCCAATTCAATGTCTTGTGTTTCTTCATCAATGTCTCCTTCGCCGATAGCCTTGATCGACACACCCGCAGCCGCTGCTAGTGCATATCTTTCAAGGAATTCCTCTTCTGTTTCTTCTCGCACATCGTCGTCGTCCGAATCCTAGTTGCATTATTTTTTTATATATCTTATAAGCAGCGCGCTTAAGCATGACAACAAAAGATAGAAAGCAGTGTCTTCACTCTCTTACCTCCTCATCGTCTTCTATGTCTTCCTCTTCATCATCATGATCAAGATCCTCACCACCATCATCGTCCTCATTGTCCCCATCATCTTGAACTTCCTTCAGCTGAATGCAAGATTCCATCAGTGATACATAGCAGTCTTGTAACACTTTGGTGTCACCCATGGAATGGGACATGAGATGGTTAATTGTAACACCCTAAAATTTGCTTTTATTAAAATAGGGACAAATTGATTTATTTATGCAATTGTTTGGCATATTAACCTAGCAAATAATAACTTTTAGCAATTAAAATAAATCATAGGAATTAGAAACATGATTTGTTGCATTCATGCTGTTCAATGATATTTTGTTTGATTTGCACTTTATTGAGATTTGAAAATATTCAAATGTATTTGGAAACCCCCCCTCTTCCCTTTTTCACCCGCTTGGGCCGAAGGACCACCCGAGCGTCGGCAGGCCGGCCCATCTTCCTCGCGCAGGCGCCCTTCTCCTTTGGCTGCCATGCGGGGCCTGCTGCTCAGAGTCGTCCCCTCCCTCCCTCTGGAGTCCGAGCAGGACTCGATGTCCAACTGATCGCCGCCGGAACTTTCGGACGAGTCCGTCCTGAGCACGCCTCCACCGGCCCATAAAAGGAAGCCACGACCCTCTCCCCCCTCCTACTGGCACTGACGCGTCGGGCCCACGGCACAGCGCCGTCCCCTTCCTCCGGACAGAGCCCGAACCGAGCACGGCTGCCGCCTCCGACCGTATCCTAACCACCGAATCTCCCGAAGTCCGGATCTCCTACGCCTCCCTCGCGCCCCTATATAGGTCGGCCGAGCTCTGCCGTCCCTCCCCACAAGTTCCCGAGCAAGCCACGCCCTCCAATCTTGCCCTAGCCGCCGCCCCAAGCTCCGCCACCGCCGTCGATTTCTCCTCGGGAGGACTTCTCCGTCGAAATTGGTTGTTCTCCAAGCTTCGCAGCAAGGTCAGGAACCTTCCCGACCCTTTCTCCCTCGGTTTTGTGCACTATAGCCATGATCCCGAGCTTCGCTGCCACCATAGTTCCGCCACCTAGCTCGCCACATCCTCTCCGAGCTACCTGAAACGACCTCGATTTCCACGAAGGGAAATCCACAGGCTCGATTTGTAATTCAACAGATTGCTTGGGACAATCCATGAAATTACCCATATCTCAGTTGACACCAGGATCCATACAACGGTAATTAAGTCTTACATAAACACTTATTACATCGCCACACTAGCGGAATCAACAATCAGAGAAGCTTTAGAAGATGCGGAAACGATTCATCCTTCACGGCCAACTTGAGTGTAGCACGTGACCCTATTCCTCGCCATCGTCTTCCTCGAAGTCGTACTCATTCTCGTCACCTGACAGCAAATTTATCAGTACGATTTGTACTGGCCACGGAGCCCACCTATGCAGCATTTGCTTTGTGGAAAGTGGATGCAAGGCTATACAAGCAGACCTATAGGCTGAGATTTTCCTATGCAGCTGTAATCAATGTTTAATTAGTCAAGTTTTATCACCAGTTAACACCATTATCCCTTTTCCCATCACCACACCTCACATACCCACACCTCACTCTCATTCGACAGGCCCAACTCCCTCTTGGGCCTATCTCAGCGGCACACTACCACAACGGGTACACTGCCGGAAAATGTTATCCAGGGGGAGAAGAGAACACTCACTACACTAGTAGAAGCTTCACAGGAAAGGTCCATAGCCAACAGGTTGGCATATGTATCGATCGATCAACCATACACTCTGCAGAGGTTTCTCTACTCAAAAGATTAGCCATCATAGGTGTTGCGCAAACACCTAGGCAGAATTCCGGGAGCTTGCTTGCTTAGGTCGATGCCACCCTACCACTCAGCCCTGGGATATTTCGGATCCTACACCGTTATGCTGAGACTGGGAGATACAGTACCGGGCCCATCCAGTGGTACTGTGCATCTAGAACGGAACGGGAACCCATCGACAGTCTCCGCCCACCCTTATCACCTTTCAACCTAGCAGTAGTGGCACCGTCCTACCAAGTAGTCCAGCCGTCTCCCGCCCATCAGAAGCGAGTGAGTAGAAAAGGATTCCCATGAACCTGAAACTAGTCCATCCTAGGTTTGACCAAGCAGGCATCTCCACTTAGGGGATACTCTCCCCGTGCCATCACAGCACCTCCGTCCACGGGCTTCAAACCACCAAGGCTATCCCACCCGGAACCTCCTCAACAACTTTACCCGCCACAGGTATCTCGCTTGGGGATGCCCAGGTTGCACCCCCGGCACGACTTGCCCCATGGGCTTGTCTCACATCCCACTTGGTCGACATCAACCCTTACCACGCACCCAAGACGCACGCAGCACTCTCTCCCAAAGGTTATAATCAGTTATACACCGTCCCAATTCCACCACATAGCATATAGCATGTAGTAAGTAGTGGAAGAGTAACAGTAAATTAAGCAGCAGCTAACCTAACAACGGATAGCAGGGTAAAGTTTTATCAAGGCAGGAAATTTAAATATACTACCATGCAACCAATCCATACATAATCATAAAGCAATAGCAACAATGTCATTTGCAATGCCTAAATAGGATCTAAGGATTTGGTGGGACGTGGCACCTTCGTAGTCGTCTCCTAGCTCCTGAAAGTACTCGTGGTCGTCCTCCTTAGTCAGATCCTCCTCCGGCTCTGAAATCGAACATGAAACAGTCGCGTCAGTGACTCCTATAGAGTATTTCAGAAAAATCCAATAAAATAAAGAGCCAAATGCACACAACCATAGTCTTAGATTGTAGATCTCATTTTTCTGAGAATTTTGATATATGGTGCGTAATTTTTGGACATCGTATGAATAAGTTATGAATTTCCAAAGATTATCCTATTTTCTGAAAATGGGAAAATTGGTCGGTTAATCAGGGGCAGCTCGGGATTGGTCCACGTGGCGCGCGGGTCCAGTAGTGCGGCAAGTGGCGCCTCATCAGAACACAAACCCGATGGTCGCCCACCAGGTGTTCGATGCTGGTTCCCAGAGAGTTGCCGGCGTTGGCGTAGCTCGGCGTGGCTCGGCGGTGGTCGGGGGTAGCTCGGCTGTGGTTGGGGGTAGCTCAGCGGAGCTCGGCGGTGGTCGGGGGTAGCTCGGCGGAGCTCGGCGTAGTTCGGTGGTGGTCGGGGGTATCTCGGCGGTGGTCGGGGGTAGCTCGGCGGAGCTCGGCGGGGCTTGGCTTAGCTCGGCGGGGCTTGGCTTAGCTCGGCGGAGCTTGGCGTAGCTCGGCGGGGCTTGGCTTAGCTCGGCGGAGCTCGACGTAGTTCGGCTTAGCTCGGTGGGGCTCAGGCGAATCGGAGATTCGGGGCGCCGAGGGTGCCACTCTCCCGAGGTCTCCCGCGGAGGCTCGGGCGAATCGGACATTTGGGCGCCGAGGGGGCTGCTCTCCCGAGCTCTCCCGGTGAGGCTTGGGCGAATCGGAAATTTGGGCGCCCAAGGGTGCCGCTCTCCCGAGCTCTCCCGGTGAGGCTCGGGCGAATCGGAAATTTGGGCGCCGAGGGGGCGGCTCTCCCGAGTCTCTCCCGGTGAGGCTCGGGCGAATCGGAAATTTGGGCGCCGAAGGGGGCCGCTCTCCCGAGCTCTCCCGGTGAGGCTCGGGCGAATCGGAAATTTGGGCGCCGAAGGGGGCCGCTCTCCCGAGCTCTCCCGGTGAGGCTCGGGCGAATCGGAAATTTGGGCGCCGAGGGGGCGGCTCTCCCGAGCTCTCCTGGGGAGGCTCGGGCGAATCGGAGATTTGGGCGCCGAAGGGGGCCGCTCTCCCGAGCTCTCCTGGGGAGGCTCGGGCGAATCGGAGATTTGGTGCGCCGAGGGTGCTGCTCTCCCGAGCGCTCCTGGGGAGGCTCGGGCGAATCGGAGATTTGGTGCTAGCAGGGTTCCAGGGCGTCTGTTCAAGGCGGCGGTGACTCCGGTGCGGCGGACGATGACAGGGTGGCGATGACCATATTTTGGCAAGATAGGGGTCGGCTTTCCCCAATTGGCGTGCTCAGGCAGTCGTCCGACCAGATGGTGGCGGGTTAGAGTCGTGGTATGGCCTCCTTCTCTCCCTCGGCATACGGCGGTAGTGGAGGCGCACGTAGCCAAGGCGACAGTCGTGATTCGGGGCTCGGCTATCTACGCGGCGGTGCTGAGGCAGACTTGGCGAACCTCGTCGGCCTTTCTCTGCAGCGCGAGGCGACCGGGGGTACTCGGAACGGATTTTAGGCGAGGCGGAGCGTGTCGGCGGCGATGTCGCCGCGACTGTGAGGTTCCGGCGGGCTTAAGGAGGTCTTCTAGGAGATGTATACGCCTCTAGGGTCTATGGCGATGGTATACAAACTACCAATTTTGGCTACCGAGATTCCCAAGGTGCTCGGTTGTGGCGGCGGCGTGTCGCCGACGACGGCGGAAGGCGGCAACGCGGCTACGACTAAGTATTGGTTCAATCGAATGCGGTCTTGTCAAATTGGTGAGGCCAGAGAAGCATACAACACTCTGGTGGCGAACTTTAGCCATGGCATGACCTTCTTTTGGCGACGGCTCGCGGCGGCGCTCCGGTAAGGTCGCGGCGCACGCGGCCAAGGCGATTCAGGCTTCCTCTAGCGCTTAGATCCGCGTAGCTAGCTCAAGGGGTCGTGGCGGTGCTCCACGACGCTCTAACCTATACGGGTGCTAGTCGGATTGCTCGGAACGGGTGATTCGGCGTCGGAACGCGTCGGTGGTGAGCGCGCTCCGCCGAGAACGCGTCGTGCTGCGTTCTCGGTCTAGCAAGCTTGTAGTCCGGGGGTTTCGGCCGGTCGAATGAGTGCATGGTGCAGGTGATCTTCCCGAGCCGGTAAAGGCTCGTGCCTGCGCGTCCTGAGGGTGGAACGCCATGGCAAAAGCAGGGCAAGGTTCGGACATGGCGTGCGATGGCTCACCGTGGTGTCGGTGAAGCTAGGATGGCGGTGCAGTGGCGAGTCGGAGCCGTGCAGAGCGATTGCAGTGCCGTGCCGCTCCTCGTCCGCAGCTCAGGCTTCTCCTCCGTGTCCGGCTCCGGCGTGCTCCGTGGCGGCGGCGCTCCGGCAGCTTCTCCTCCTCTGCTCCGCCCTTCTCCTACGCTCTCTCTCTCTCGGTTTGGTGTAGTGTGCCGGTCTGTGCTGCGGTGGCGGCGAGGGGAAATGAGGGTAGGGCTTCGGGGTGAGCTTCTTTTTATAGGCGAGCTTGGCTAGCTCCAATGGTGAACGGTCCTGATCGCGCTCGACCGATCGAAGGGCCGTGGCTCGAGTGGATCTAGGGCTCCGGATGGGCGCGGGTTCGCTTGGCGGCCAAGAAAGGAGGGGACAGGAGGGGGACAGCGGGGTCAGGGCTCTGCCATGCTGTCGGCTGTGGGACCGGGGTCACGCCATTCGCGTGACACCCCCGACAGGCGCGTCGCCTTCGTGAGGAAGAAGAACAGTGGGGGGGGCGAGAGCGGCTGACAGGCGGGGCCGGGTGGTCAGCGGCTGCGGGGAAGCGGGTGAAATGGTTGCGCGCGTGCGGTCGGCATCGTGCGTGCGCGCGGTGTTGGGCCGGTCCAGTGCGGGGAGGCGGGGTAGAGCGCGCGCGCGGGTGAGGCCAAGCAGGTCGGTTGGGCCGATTGGCTGGCCTAACTCACTTTCTCCTTTTCTATTTTCATTTTAGTGTATATATACATATATTGCCCATTTTAAATATTGAGTAAATACAAACATAAATTGCAATAAATCCCAAATGTGATGCATAAGTTATTATTCTATGTGAATGGAATTAAAATGCAAACTACACTCCTTTATTTACCAATTTCATAATGAAACCTATATGCTTGCACAAGAAAAATGGGTTTTCACAATAAATAAATGAAAAATTTTAATTGGTTGGGATTTTTAGGTTGTGTGAATTTTTAGGGTTGTTACAGTCCTCCCCCTCATTAGGATCTCGACCTCGAGATTCAGAGATAACGTACCCATCGAAGAGGTAAGGAAACATAATCCGCAAGTCCGATTCTTTCTCCCACGTAGCTTCCCTTTCAGTGTGATTGCTCCATTGTACCTTGCACATCGGAATGGTTTTGTTTCGAGTCTCCTTTGTATCCTGTGCCAAGATCTTGATCGGATGTTCCTTGTATTCAAGTGTGTGTCTTGCAGGTCTAATGCATCCGTAGGAACTTGCTCCTCGGGAAGCTTCAAACACTTCCTTAATTGCGAGACATGGAACACGGGGTGTACTCAAGATAATTCCTCCGGTAGTTCCAGCTTGTAAGCAAGCTTTCCAACCCTTTTACAGGTCTTGTATGGCCCAACATATCTTGGTGCCAATTTCCCTTTTACGTGGAATCTGACGGTGCCACGAAGTGGAGATACCTTGAGGTAGACATAATCCCCAACCTTAAACTCAAGCTCTCTACGTCTTCTATCTGCATAGCTCTTTTGCCTACTTTGTGCAATCCTCAAATTCTCTCTTACTTGGGCAACACCTTCTTCTGCTTCCACAATCTTAGCAGGACCGAAGAATGTCCTTTCACCTGGTTCTGACCACATTAACGGGGTTCTGCACGGTCTTCCATACAACGCTTCAAATGGAGACATCTTAATGCTTGTCTGATAACTGTTGTTGTATGAGAACTCGGCGTGGGGTAGACAGCTCTCCCATCCTTCCTTGTACCTCAATACGCAAGCACGTAACATGTACTCGAGAATCTGGTTCACTCTTTCTGTTTGCCCGTCTGTTTGCGGGTGGTATGCTGTGCTGTAGTCGAGCTTGGTCCCGATGGACTTGTGCAAGGATTTCCAGAACTGTGATACAAACTGTGATCCTCGGTCAGATATAATACTCAGAGGTGCCCCATGTAACTTCAAAATGTTTGATACGTACAGATCTGCTAGCTTTTCAGCTCTATACTTCCTTTTGACCGGTATAAAATGTGCAACTTTGGTTAGACGGTCCACTATTACCCATATAGAATCATATCCATGCTCGGATCGGGGCAGTCCTATTATGAAGTCCATGGATATGCACTCCCACTTCCATTCTGGTATCTCAACTGGTTGTAGCAACCCTGCTGGTCTCTGATGTTCGGCCTTGATTCTATTGCATGTATCACATCGGGCTACATGCCCTGCAATGTCTGTCTTCATATTCTCCCACCAGAAGTGCTTCCTTAGATCATGGTACATCTTGGCTGACCCTGGGTGTATGCAATATTTGGAGTCATGCCCTTCCGACAGGATCTCTTCTCGTATCGCTGAATCCGTCGGTACACAGATTCTATCTTTGTACCATACAGTTCCCTGCTCATCTTCTCGGTATTCAGGGCCTCTTCCCAGCTTCATCAAACCTCGGATATAGTCTATCTCAGGACAGTTCTTTTGCGCTTCACGGATCCGTGAGGTGAGATTGTACTCGACGCGAAGCTCATTTAGCATGCCATAGGAGACTACCTCGAGCTGGAATGCGTCGAACTCTCTCCTGAGCTCAGGCGGCATAGAGTTGGTGATGAGGGTATGGCAGTAGCTTTTGCGGCTAAGTGCATCAGCGACAACATTAGCCTTTCCTGGGTGATAATGGATCTCAAGATCATAGTCCTTGATGAGTTCTAGCCATCTGCGCTGCCTCATATTCAGAGCTTCTTGTGTGAAGAAGTACTTCAGGCTCTTGTGGTCAGTGTAGATGTCACACTTGTTGCTTATTAGATAGTGTCTCCAAATCTTGAGTGCATGTACCACGGCTGCAAGTTCTAGGTCATGAGTCGGGTATCGCTACTCATGTTCCTTCAACTGTCTTGAGGCATAAGCTATCACTCTTCCTTCTTGCATTAGTACACAGCCCAAACCTTGCCGACATCACAATATACAACAAAATCTTTGTGAATATCTGGCAGGGCTAGTACAGGTGTAGTAGTGAGCTTCTCCTTCAAGGTCTAAAAACTCTTCTCACATTCAGGAGTCCATATAAACTTGTTCTCTTTCTTCAGCAAGTTGGTCATGGGTCTTGCAATCTTGGAGAAGTTCTCAATAAATCTGCGATAGTATCCTGCAAGTCCCAAAAAGCTTCTGATTTCTGACACATTACAGGGTTGTTCCCACTCTTTCACAGCTTCAATCTTGGCTGGGTCTACTGCGACTCCTTCTCCTGACAGTACGTGACCAAGGAAAGCAACTTCCTCAAGCCAGAATTCGCACTTGGAGAATTTGGCGTATAGCTGGTTGCGAGACAACCTCTCCAATACGGTCCTCAGATGATGTTCATGTTCCTCTTTTGTGGCTGAATAAACCAATATATCATCAATGAATACCACTACAAACTTGTCTAGCTCATTCATGAAGATCTTGTTCATCATGTTCATGAAGTATGCTGGAGCATTAGTGAGTCCAAATGAGACTACTGTGCACTCATACTGTCCATATCTAGTGACAAATGCAGTCTTCGAGATATCCTCTTCCCTGATCTTCATCTGATGGTACCCTGATTGGAGATCGATCTTCGAGAAGTACTTGGCCTTACTCATTTGATCTAACAGATCATCGATGCGGGGCAATGGGTACTTATTCTTGACTGTAACCGCATTCAGATTCCGGTAGTCAATGCACATCCTCATCGTGCCATCCTTCTTCTTGACAAACAAAACGGGAGATCCCCAGGGCGAAGCACTAGGCCTAATGAAGCCCTTCTTCAGTAATTCTCCCAGCTGCTTCTTGAGTTCCTTCAACTCATCAGCCGACATTCTGTAGGGTTTTTTGGCAATCGGTGCAGTTCCTGGCATCAGCTCTATAACAAACTCCACATCTCTATCTGGTGGCATTCCTGGCAACTCCTCTGGAAATACGTCATTGAATTCACAGACTACTGGCACATCTCTGAATGTCAGCTCCATTTTATCTGTCTTAGTCTCCAGAGCACATAGGAGGGCTTGGACTCTCTCGGTTTGGGGTATACATCGGACGGCTGTTCCCCAAGGGTGGGTTACCTGAACATATCTAGGTGAACAAGATATCACTCCCCGGTGTTTGGTTAGCCAGTCCATGCCTAAGATGACATCTAAGCTATTGGAGGGTAGTAGGGTTTGGTCAGCTCGAAAGTCAAGTCCCTCGATTGTGATTATCACTCCCCTACATATGTGAACGCTTCTGAAGGTTCCTAAGGGCGAGCTAGTTAGGATGGGGTTTGCTCTCGGGGTTACAGGTATGTTATGCTTTCGTGCAGTAATAATCTTATAGTGGTTTAAGTAGAAGTTAGATGTTTTCAACGATTTAAATGAATTAAAACATTTTTCATGCTATCCTACACTCAACCAAAGAAGCATAAAGAACCATAAGAAGCATAAGATCCAAATGTCACTCATCACATGGTTATTATTACATAAAGGATGTTCCTAGCTGCTAAGAAGATCGTGCTATGCGCAGATAGCCAATGACAGGACAATTCATGGTATCACTAGTCTAAGGGCCACGCAGGGTCCCATAAGCTACTGGTGCATAAGGTCAAGTACGGCGTCGGGTATGCGGCTGTCCTCTGCCTCGATCTCATCGTCGGTCATGGTCAGGCGCTTGACATAGTCGAGTGCTACTGCTAGCTCTGGAGTGGCCTCAATCTCCTGTATCCTTAGAGACGGACACGCTCCCAGGTTGAGCGTAGTGGGTGGTATGCGGAAGTCTCCCTCCCGGGGCTTCACCATCTCCAGTGGGGGAAGCGAACTCTGTACCTTCCGGACCTCAATAGCTCTCCTGGCGTCGGACTGCTTCCAAGCTGTCTCTGTCCTCCGTAGCTTGTCCTTTAGGAACTCCACCATCTTCACGCGGTCGATGAGAATCCCTTGGTTGCGGGTGGACTTGTCCTCGGCTTTCTCCAGCTGCTTTTCTAAGTCCCTGATCCTGGAACGCAACGTGATCATCTCGACTACTCTGTCTCTGCTTCTCTGCTCCCTCTCAGGAAGTGCTCTCTCCTTGTCGTCCAGCCTCCTCTGTAATCCCAACACTCTGCTGTTCAGGTAGTCATTGCGAAGCCCAAAATCTCCGATCTTGTCTCGCTAGTCGGCGATCTCGGCTCGGTGTAACTCATCACGGCGCTGCATCTCCAACCGCAAGTCAGTGACTGCTCTGCTCAAACTCTCCAGGGTCTGAGTCCCTTTCTGCAAACTGTCCTCGACCTCTGCCATGCGTGCTCGGTCACGCCGCCTCCTTTGCTCCAATGAGCTGATGAACTCGTCCTGCTCCTGGAGGTGGTGTGCCACTGTGCGTAGGCAAGGGTCAGTCTCGGCCTGAACGATCTGGCTGGTGTACAGAATCCTCTGGATGGGGTCAGGGTGCAGCTCCAAGGCCTGAGGTAGCAGACGGAAGTGGGTCCCCTTAAGGTACTCGTATGCTGTGTACGCAACTGCGCGTAGTACCTTGCGGGAGACAGACTGTACTCCGTCCTCCACAGTCTCTCCAGCAGTGTAGTCAGTAAAAACCGGCATTCCTGGAAGGGTCAGGCTGATGGGTGTCTCAACTCTGGTAGTGACAGGTCCTTCAAACCTCTCAGCCTCGACAAGCTTCCCTCGGCTGAAGTACTGGATCTGGTCAGACGGTGCTCCCAGCTCCTCCAGCACCTGGCGTAGCACCATGGCAAATCCGCCGTGGTTCCTCCCATTGATCGGGATCTCAATAGTGCCGTCGTGCAGTGGACGAAGTGGTGGTCCAAGGCTGGTCATCTGCAAATTTTTCAAGAAACGGATTAGCAGGTCCTTGTATTAGATAAGCCATTGCATAAAAAGTGAATGCAAGGTCGGTAATATAACCGAAAAAGAGTCTAGCTTCCTATTCTAACGTTCATTTTCTATGGGTCTCGTCCTACAGTCAAGTATGGCTCTGATACCAACTGAAATGACCTCGATTTCCACGAAGGGAAATCCACAGGCTCGATTTGTAATTCAACAGATTGCTTGGGACAATCCATGAAATTACCCATATCTCAGTTGACACCAGGATCCATACAACGGTAATTAAGTCTTACATAAACATTTATTACATCGCCACACTGGCGGAATCAACAATCAGAGAAGCTTTAGAAGATGCGGAAATGATTCATCCTTCACGGCCAACTTGAGTGTAGCACGTGACCCTATTCCTCGCCATCGTCTTCCTCGAAGTCGTACTCATTCTGGTCACCTGACAGCAAATTTATCAGTACGATTTGTACTGGCCACGGAGCCCACCTATGCAGCATTTGCTTTGTGGAAAGTGGGTGCAAGGCTATACAAGCAGACCTATAGGCTGAGGTTTTCCTATGCAGCTGTAATCAATGTTTAATTAGTCAAGTTTTATCACCAGTTAACACCATTATCCCTTTTCCCATCACCACACCTCACATACCCACACCTCACTCTCATTCGACAGGCCCAACTCCCTCTCGGGCCTATCTCAGCGGCACACTACCACAACGGGTACACTGCCGGAAAATGTTATCCAGGGGGAGAAGAGAACACTCACTACACTAGTAGAAGCTTCACAGGAAAGGTCCATAGCCAACAGGTTGGCATATGTATCGATCAATCAACCGTACACTCTGCAGAGGTTTCTCTACTCACAAGATTAGCCATCATAGGTGTTGCGCAAACACCTAGGCAGAATTCCGGGTGCTTGCTTGCCTAGGTCGATGCCACCCTACCACTCAGCCCTGGGATATTCCGGATCCTACACCGTTATGCTGAGACTGGGAGACACAGTACCGGGCCCATCCAGTGGTACTGTGCATCTAGAACGGAACGGGAACCCATCGACCGTCTCCGCCCACCCTTATCACCTTTCAACCTAGCAGTAGTGGCACCGTCCTACCAAGTAGTCCAGCCGTCTCCCGCCCATCAGAAGCGAGTGAGTAGAAAAGGATTCCCATGAACCTGAAACTAGTCCATCCTAGGTTTGACCAAGCAGGCATCTCCACTTAGGGGATACTCCCCCCGTGCCATCACAGCACCTCCGTCCACGGGTTTCAAACCACCAAGGCTATCCCACCCGGAACCTCCTCAACAACTTTACCCGCCACAGGTATCTCGCTTGGGGATGCCCAGGTTGCACCCCCGGCACGACTTGCCCCATGGGCTTGTCTCACATCCCACTTGGTCGACATCAACCCTTACCACGCACCCAAGACGCACGCAGCACTCTCTCCCAGAGGTTATAATCAGTTATACACCGTCCCAATTCCACCACATAGCATATAGCATGTAGTAAGTAGTGGAAGAGTAACGGTAAATTAAGCAGCAGCTAACCTAACAGCGGATAGCAGGGTAAAGTCTTATCAAGGCAGGGAATTCAAATATACTACCATGCAACCAATCCATACATAATCATAAAGCAATAGCAACAATGTCATTTGCAATGCCTAAATAGGATCTAAGGATTTGGTGGGACGTGGCACCTTCGTAGTCGTCTCCTAGCTCCTGAAAGTACTCGTGGTCTTCCTCCTTAGTCAGATCCTCCTCCGGCTCTGAAATCGAACACGAAATAGTCGCGTCAGCGACTCCTATAGAGTATTTCAGAAAAATCCAATAAAATAAAGAGCCAAATGCACACAAACATAGTCTTAGATTGTAGATCTCATTTTTCTGAGAATTTTGATATATGGTGCGTAATTTTTGGACATCGTATGAATAAGTTATGAATTTCCGAAGATTATCCTATTTTCTGAAAATGGGAAAATTTGTCGGTTAATCAGGGGCAGCTCGGGATTGGTCCACGTGGCGCGCGGGTCCTGTAGTGCGGCAAGTGGCGCCTCATCAGAACACAAACCCGATGGTCGCCCACCAGGTGTTCGATGCTGGTTCCCAGAGAGTTGCCGGCGTTGGCGTAGCTCGGCGTGGCTCGGCGGTGGTCGGGGGTAGCTCGGCTGTGGTTGGGGGTAGCTCGGCGGAGCTCGGCGGTGGTCGGGGGTAGCTCAGCGGAGCTCGGCGTAGTTCGGCGGTGGTCGGGGGTAGCTCGGAGGTGGTCGGGGGTAGCTCGGCGGAGCTCGGCGCAGCTCGGCGGAGCTTGGCGTAGCTCGGCGGGGCTTGGCTTAGCTCGGCGGAGCTCGGCGTAGTTCGGCTTAGCTCGGCGGGGCTCGGGCGAATCGGAGATTCAGGGCGCCGAGGGTGCCGCTCTCCCGAGGTCTCCCGCGGAGGCTCGGGCGAATCGGACATTTGGGCGCCGAGGGGGCTGCTCTCCCGAGCTCTCCCGGTGAGGCTCGGGCGAATCGGAAATTTGGGCGCCCGAGGGTGCCGCTCTCCCGGTGACGCTCGGGCGAATCGGAAATTTGGGCGCCGAGGGGGCGGCTCTCCCGAGTCTCTCCCGGTGATGCTCGGGCGAATCGGAAATTTGGGCGCCGAAGGGGGCCGCTCTCCCGAGCTCTCCCGGTGAGGCTCGGACGAATCGGAAATTTGGGCGCCGAGGGGGCGGCTCTCCCGAGCTCTCCTGGGGAGGCTCGGGCGAATCAGAGATTTGGGCGCCGAAGGGGGCCGCTCTCCCGAGCTCTCCTGGGGAGGCTCGGGCGAATCGGAGATTTGGTGCGCCGAGGGTGTTGCTCTCCCGAGCGCTCCTGGGGAGGCTCGGGCGAATCGGAGATTTGGTGCTAGCAGGGTTCCAGGGCGTCTGTTCAAGGCGGCGGTGACTCCGGTGCGGCGGACGATGACAGGGCGGCGATGACCATATTTCGGCCAGACAGGGCTCGGCTTTCCCCAATTGGCGTGCTCAGGCAGTCGTCCGACCAGATGGTGGCGGGTTAGAGTCGTGGTATGGCCTCCTTCTCTCCCTCGGCATACGGCGGTAGTGAAGGCGCACGTAGCCAAGGCGATAGTCGTGATTCGGGGCTCGGCTATCTACGCGGCGGTGCTGAGGCAGACTTGGCGAACCTCGTCGGCCTTTCTCCGCAGCGCGAGGCGACCGGGGGTACTCGGAACGGATTTTAGGCGAGGCGGAGCGTGTCGGCGGCGATGTCGCCGCGACTGTGAGGTTCCGGCGGGCTTAAGGAGGTCTTCTAGGAGATGTATACGCCTCCAGGGTCTATGGCGATGGTATACAAACTACCAATTTTGGCTACCGAGATTCCCAAGGTGCTCGGTTGTGGCGGTGGCGTGTCGCCGACGACGGCGGAAGGCGGCAACGCGGCTACGACTAAGTATTGGTTCAATCGAAGGCGGTCTTGTCAAATTGGTGAGGCCAGAGAAGCATACAACACTCTGGTGGCGAACTTTAGCCATGGCATGACCTTCTTTTGGCGACGGCTCGCGGCGGCGCTCCGGTAAGGTCGCGGCGCACGCGGCCAAGGCGATTCAGGCTTCCTCTAGCGCTTAGATCCGCGTAGCTAGCTCAAGGGGTCGTGGCGGTGCTCCACGACGCTCTAACCTATACGGGTGCTAGTCGGATTGCTCGGAACGGGTGATTCGGCGTCGGAACGCGTCGGTGGTGAGCGCGCTCCGCCGAGAACGCGTCGTGCTGCGTTCTCGGTCTAGCAAGCTTGTAGTCCGGGGGTTTCGGCCGGTCGAATGAGTGCATGGTGCAGGTGATCTTCCCGAGCCGGTAAAGGCTCGTGCCTGCGCGTCCCGAGGGTGGAACGCCATGGCAAAAGCAGGGCAAGGTTCGGACATGGCGTGCGATGGCTCACCGTGGTGTCGGTGAAGCTAGGATGGCAGTGCAGTGGCGAGTCGGAGCCGTGCAGAGCGATCGCAGTGTCGTGCCGCTCCTCGTCCGCAGCTCGGGCTTCTCCTCCGTGTCCGGCTCCGGCGTGCTCCGTGGCGGCGGCGCTCCGGCAGCTTCTCCTCCTCTGCTCCGCCCTTCTCCTACGCTCTCTCTCTCGGTCTAGTGTAGTGTGCCGGTCTATGCTGCGGTGGCGGCGAGGGGAAATGAGGGTAGGGCTTCGGGGTGAGCTTCTTTTTATAGGCGAGCTTGGCCAGCTCCAATGGTGAACGGTCCTGATCGCGCTCGACCGATCGAAGGGCCGTGGCTCGAGTGGATCTAGGGCTCCGGATGGGCGCGGGTTCGCTTGGCGGCCAAGAAAGGAGGGGACAGGAGGGGGACAGCGGGGTCAGGGCTCTGCCATGCTGTCGGCTGTGGGACCGGGGTCACGCCATTCGCGTGACACCCCCGACAGGCGCGTCGCCTTCGTGAGGAAGAAGAACAGTGGGGGGGGCGAGAGCGGCTGACAGGCGGGGCCGGGTGGTCAGCGGCTGCGGGGAAGCGGGTGAAACGGTTGCGCGCGTGCGGTCGGCATCGTGCGTGCGCGCGGTGTTGGGCCGGTCCAGCGCGGGGAGGCGGGGTAGAGCGCGCGCGCGGGTGAGGCCAAGCAGGTCGGTTGGGCCGATTGGCTGGCCTAACTCACTTTCTCCTTTTCTATTTTCATTTTAGTGTATATATACATATATTGCCCATTTTAAATATTGAGTAAATACAAACATAAATTGCAATAAATCCCAAATGTGATGCATAAGTTATTATTCTATGTGAATGGAATTAAAATGCAAACTACATTCCTTTATTTACCAATTTCATAATGAAACCTATATGCTTGCACAAGAAAAATGGGTTTTCACAATAAATAAATGAAAAATTTTAATTGGTTGGGATTTTTAGGTTGTGTGGATTTTTAGGGTTGTTACACTACCTCTGTGGCAACCGAAACCATAGATAGGTTTGGCTTGAGCTCCTCTTGCTCCCCGACCAGATCCCGAGGTGTGCCAAGCTTCCTAGCCACGAGAACGCCGTCTCCGGCCATCTTCCGGCGAGGAATCGGCCGGGCGCCGCCCGACTCCGGCGACCAGGGCTGCCCCTCTTTCCCCCGAGCTACCCTGCGCCGTCCACGGCCGATCCAACGGCTCACAGGGAGAGATACCCCTTCGCCGGCAATTTTGCAGAAAACCCCCTGAGCTTTTTAATGTTCTAACCCGCAGTCCCTTGGCGTCTTTGGTCAAATACGCTTTTGTTTACGAAAAACGTATTTTCCTCGGTTTTAATTCAAAAGGCGTTTTCAATATTTACAGATTTGCCACTCAGTTTATTTCAGCCATATTTTATTCGTTTTAGCTCCGATTTGATCCGTTCAAGTCTCGTTAGATTCGTAATTTTGTAATCTATCTAATGATGCTACTGTTACTCATGTTTTCAACTTTTAAAATTCGAGATTAGATTTAATCTATTATTTTATTAAAGTAAAACTTGTTTAATTCATAACTTCTCCGTTTGAACTCCGATTTTCGTGATCTTTATATCGTTGGAATCATAGCGACGCGTAGATTATTTTTATAAACTTTTCAATCTATTCTTCCACTATTGGTGTACTGTTGCTAATATAGATCTTGTTTGCTTCGTGTATGATTGCCTCGATGATTGTGTGGTGATTTTATGATCGAGTTCAGACGGTGAGCAATACGTTGGTGATCAAGAGTACACGGAGGATCCAAGTTCTCCAGAGCACTTTGATCAAGGCAAGTATAGTATGGACCATTCATGTTGCCTATTCACCTTAATCACTAAATTCATGATGCATGTGTCTACCTTGGCAACCATAGTATTTATTCCTAAGTTTTGATCACTTGATCCTTGTTACCTATGAGATTACATTTGAGTAGTGATGCTGAAACGACCTCGATTTCCACGAAGGGAAATCCACAGGCTCGAATTGTAATTCAACAGATTGCTTGGCACAATCCATGAAATTACCCATATCTCAGTTGCCACCAGGATCCATACAACGGTAAACAAGTCTTACATAAATATTTATTACATCGCCACACTGGCGGAATCAACAATCAGAGAAGCTTTAGAAGATGCGGAAGCGATTCATCCTTCACGGCCAACTTGAGTGTAGCACGTGACCCTATTCCTCGTCATCATCTCCCTCGAAGTCGTACTCATTCTCGTCACCTGACAGCAAATTTATCAGTACGATTTGTACTGGCCACGGAGCCCACCTATGCAGCATTTGCTTTGTGGAAAGTGGATGCAAGGCTATACAAGCAGACCTATAGGCTGAGGTTTTCCTATGCAGCTGTAATCAATGTTTTAATTAGTCAAGTTTTATCACCAGTTAACACCATCATCCCTTTTCCCATCACCACACCTCACATACCCACACCTCGCTCTCATTCGACAGGCCCAACTCCCTCTCGGGCCTATCTCAGCGGCACACTACCACAACGGGTACACTGCCGGAAAAATGTCATCCAGGGGGAGAAGAGAACACTCACTACACTAGTAGAAGCTTCACAAGGAAAGGTCCATAGCCAACAGGTTGGCATATGTATCGATCGATCAACCATACACTCTGCAGAGGTTTCACTACTCACAAGATTAGCCATCATAGGTGTTGCGCAAACACCTAGGCAGAATTCCGGGTGCTTGCTTGCCTAGGTCGATGCCACCCTACCACTCAGCCCTGGGATATTCCGGATCCTACACCGTTATGCTGAGACTGGGAGACACAGTACCGGGCCCATCCAGTGGTACTGTGCATCTAGGACGGAACGGGAACCCATCGACCGTCTCCGCCCACCCTTATCACCTTTCAACCTAGCAGTAGTGGCACCGTCCTACCAAGTAGTCCAGCCGTCTCCCGCCCATCAGAAGCGAGTGAGTAGAAAAGGATTCCCATGAACCTGAAACTAGTCCATCCTAGGTTTGACCAAGCAGGCATCTCCTCTTAGGGGATACTCTCCCCGTGCCATCACAGCACCTCCGTTCACGGGCTTCAAACCACCAAGGCTATCCCACCCGGAACCTCCTCAACAACTTTACCCGCCACAGGTATCTCGCTTGGGGATGCCCAGGTTGCACCCCCGGCACGACTTGCCCCATGGGCTCGTCTCACATCCCACTTGGTCGACATCAACCCTTACCACGCACCCAAGACGCACGCAGCACTCTCTCCCAGTGGTTATAATTAGTTATACACCGTCCAATTCCACCACATAGCATAAAGCAAGTAGAAAGTAGTTGGAAGAGTAACAGTAAATTAAGCAGCAGCTAACCTAACAGCGGATAGCAGGGTAAAGTCTTATCAAGGCAGGGAATTCAAATATACTACCATGCAACCAATCCATACATAATCATAAAGCGATAGCAACAATGTCATTTGCAATGCGTAATAGGATCTAAGGATTTGGTGGGACGTGGCACCTTCGTAGTCGTCTCCTAGCTCTTGGAAGTACTCGTGGTCGTCTTCCTTAGTCAGATCCTCCTCCGGCTCTGAAATCGAACACGAGATAGTCGCGTCAGCGACTCCTATAGAGTATTTCAGAAAAATCCAATAAAACAAAGAGCCAAATGCACTCAAACATAGTCTTAGATTGTAGATCTCATTTTCCTGAGAATTTTGATATGTGGTGCGCAATTTTTGGTCATCGTACGAATAAGTTATGAATTTCCGAAGATTATCCTATTTTCTGAAAATGGGAAAACTGGTCGGTTAATCAGGGGCAGCTCGGGATGTGGCGCGCGGGTCCAGTAGTGCGGCATGTGGCGCCTCAACAGAACACAGACCCGATGGTCATCCAGGTGTTCGATACTGGTTCCCAGAGAGTTGCCGGAGTTGGCGTAGCTCGGCGTGGCTCGGCGGTGGTCGGTGGTAGCTCGGTTTAGCTCGGCGGGGCTCGGCGGTGGTCGGTGGTAGCTCGGTTTAGCTCGGCGGGGCTCGGGCGAATCGGAGATTCGCGGCGCCGAGGGTGCCGCTCTCCCGAGCTCTCCCGGGGAGGCTCGGGCGAATCGGAGATTTGGTGCGCCCGAGGGTGCCGTTCTCCCGAGGTCTCCCGCGGAGGCTCGGGCGAATCGGACATTTGGTGCGCCCGAGGGTGCCGTTCTCCCGAGGTCTCCTGCGGAGGCTCGGGCGAATCGGACATTTGGGCGCCCGAGGGGGCTGCTCTCCCGAGCTCTCCTGGGGAGGCTCGGGCGAATCGGAGATTTGGGCGCCGAAGGGGCTGCTCTCCCGAGCTCTCCTGGGGAGGCTCGGGCGAATCGGAAATTTGGACGCCGAAGGGGCTGCTCTCCCGAGCTCTCCTGGGGAGGCTCGGGCGAATCGGAAATTTGGGCGCCGAAGGGGCTGCTCTCCCGAGCTCTCCTGGGGAGGCTCGGGCGAATCGGAGATTCGGTGCTAGCAGGGTTCCAGGGCGTCTGTTCAAGGCGGCGGTGTCTCTCCGGTGCGGCGGACGATGACAGGGCGGCGATGGCCATATTTCGGCAAGGCAGGGCTCGGCTTTCTAGCGGCGGTGCCGAGGCAGACTTGGCGAACCTCGGCGGCCTTTCTCCGCAGCGCGAGGCGACCGGGGGTACTCGGAACGGATCTTAGGCGAGGCGGAACCTGTCGGCGGCGATGTCGTCGCGACGGTGAGGTTCCGGCGGGGTTAAGGAGGTCTTCTAGGAGATGTATACGCGTCCAGGGTCCAAGGCGATGGTATACCAACTACCAATTTTGGCTACCGAGCTTTCCAAGGTGCTCGGTTGTGGCGGCGGCGTGTCACCGACGACGGCGGAAAGCGGCATCGCGGCTACGACCAAGTATTGGTTCAATCGAATGCGGTCTTGTCAAATTGGTGAGGCCAGAGAGGCATACAACACTCTGGTGGCGAACTTAGCCATGGCATGACCTTCTTTTGGCTACGGCTCGCGGCGGCGCTCCGGTAAGGTCGCGGCGCACGCGGCCAAGGCGATTCAGGCTTCCTCTAGCGCTTAGATCCGCGTAGCTAGCTCAAGGGGGTCGTGGCGGTGCTCCACGACGCTCTAGCCTATACGGTTGCTAGACGGATTGCTCGGAACGGGTGATTCGGCGTCGAAACGCGTCGGTGGTGAGCGCACTCCGCCGAGAACGCGTCGTGCTGCGTTCTCGGTCTAGCAAGCTTGTAGTCCGGGGGTTTTGGCTGGTCGAGTGAGTGCATGGTGCAGGTGATCTTCCCGAGCCGGTATAGGCTCGTGCCTGCGCGTCCCGAGGGTGGAACGCCATGGCAAAAGCAGGGCAAGGTTCGGACATGGCGTGCGATGGCTCACCGTGGTGTCGGTGAAGCTAGGATGGCGGTGCAGTGGCGAGTCGGAGCCGTGCAGAGCGATCGCAGTGCCGTGCCGCTCCTCGTCCGCAGCTCGGCTTCTCCTCCGTGTCCGGCTCCGGCGTGCTCCGCGGCGGCGGCGCTCCGGCAGCTTCTCCTCCCCTGCTCCGCCCTTCTCCTACGCTCTCTCTCTCGGCTTGGTGCGGTGTGCCGATCTGTGCTGCGGTGGCGGCGAGGGGAAATGAGGGTAGGGCTTCGGGGTGCTCCAATTTATAGGCGAGCTTGGCCAGCTCCAATGGCGAACGGTCTCGATTGCGCTCAGGCCGATCGAAGGGCCGTGGCTCGAGTGGATCTAGGGCTCCGGATGGCGCGGGTTCGCTTGGCGGCCAAGAAAGGAGGGGACAGGAGGGGAACAGCGGGGTCCAGGGCTCTGCCATGCTGTCGGCTGTGGGACCGGGGTCACGCCATTCGCGCGACACCCCCGGCTGGCGCGTCGCCTTCGTGAGGAAGAAGAACAGTGGAGGCGAGAGTGGCTGACAGGCGGGGCCGGGTTGGCAGCGAGCGCGAGCGCGAGCGCGTGTGTGCCGGTCGCGCGCGTGCGCTGCCGAGCCGCGACGTGGGCCGCGCGCGGTGAGATGAGGAGAGGAAGGTCGGGCGGGCTCGGGCTGGCTGGCTGGCCGAACTCTCTTTCTCCTTTTCTGTTTTCAGTTTAGTGTATATATACATATATTGCCCATTTTAATTTATTGAGTAAATACAAACATAAATTGCAATAAATCCCAAATGTGATGCATAAGTTATTATTCTATGTGATTGGAATTAAAATGCAAACTACACTCCTTTATTTACCAATTTCATAATGAAACCTATATGCTTGCACAAGAAAAATGGGTTTTCACAATAAATAAATGAAAAATTTTAATTGGTTGGGATTTTTAGATTGTGTGGATTTTTAGGGTTGTTACAGTCCTCCCCCCTCATTAGGATCTCGACCTCGAGATTCAGAGTTAACGTACCCATCGAAGAGGTAAGGAAACATAATCCGCAAGTCCGATTCTTTCTCCCACGTAGCTTCCCTTTCAGTGTGATTGCTCCACTGTACCTTGCACATCGGAATGGTTTTGTTTCGCGTCTCTTTGGTATCCCGTGCCAAGATCTTGATCGGATGTTCCTTGTATTCAAGTGTGTCTTGCAGGTCCAATGCATCCGTAGGAACTTGCTCCTCGGGAAGCTTCAAACACTTCCTTAATTGCGAGACATGGAACACGGGGTGTACTCCAGATAATTCCTCCGGTAGTTCCAGCTTGTAAGCAAGCTTTCCAACCCTTTTACAGATCTTGTATGGCCCAACATATCTTGGTGCCAATTTCCCTTTTACGTGGAATCTGACAGTGCCACGAAGTGGAGATACCTTGAGGTAGACATAATCCCCAACCTCAAACTCAAGCTTTCTACGTCTTCTATCTGCATAGCTCTTTTGCCTACTCTGTGCAATCCTCAAATTCTCTCTTACTTGGGCAACACCTTCTTCTGCTTCCACAATCTTAGCAGGACCGAAGAATGTCCTCTCACCTGGTTCTGACCACATTAGTGGGGTCCTACAGGGTCTCCCATACAATGCTTCAAACGGTGACATCTTAATGCTTGTTTGATAACCGTTGTTGTATGAGAACTCGGCGTGGGGTAGACAGCTCTCCCATCCTTCCTTGTACCTCAATACGCAAGCACGTAACATGTCCTCGAGAATCTGGTTCACTCTTTCTGTTTGCCCATCCGTTTGCGGGTGGTATGCGGTGCTATAGTCGAGCTTGGTTCCGATGGACTCGTGCAAGGATTTCCAGAACTGCGATACGAACTGTGAGCCTCGGTCAGATATAATACTCAGAGGCGCCCCATGTAACTTCAAAATGTTTGATACGTACAGATCTGCTAGCTTTTCAACTCTATACTTCCTTTTGACCGGTATAAAATGTGCAACTTTGGTTAGACGGTCCACTATTACCCATATAGAATCATATCCATGCTCGGATCGGGGCAGTCCTATTATGAAGTCCATGGATATGCACTCCCACTTCCATTCTGGTATCTCAACTGGTTGTAGCAACCCTGCTGGTCTCTGATGTTCGGCCTTGATTCTATTGCATGTATCACATCGGGCTACATGCCCTGCAATGTCTGTTTTCATATTCTCCAACCAGAAGTGCTTCCTTAGATCATGGTACATCTTGGCTGACCCTGGGTGAATGCAATATTTGGAGTCATGGCCTTCTGACAGAATCTCTTCTCGTATCGCTGAATCCGTCGGTACACAGATTCTATCTTTGTACCATACAGTTCCCTGCTCATCTTCTCGGTATTCAGGGCCTCTTCCCAGCTTCATCAAACCACGGATATAGTCTATCTCAGGACAGTTCTTTTGTGCTTCACGGATTCGTGAGGTGAGATTGTACTCGACGCGAAGCTCATTTAGCATGCCATAGGAGACTACCTCGAGCTGGAACGCGTCAAACTCTCTCCTGAGCTCAGGTGGCATAGAGTTGGTGATGAGGGTATGGCAGTAGCTTTTGCGGCTAAGTGCATCAGCGACAACATTGGCCTTTCCTGGGTGATAATGGATCTCAAGATCATAGTCCTTGATGAGCTCCAGCCATCTGCGTTGCCTCATATTCAGTTCTTCCTGTGTGAAAAAGTACTTCAGGCTCTTGTGGTCAGTGTAGATGTCACACTTGTTGCTTATCAGATAGTGTCTCCAAATCTTAAGTGCATGTACCACGGCTGCAAGTTCTAGGTCATGAGTCGGGTATCGCTGCTCATGTTCCTTCAACTGTCTTGAGGCATAAGCTATCACTCTTCCTTCTTGCATTAGTACACAGCCCAAACCTTGCCGAGAGGCATCACAATATACAACAAAATCCTTGTGAATTTCGGGCAGGGCTAGTACAGGTGTAGTAGTGAGCTTCTCCTTCAAGGTCTGAAAACTCTTCTCACATTCAGGAGTCCATATAAACTTGTTCTCTTTCTTCAGCAAGTTGGTCATGGGTCTTGCAATCTTGGAAAAATTCTCAATAAATCTGCGATAGTATCCTGCAAGTCCCAAAAAGCTTCTGATTTCTGACACATTACAGGGTTGTTCCCACTCTTTCACAGCTTCAATTTTGGCTGGGTCTACTGCGACTCCTTCTCCTGACAGTACGTGTCCAAGGAAAGCAACTTCCTCAAGCCAGAATTCGCACTTGGAGAATTTGGCGTATAGCTGGTTGCGAGACAACCTCTCCAATACGGTCCTCAGATGATGTTCATGTTCCACTTTTGTGGCTGAATAAACCATTATATCATCAATGAATACTACCACAAACTTGTCTAGCTCATTCATGAAGACCTTGTTCATCATGTTCATGAAGTATGCCGGAGCATTAGTGAGTCCAAATGAGACTACTGTGCACTCATATTGTCCATATCTAGTGACAAATGCAGTCTTCGGGATATCTTCTTCCCTGATCTTCATCTGATGATACCCTGATCGGAGATCGATCTTTGGGAAGTACTTGGCCTTACTCAATTGATCTAACAGATCATCGATGCGGGGCAATGGGTACTTATTCTTGACTGTAACCGCATTCAGATTCCGGTAGTCAATGCACATCCTCATCGTGCCATCCTTCTTCTTGACAAACAAAACGGGAGATCCCCAGGGCGAAGCACTTGGCCTAATGAAACCCTTCTCCAGTAATTCTCCCAGCTGCTTCTTGAGTTCCTTCAACTCATCAGCCGACATTCTGTAGGGTCTTTTGGCAATCGGTGCAGTCCCTGGCATCAGCTCTATAACAAACTCCACATCTCTATCTGGTGGCATTCCTGGCAACTCCTCTGGAAATACGTCATTGAATTCACAGACTACTGGCACATCTCTGAATGTCAGCTCTGTCTTATCTGCTTTAGTCTCCAGGGCACATAGGAGGGCTTGGACTCTCTCGGTTTGGGGTACACATCGGACAGCTGTTCCCCAAGGGTGGGTTACCTGAACATATCTAGGTGAACATGATATCACTCCCCGGTGTTTGGTTAGCCAGTCCATGCCTAAGATGACATCTAAGCTATTGAAGGGTAATAGGGTTAGGTCAGCTCGAAAGTCAAGTCCCTCGATTGTGATTATCACTCCCCTACATATGTGAATGCTCCTGAAGGTTCCTAAGGGCGAGCTAGTTAGGATGGGGTTTGCTCTCGGGGTTACAGGTATGTTATGCTTACGTGCATATGCAGATGAAATGTATGAACATGTAGCTCCCGAATCGAACAGAACTGTAGCCATGTTACCCTGAACTAGGAACGTACCGTACACAGCATCAGGTGCAGCTTCAGCTTCCTCAGCGGTCATGTGGTTCAGTCTTCCTCGGGTAGCAGATCCCCGGTTCGGTGTGCCCTGTGCAGCTGCTGGTGCGCGGTTGAGGTCGGGGCACACAGCCACACGGTGTCCAGGCTTTCCGCATCCGAAGCAAGTGAAGGGCGCACTGCCTGCTGTAGCTGTCGCAGGAGCCTTCCAATTGCTTGTCCTTGGCGTGTTGGCAACGGGGGCGGGTGTGTTCTGCACAGCTCGAGTCGGCGCAGGGTAGGTCTGAGCGGGGCGGTGATAGTTGCTGCTGTTGGTACCACCACGGCTCGTTCCCGAAGAGGGTCCCTGGCGAGTCCGAAAAGACGGAGGTGCACCCATTCGCTGTCTCTGGGGTGGAGCAGTGCGAGCGGGTCCCTCAGAGCGGCGCTTCTTTCCCTTGTTCTGGGCCTCGAATTCCAGTCGTGCTTCCATGCGATCCTTCTCGATCTCAATACAGCGGTCAATCAGCTCACGCAGAGTGTAGCTCTTGTTCCCTGACAGAGCCAACCTGATCTTGGTCTGAAGTCCCTTCCTGTAGTAGTACATCTTTTCCTTCTCGGAACTCACGCAAGACGCAGGTGCGTAGCGGAGCAAGCAGTTGAAGCGGGTGGTGTACTCGTGGATCCGGTCAGCTCCCTGGGAGATGTTGCGAAACTCGTTCTCCTTGGCCTCCATGACTCCCTCAGGAATGTGGTGGTCACGGAAAGCCTCGGTGAACTCATCCCAGTCAATGCGGGCTGGGTCCTCGTGAGCGCTGGTGTAGTTGTCCCACCATGCCCGTGCAGCACCGGTCAGCTGGTGGCTAGCAATCCCAACACACTCCTCGTCGGAGCAAGTGGTCAGGTCCAGCTTCTTCTCCATCTCCTTAAGCCAATCATCGGCAGCGAGAGGATCGCTGTCGGTCCCGTCGAAGGTAGGTGGCCTCAGCTTCAGGAAACCCTCCAGTTTCCTTTGGAAGTCATTCTGGGGTGGCCCGTGGTGCCTGTTCATCCCAGTAGCTATGGCATGCAGCAGCTGGGTCTGCTGAGCCATCACTTCCGCCAACGTCGGTGGCGGCGGCGGTGGCGGAGGCGGAGGCACGTTCTCGCCTTGTGGTGGCGGATTGATCACTGGCGGTGCATCCTCTGCCCGGCGCAGCTCTTCTTCCAAGTTAACTCCAACTCGCCTGCCAGCTGGGCGTCCACGGTTGCGACCACGCCCGCGTCCTGGCGCAGGTGCGGGGGAGGGCTGGCGGTTCTCCAGGCGTGCGGAACGTCTCATCGACATCTGAAGCTATTAGGTACGTGCTCAGTGCAGTAATAATCTTGTAATTGTTTAAGTAGGAGTTAGATGTTTTCAACGATTTAAATGGATTAAAATATTTTTCACGCTATCCTACACTCAACCAAAGAAGCATAGAGATCCATAAGAAGCATAAGATCCAAATATCACTCATCACATGGTTATTATTATATAAAGGATGTTCCTAGCTGCTAAGAAGATCGTGCTATGCGCAGATAGCCAATGACAGGACAACTCATGGTATCACTAGTCCAAAGGCTACGCAGGGTCCCATAAGCTACTGGTGCATAAGGTCAATGGCCATTTGATCGGGATCTCAATAGTGCCGTCGTGCAGTGGACGAAGTGGTGGTCCAAGGCTGGTCATCTGCAAATTTTTCAAGAAACGGATTAGCAGGTCCTTGTATTAGATAAGCCATTGCATAAAAAGTGAATGCAAGGTCGGTAATATAACCGAAAGAGAGTCTGGCTTCCTATTCTAACGTCCATTTTCTATGGGTCTCGTCCTACAGTCAAGTATGGCTCCGATACCAACTGAAACGACCTCGATTTCCACGAAGGGAAATCCACAGGCTCGAATTGTAATTCAACAGATTGCTTGGCACAATCCATGAAATTACCCATATCTCAGTTGCCACCAGGATCCATACAACGGTAAACAAGTCTTACATAAATATTTATTACATCGCCACACTGGCGGAATCAACAATCAGAGAAGCTTTAGAAGATGCGGAAGCGATTCATCCTTCACGGCCAACTTGAGTGTAGCACGTGACCCTATTCCTCGTCATCATCTCCCTCGAAGTCGTACTCATTCTCGTCACCTGACAGCAAATTTATCAGTACGATTTGTACTGGCCACGGAGCCCACCTATGCAGCATTTGCTTTGTGGAAAGTGGATGCAAGGCTATACAAGCAGACCTATAGGCTGAGGTTTTCCTATGCAGCTGTAATCAATGTTTTAATTAGTCAAGTTTTATCACCAGTTAACACCATCATCCCTTTTCCCATCACCACACCTCACATACCCACACCTCGCTCTCATTCGACAGGCCCAACTCCCTCTCGGGCCTATCTCAGCGGCACACTACCACAACGGGTACACTGCCGGAAAAATGTCATCCAGGGGGAGAAGAGAACACTCACTACACTAGTAGAAGCTTCACAGGAAAGGTCCATAGCCAACAGGTTGGCATATGTATCGATCGATCAACCATACACTCTGCAGAGGTTTCACTACTCACAAGATTAGCCATCATAGGTGTTGCGCAAACACCTAGGCAGAATTCCGGGTGCTTGCTTGCCTAGGTCGATGCCACCCTACCACTCAGCCCTGGGATATTCCGGATCCTACACCGTTATGCTGAGACTGGGAGACACAGTACCGGGCCCATCCAGTGGTACTGTGCATCTAGGACGGAACGGGAACCCATCGACCGTCTCCGCCCACCCTTATCACCTTTCAACCTAGCAGTAGTGGCACCGTCCTACCAAGTAGTCCAGCCGTCTCCCGCCCATCAGAAGCGAGTGAGTAGAAAAGGATTCCCATGAACCTGAAACTAGTCCATCCTAGGTTTGACCAAGCAGGCATCTCCTCTTAGGGGATACTCTCCCCGTGCCATCACAGCACCTCCGTTCACGGGCTTCAAACCACCAAGGCTATCCCACCCGGAACCTCCTCAACAACTTTACCCGCCACAGGTATCTCGCTTGGGGATGCCCAGGTTGCACCCCCGGCACGACTTGCCCCATGGGCTCGTCTCACATCCCACTTGGTCGACATCAACCCTTACCACGCACCCAAGACGCACGCAGCACTCTCTCCCAGTGGTTATAATTAGTTATACACCGTCCAATTCCACCACATAGCATAAAGCAAGTAGAAAGTAGTTGGAAGAGTAACAGTAAATTAAGCAGCAGCTAACCTAACAGCGGATAGCAGGGTAAAGTCTTATCAAGGCAGGGAATTCAAATATACTACCATGCAACCAATCCATACATAATCATAAAGCGATAGCAACAATGTCATTTGCAATGCGTAATAGGATCTAAGGATTTGGTGGGACGTGGCACCTTCGTAGTCGTCTCCTAGCTCTTGGAAGTACTCGTGGTCGTCTTCCTTAGTCAGATCCTCCTCCGGCTCTGAAATCGAACACGAGATAGTCGCGTCAGCGACTTCTATAGAGTATTTCAGAAAAATCCAATAAAACAAAGAGCCAAATGCACTCAAACATAGTCTTAGATTGTAGATCTCATTTTCCTGAGAATTTTGATATGTGGTGCGCAATTTTTGGTCATCGTACGAATAAGTTATGAATTTCCGAAGATTATCCTATTTTCTGAAAATGGGAAAACTGGTCGGTTAATCAGGGGCAGCTCGGGATGTGGCGCGCGGGTCCAGTAGTGCGGCATGTGGCGCCTCAACAGAACACAGACCCGATGGTCGTCCAGGTGTTCGATACTGGTTCCCAGAGAGTTGCCGGAGTTGGCGTAGCTCGGCGTGGCTCGGCGGTGGTCGGTGGTAGCTCGGTTTAGCTCGGCGGGGCTCGGCGGTGGTCGGTGGTAGCTCGGTTTAGCTCGGCGGGGCTCGGGCGAATCGGAGATTCGCGGCGCCGAGGGTGCCGCTCTCCCGAGCTCTCCCGGGGAGGCTCAGGCGAATCGGAGATTTGGTGCGCCCGAGGGTGCCGTTCTCCCGAGGTCTCCCGCGGAGGCTCGGGCGAATCGGACATTTGGTGCGCCCGAGGGTGCCGTTCTCCCGAGGTCTCCTGCGGAGGCTCGGGCGAATCGGACATTTGGGCGCCCGAGGGGGCTGCTCTCCCGAGCTCTCCTGGGGAGGCTCGGGCGAATCGGAGATTTGGGCGCCGAAGGGGCTGCTCTCCCGAGCTCTCCTGGGGAGGCTCGGGCGAATCGGAAATTTGGGCGCCGAAGGGGCTGCTCTCCCGAGCTCTCCTGGGGAGGCTCGGGCGAATCGGAAATTTGGGCGCCGAAGGGGCTGCTCTCCCGAGCTCTCCTGGGGAGGCTCGGGCGAATCGGAGATTCGGTGCTAGCAGGGTTCCAGGGCGTCTGTTCAAGGCGGCGGTGTCTCTCCGGTGCGGCAGACGATGACAGGGCGGCAATGGCCATATTTCGGCAAGGCAGGGCTCGGCTTTCTAGCGGCGGTGCCGAGGCAGACTTGGCGAACCTCGGCGGCCTTTCTCCGCAGCGCGAGGCGACCGGGGGTACTCGGAACGGATCTTAGGCGAGGCGGAACCTGTCGGCGGCGATGTCGTCGCGACGGTGAGGTTCCGGCGGGGTTAAGGAGGTCTTCTAGGAGATGTATACGCGTCCAGGGTCCAAGGCGATGGTATACCAACTACCAATTTTGGCTACCGAGCTTTCCAAGGTGCTCGGTTGTGGCGGCGGCGTGTCGCCGACGACGGCGGAAAGCGGCATCGCGGCTATGACCAAGTATTGGTTCAATCGAATGCGGTCTTGTCAAATTGGTGAGGCCAGAGAGGCATACAACACTCTGGTGGCGAACTTAGCCATGGCATGACCTTCTTTTGGCTACGGCTCGCGGCGGCGCTCCGGTAAGGTCGCGGCGCACGCGGCCAAGGCGATTCAGGCTTCCTCTAGCGCTTAGATCCGCGTAGCTAGCTCAAGGGGGTCGTGGCGGTGCTCCACGACGCTCTAACCTATACGGTTGCTAGACGGATTGCTCGGAACGGGTGATTCGGCGTCAGAACGCGTCGGTGGTGAGCGCACTCCGCCGAGAACGCGTCGTGCTGCGTTCTCGGTCTAGCAAGCTTGTAGTCCGGGGGTTTTGGCTGGTCGAGTGAGTGCATGGTGCAGGTGATCTTCCCGAGCCGGTATAGGCTCGTGCCTGCGCGTCCCGAGGGTGGAACGCCATGGCAAAAGCAGGGCAAGGTTCGGACATGGCGTGCGATGGCTCACCGTGGTGTCGGTGAAGCTAGGATGGCGGTGCAGTGGCGAGTCGGAGCCGTGCAGAGCGATCGCAGTGCCGTGCCGCTCCTCGTCCGCAGCTCGGCTTCTCCTCCGTGTCCGGCTCCGGCGTGCTCCGCGGCGGCGGCGCTCCGGCAGCTTCTCCTCCCCTGCTCCGCCCTTCTCCTACGCTCTCTCTCTCGGCTTGGTGCGGTGTGCCGATCTGTGCTGCGGTGGCGGCGAGGGGAAATGAGGGTAGGGCTTCGGGGTGCTCCAATTTATAGGCGAGCTTGGCCAGCTCCAATGGCGAACGGTCTCGATTGCGCTCGGCCGATCGAAGGGCCGTGGCTCGAGTGGATCTAGGGCTCCGGATGGCGCGGGTTCGCTTGGCGGCCAAGAAAGGAGGGGACAGGAGGGGAACAGCGGGGTCCAGGGCTCTGCCATGCTGTCGGCTGTGGGACCGGGGTCACGCCATTCGCGCGACACCCCCGGCTGGCGCGTCGCCTTCGTGAGGAAGAAGAACAGTGGAGGCGAGAGTGGCTGACAGGCGGGGCCGGGTTGGCAGCGAGCGCGAGCGCGAACGCGTGTGTGCCGGTCGCGCGCGTGCGCTGCCGAGCCGCGACGTGGGCCGCGCGCGGTGAGATGAGGAGAGGAAGGTCGGGCGGGCTCGGGCTGGCTGGCTGGCCGAACTCTCTTTCTCCTTTTCTGTTTTCAGTTTAGTGTATATATACATATATTGCCCATTTTAATTCATTGAGTAAATACAAACATAAATTGCAATAAATCCCAAATGTGATGCATAAGTTATTATTCTATGTGATTGGAATTAAAATGCAAACTACACTCCTTTATTTACCAATTTCATAATGAAACCTATATGCTTGCACAAGAAAAATGGGTTTTCACAATAAATAAATGAAAAATTTTAATTGGTTGGGATTTTTAGATTGTGTGGATTTTTAGGGTTGTTACAGATGCTAGCGCTTGATGATGCCATGATCTTATGAACTTGATTAATTAATTATGAGATAAAGATTTAAAAGATGTTTTTTTTAGCAACATGGACTAAGGATTTAACTGTAAGTATGACACCGGGACTTACAGCGCAACCATGAGGGTCATATGGCTCTGACTTTAGTTAAGTATGAAGTTACTTTCTATCATGTTGTTAGTCTTGAAAGGTTCCTTACCGAGCTGATTGTTTTGCGGCTCCTGTCTTTGTGTGTACTGCTGCGTGTGTGTGCCACTAGAAGGAGGGCTCTACCACCCCTTGCCATTGCGTCCGGCTTGATTAGTGGCATGTTAGGAAGGCTTTTGAAAGACTTCATAGTGTACCCTGCCGCACTTTCTTGGTGAGGTGACATGGGAGTCATGACCCTTGGCATATGGGAATCACGACTCATGGTGAAAGTGTGGAACCTCTGCAGAGTGTAAAACTGATATATCAGCCGCCCTCACGGTCACAAGCGGCCTTGGACGTCTTACAGGAACTTAACTAATTTAATATTGATTTATTTGGGAGTTTCTATTGAAGTCTATTCCATATTAATTATCATGTTTATATGATCATACGAATCTTATTTCCTTGGTATATTCTATTGCTACTACTCAATTGCTAAACAAGTGTCAAGCCTTATTTGAGCCTCATAAACCCGTGCTATTCTTGTTGAGTACGACATGTACTTACGCTTGCTTTATTTTTCATATTTGGATAAAAATCCTGGATGGGTAACAGATGACTATGATGATTCTTCTGAGGATTACTAGGATTGTGGTTCACCAGTCAACTACTTCCCTGTGAATTGGAGCTTCCGCGTGAGATTATAATTATTAGTCTGCTGCTATTTATATAAAGACTCTGTGATATTATTCGTTATATATTGAACCTTGTGATGGTGCTATTTAATTTGTCGCTTATGTGTGTGATTGATCTCTGGGCGCACATAAGTTGGTTCATTCAATTTTATCCTTAAAATTGGGTGTGACAGATTGGTATCAGAGCATAGGTTGACTGTAGGATGCAAACGTAGAAATTATAGAGATGTTTTTCTCACCTTATTCATGCTTTCCACCTTAACTTGCTAACTGCTAAAATTTTTATGCTTCCCTCATCCTTATTCCATTATAAAAATATTCAGTCTATTCTAAATCTAACTTTGTCTTGATCTATATTGGAGAAGATGGTTCGTGGTCGCAAAACTGCACGCATGAGCACCGGAGGCTACTACCCACCGCGAGCTTTGGACATTCTAGCTGAAGACGACGTGGTGATCGCCCCGGAAAATGAAAGTGAAGAGGAAGCTATGTACATGGAAGATGTTGAAGAGATCCTTCCGTCGCCGACGCCTGTTACTCCGTCACCTCCACCGCCTGTTGCACCATCCGCACCCGAAGCCCCCGCCAGAGGTGAACCGCCCAGGAGGATGGGATGGATCCAGGAGGAATATACTAAGTATCCAGAAGAAGATACATTTTTCCACACAACGCTCGTCAACATGCTGACCCTCTACTACGCTGACCTGCAACCTACTCTCAACTACTATAGCATGAAGCACACGCATCCTCTACGAGACACCTACTGGACCACAGAGTTGAATATCAAGGTTTGGGATGCACAGCATAGAGCCTACAAGACGGAATCTGTTCACAAGAGTGCCGCTCCACGTGGGACCGCGGAAGAGAGCATGGAAGATGCCGCTACTCATGCCTACCTCTACTACCATGGTCGCCGCTATGAAGATATGGAAGGAGATGTCCATAGATTCTACCCTCGCGTGGTGACTGAAGAAGGTGACGTCGCCATGACTATGCCCGAAGTGGATCAGCCCGCTCTTAGAGCTCTAGCAAGATTATCTTGGGCACTTATGGGAAGAGTCCATGGTTTGGAACGCGATTTGGCAAGAGCTAAGAGTGCCAACACACAAGCAGATCAAGAGATTGATGGATATCGAGCAAGACTCAACCAACCAAAGCTATTCCAGGAGATTCCCACACCTCCACCATTCAAGGATTCCGCTCCATAGGGTTAGGAAATTCCCTTAGCAATAAAAGACGCTAGTAGGGCTAAGTTGAGTCGAGTCTTGTGTGCGTATGAAACTCTATGTGTTAGTTGCTTTGTTCTTATGAAATATTTGTGATTTGGTTCTTTGTAATGAGTGCTGAGAATTGTGGGCATGACTACAACTCTCTTAGTTAGGGTCTAAGATTTGAGAATTATTGAAGCAATAGTTGTTTTGGTTAAATCTGTGTTTCACCAAATCTGTTTTTCAGACCTCTCTGTCTTGTTAATTATTCTTAATTAATTTCGTAATTTCAAAAATTATGAAAATTTCATGGGGAACAGTAGACTTCCAGACCTTTTCATTGCCATAAGAATCAAGTTAAAATCCATTATGGTTTGAGAGATGTAACTGTTGCAAATTAAAGTTTCTGCACAGTCTGGCAGCTTGGACAGTTTCTGTTCATGTCTGTTTTTGGTTAATTTAACTTATGAATCTGAAGAAGTGGTCAACATGGAAGTTGTAGAAAATTTTCTGATCTTTCCAATAGTATAGAGAACGTCTCTGTTTGATTTCGGAAACTCCAGATATGATCATTTTTCTTCACTGCTGTTATCGGATCTCGCCCAGAAAATTCAGATTCGTTATTCACTAAGTGATTGCATAATGGTAAAAATACTAAAACTCATTTATGTGTTGAAAAACAGATGGCCGGTAACAGAAGGAATGCCAATCCACCACCACCACCGCAACCTAGCATTCAAGACCTCATCGCTTCGCAGAACCAGCTGATGCAAACTATGATGCAATTCATTCAGCACCAATCAGCTGGAGGACCGTAGCCTGTTCAAGCTCCTGCTAGAGATAAGCGAGGAGAATTTCTAAAGGGTCGTCCACCTGTGTTCAACCATGCCGCTGACCCGCTAGATGTTGATGACTGGCTTCGCGCTGTGGATAGGCAACTCAACATTGCGCAGTGCAACGATCAAGAGAAGGTGTTATATGCATCTGGACAGTTGCAAGGTGCTGCTCAAGACTGGTGGGAATCATTCCAGTATGGTCGTTCCAACAATGTGCCTGCTATCACCTGGCAAGAGTTTTGTAAAAAATTCAGGTCATATCATATCCCTGAAGGTCTGATCGAGTTGAAGCAGGCAGAGTTCAGATCTCTGAAGCAAGGACGGATGTCTGTGCCAGAATTCCGTGACCATTTTGTTCAATTGTCACGGTATGCTCCTGACGATGTTGCTAATGACAAGGACAAGCAACGTCTCTTCCTCAAGGGACTTCATGATAGATTGCAACTACAACTCATGACAACCACCTACCCCAATTTCCAAGAGCTTGTGAACCGCGCTATCGTGATTGACAACAAGCGCCAGGACATGGCTGATAACAAGAGGAAGAAGCAAGGACCAGGTTTTTCCTGGAAAACCGTCAGCGTCCCAATACCGCGCAGCAAAAATTTCAGCAGAAACACCAGGGGCCATCCAACCGGCGGAACCAAGGGGGATCTAGTCAGTGGAACCGTAATCAGAACCAACCTCGTTCCCCCTATCCTCAGCAGCAGCAGAAGACTCCCTCTCAAACACCCCAGCAAGCTACCCCGAGTAAGACTCCCATGAGGACTAATACACCGGGCACCCCCATCAAGTGTTTTGGTTGTGGAGAAACTGGACACCTCTCCTACAACTGCCCCAAGAAGCAGAACCAGCAGACTCCCCAGGGGAGCAACCCAAAGAGCAGATACCAGCCACCATCTAATCAAGGAAGGGTGAATCATGTGTCCACAGAGACAGCTCAGGAAGCACCAGAAGTTATGATGGGTACGTTCAGCGTCAACTCCATCCTCGCTACTATTCTTTTTGATTCCGGTGCTTCGCATTCTTTCGTATCACAAAGTTTTGTTAGAGTACGGGGTATACCACTTTTAGCTCTACAAAACCCAATATTAGTAAATTCACCGGGTGGGGCTATGCAAGCTTAATATTATTGTCCTTCGGTTAATATTGCTCTAAGGGGGGTAGACTTTAAAGTGAACCTTACCGTAATAAGAACAGCTGGGATTGATGTCATATTGGGTCTGGATTGGATGAAGAAAAATAAGGCAGTTATTCAGTGTGAAGAGAAGGTCGTTGTGTTAACTACGCCTAAAGGAGACAAAGTCAGTGTTGATGTAGTAATGCAACCACCACCTGCAGCGACAGTTAATCAACTCCAAGAGGATGACAGCCAGCTAGATCACGTTGTGGATGAGTTTCCGGACGTATTCCCTGATGAATTGCCAGGTATGCCACCCGACCGTGACATTGAATTTATTATTGAATTGTTGCCTGGAACTGCACCCATAGCTAAGCATCCATATAGAATGGGAGTAAAGGAGTTAGAAGAACTTAAGAAACAAATTAAAGAATTATTAGACAAAGGTTTTATTCGGCCTAGTTCTTCACCTTGGGGAGCACCAGTTATTTTTGTTAATAAGAAAGATGGAAGTCAGCGGATGTGTGTGGATTATCGGTCACTTAATGAGGTTACTATCAAGAATAAATATCCATTGCCTAGAATTGATGATTTGTTTGACCAATTGAGAGGAGCCTGTGTATTTTTCAAGATTGATCTTCGTTCTGGTTACCATCAACTAAAAATTCGTGCTACAGATATACCTAAGACAGCTTTTACTACACGGTATGGATTATATGAGTACACCGTGATGTCCTTTGGATTGACTAATGCACCTGCCTACTTTATGTATCTGATGAATAAAGTGTTTATGGAGTACCTAGACAAGTTTGTTGTGGTATTTATTGATGATATTTTAATTTATTCGAAAAATGAGGAGGAACATGCTGAACATTTAAGATTGGTGCTACAAAAATTACGAGAGCATAAGTTGTATGCTAAGCAGAGCAAGTGTGAATTTTGGTTAAAGGAAGTTGCCTTTCTGGGTCATATTGTCTCCAATGGTGGTATAGCGGTTGATCCTAGCAAAGTAGAAGATGTTCTAAATTAGAAGCCACCAACAACTGTTAGCGAGATTCGTAGTTTTCTGGGATTAGCAGGGTATTACAGGAGATTTATTGAAGGGTTCTCAAAGCTTGCTAAGCCTATGACTGCTTTATTAGAAAAGAATGCTAAGTTTGTTTGGTCGGAAAAATGTCAAAAGAATTTTGAAGAATTGAAGAAAAGATTAACCACAGCCCCCGTGTTGACTTTGCCGGATTTGAGCAAGAGATTTGCTATATATTGCGATGCATCTCGTCAAGGCTTGGGTTGTGTTCTTATGCAAGAAGGAAGAGTTGTGGCCTATGCGTCAAGACAGCTGAGGAAACATGAATTGAAATATCCTACTCATGACCTTGAGTTAGCTGCAGTTGTGCATTCGTTAAAAATTTAGAGACATTATATTATTGGGCAAAAGTGTGATATCTACACCGACCACAAGAGTTTGAAATATATTTTTACTCAGTCAGATCTGAATTTGAGGCAACGTCGCTGGTTAGAATTGATCAAGGATTATGATTTGGAGGTACATTATCATCCAGAAAAAGCGAATGTTGTCGCTGATGCCCTCAGTAGAAAGAGCTATGCTAATGAGATGCGAGTAACACCTATGCCAGAGGAGCTATGTGCTGAATTTGAGCGCCTCAATTTAAGTTTGGTTACTAATGCTATGGAGATAGTGGTTGAACCTACACTAGAGCAGGATATACGTAAAGGGCAGCTGGAAGATGAGAAGCTCAGAGAGATAGCTGAAAATGTGGTGGTTGGTAAGTCACCCGGATTTAGAATAGATGAACAGGGTACTCTATGGTTTGGAAAAAGGTTGTCTGTACCCGAGATAAGATCTATTCGCGACGCGATACTCCGAGAAGCTCATGACTCAGCCTACTCCATACATCCCGGCAGCACAAAAATGTATTTAGATCTTAAAGAAAGGTATTGGTGGGTTGGACTTAAAAGAGATGTGGCAGAATATGTAGCAATATGTGACACCTGTCAGAGAGTTAAAGCTGAGCATCAGAGGCCTGCAGGTTTGCTACAACCTATGAAGATACCTGAATGGAAGTGGGATGAAGTTGGTATGGATTTCATAGTTGGTTTGCCACGTACTCAGTCAGGGTATGATTCTATTTGGGTAATTGTTGATCGTTTAACTAAAGTTGCTCACTTTATACCGGTTAAGACTACCTATGCTGGAGCAAAGCTAGCTGAATTATATATGGCAAGAATTGTGTGACTGCATGGGGTTCCTAAGAAAATTGTGTCAGACAGAGGTACTCAATTCACGTCTCACTTTTGGAAGAAAATACATGAATCTTTGGGAACTGAGCTGAATTTTAGTACTGCCTATCATCCTCAGACAGATGGACAAACAGAACGGACCAATCAAATATTAGAAGACATGTTGAGAGCCTGTGCATTGCAAAAAGGTGATAGTTGGGATAAGAGTTTACCATACGCAGAGTTCTCTTATAATAATAGTTACCAAAAGAGTCTCAAGATGGCACCGTTCGAGGCTTTGTATGGTCGTAAATGTAGAACACCTTTATTTTGGAACCAAACCAGAGAAACTCAAGTGTTTGGACCAGCAGTGTTGAGAGATGCAGAGGAACAAGTTGCGAAAATTAGAGAAAACTTGAGAGTGGCTCAGTCGCGACAAAAGAGTTATGCAGACACAAGAAGAAGAGAACTGACATTTGAAGTAGGAGATTATGTCTACCTAAAAGTATCACCTATGCGAGGTGTAAAAAGGTTCAATATGAAAGGTAAATTGGCACCAAGGTATATTGGCCCATTCAAGATTCTAACAAGACGCGGAGAAGTAGCTTATCAGCTAGAACTACCCGAAAGTTTGTCGGGTGTTCATGATGTGTTTCATATATCCCAACTTAGAAAGTGTTTGCGAGTGCCCGAAGAGCAAATACCATTGGAGGAATTGGTTGTTAAAGAAGATCTCACATATGAGGAATACCCAATTAAAATATTGGAAACAGCAGAGCGAGTCACAAGGAGCAGAGTTATAAAAATGTGCAAGGTTCAGTGGAATCGGTATTCAGAGGATGAGGCAACCTGGGAAAGAGAGGAAGAATTGAGAAAGTCGTATCCCCAATTATTTGAGTAAGCTAATCTAATCTCGAGGACGAGATTAATTTTAAGGGGGGTAGAATTGTAACACCCTAAAATTTGCTTTTATTAAAATAGGGACAAATTGATTTATTTATGCAATTGTTTGGCATATTAACCTAGCAAATAATAACTTTTAGCAATTAAAATAAATCATAGAAATTAGAAACATGATTTGTTGCATTCATGCTGCTCAATGATATTTTGTTTGATTTGCACTTTATTGAGATTTGAAAATATTCAAATGTATTTGGAAACCCCCCTCTTCCCTTTTTCACCCGCTTGGGCCGAAGGACCACCCGAGCGTCGTCAGGCCGGCCCATCTTCCTCGCGCAGGCGCCCTTCTCCTTTGGCTGCCATGCGGGGCCTGCTGCTCAGAGTCGTCCCCTTCCTCCCCCTGGAGTCCGAGCAGGACTCGATGTCCAACTGATCGCCGCCGGAACTTTCGGACGAGTCCGTCCTGAGCACGCCTCCACCGGCCCATAAAAGGAAGCCGCGACCCTCTCCCCCCTCCTACTGGCACTGACGCGTCGGGCCCACGGCACAGCGCCGTCCCCTTCCTCCGGACAGAGCCCGAACCGAGCACGGTTGCCGCCTCCGACCGTATCCTAACCACCGAATCTCCCGATGTCCGGATCTCCTATGCCTCCCTCGCGCCCCTATATAGGTCGGTCGAGCTCTGCCGTCCCTCCCCACAAGTTCCCGAGCAAGCCACGCCCTCCAATCTTGCCCTAGCCGCCGCCCCGAGCTCCGCCGCCGCCGTCGATTTCTCCTCGGGAGGACTTCTCCGTCGAAATTGGTTGTTCTCCAAGCTTCGCAGCAAGGTCAGGAACCTTCCTGACCCTTTCTCCCCCGGTTTTGTGCACTATAGCCATGATGCCGAGCTTCGCCGCCGCCATAGTTCCGCCACCTAGCTTGCCGCATCCTCTCCGAGCTACCTCTGTGGCAACCGAAACCATAGATAGGTTTGGCTTGATCTCCTCTTGCTCCCCGACCAGATCCCGAGGTGTGCCGAGCTTCCTAGCCCCAAGAACGCCGTCTCCGGCCATCTTCCGGCGAGGAATCGGCCGGGCGCCGCCCGACTCCGGCGACCAGGGCCGCCCCTCTTTCCCCCGAGCTACCCTGTGCCGTCCACGGCCGATCCAACGGCTCACAGGGAGAGATACCCCTTCGCCGGCAATTTTGCAGAAAACCCCCCGAGCTTTTTAATGTTCTAACCCGCAGTCCCTTGGCGTCTTTGGTCAAATACGCTTTTGTTTACGGAAAACGTATCTTCCTCGGTTTTAATTTAAAAGGCGTTTTCAATATTTACAGATTTGCCACTCAGTTTATTTCGGCCATATTTTATTCGTTTTAGCTCCGATTTGATCCGTTTAAGTCTCGTTAGATTCGTAATTTTGTAATCTATCTAATGATGCTACTGTTACTCATGTTTTCAACTTTTAAAATTCGAGATTAGATTTAATCTATTATTTTATTAAAGTAAAACTTGTTTATTTCATAACTTCTCCGTTTGAACTCCGATTTTCGTGATCTTTATATCGTTGGAATCATAGCGACGCGTAGATTATTTTTATAAAATTTTCAATCTATTCTTCCACTGTTGGTGTACTGTTGCTAATATAGATCTTGTTTGCTTCGTGTATGATTGCCTCGATGATTGTGTAGTGATTTTATGATCGAGTTCAGACGGTGAGCAATACGTTGGTGATCAAGAGTACACGGAGGATCCAAGTTCTCCAGAGCACTTTGATCAAGGCAAGTATAGTATGGACCATCCTTGTTGCCTATTCACCTTAATCACTAAATTCATGATGCATGTGTCTACCTTGGCAACCATAGTATTTATTCTTAAGTTTTGATCACTTGATCCTTATTACCTATGAGATTGCATTTGAGTAGTGATGCTACCGCGTGATGATGCCATGATCTTATGAACTTGATTAATTAATTATGAGATAAAGATTTAAAAGATGTTTTTTTTAGCAACATGGACTAAGGATTTAACTGTAAGTATGACACCGGGACTTACAGCGCAACCATGAGGGTCATATGGCTCTGACTTTAGTTAAGTATGAAGTTACTTTCTATCATGTTGTTAGTCTTGAAAGGTTCCTTGCCGAGCTGGTTGTTTTACGGCTCCTGTCTTTGTGTGTACTGCTGCGTGTGTGTGCCACTAGAAGGGGGGCTCTACCACCCCTTGCCATTGCGCCCGGATTGATTAGTGGCATGTTAGGAAGGCTTTTGAAAGACTTCATAGTGTACCCTGCCGCACTTCCTTGGTGAGGTGACATGGGAGTCATGACCCTTGGCATATGGGAATCACGACTCATGGTGAAAGTGTGCAACCTCTGCAGAGTGTAAAACTGATATATCAGCCGCGCTCACGGTCACGAGCGGCCTTGGACGTCTTACAGGAACTTAACTAATTTAATATTGATTTATTTGGAAGTTTCTATTGAAGTCTATTCCATATTAATTATCATGTTTATATGATCATGCGAATCTTATTTCCTTGGTATATTCTATTGCTACTACTCAATTGCTAAAATGTGATCAACTAAAAGCAACCGCTGTCAAACCAGTGTCGAGCCTTATTTGAGCCTCATAAACCTGTGCTATTCTTGTTGAGTACGACATGTACTTACGCTTGCTTTATTTTTCATATTTGGATAAAAATTCCGGATGGGTAACAGATGACTATGATGATTCTTCTGAGGATTACTAGGATTGTGGTTCACCAGTCAACTACTTCCTTGTGAATTGGAGCTTCCGCGAGAGATTATAATTATTAGTCCGCTGCTATTTATGTAAAGACTCTGTGATATTATTCGTTATATATTGAACCTTGTGATGGTACTATGTAATTTGTCGCTTATGTGTGTGATTGATCTCTGGGCGCACATAAGTTGGTTCATTCAATTTTATCCTTAAAATTAGGTGTGACATTAATCACAGTTGATAAGGTCAGCACTGCACCAAGTAAACAAACAACTAAAAGATGACCCACATTCATAGGATATCAGAGAGAATATCAATGGCGTTAAACAATGCAGTGTTCTGTACATAGCCACTTACCAACCAACTTGATCTCGGATTCAGATGACAGGCCAGGATTGAATGAGCTGCTTGAGACCTGTGCCAACGCAGATGCATCTCAAAATCAAACCGCCAAAGAAAATATGATTTCCTTGGAGGTATAACTAAACTCTCAAGGAAATTATATTTCTTGAAGGCTGAAGAAAACTTCCAAGAAATGTGGGTATTTTCTTGGCGGTTTCCAATCACCTCCAAGGAAATGACATAATAGCCAAGGAAAGCACTGTTTTCTTGAGTGTTGTTCTTAACCGCCAAGGAAAGTATCTATTTCCTTGGCTATTATTCTAAACCGTCCAGTAAATTATCGTTTCCTTGGCGGTTATTGAATTTTCTTGAAGGTTGGCAGCCAGGGAAATGTTTGACATATATTTTGGTGATTCTGATGAAAAAAAACAATAATATCGTAAAGGTGTCCGAAAATCCTAACTTTTGAAATGAGATCATAATATGGTTGTACTATCTTGCTGTAAAATTTTCAAATCATATTAACAAAGTTGGACCGCACATTATTTACAAATGGATAGATCTCTCATATAGTCTTATAGTTATGTAACTATATGAGAGACGTATCCATTTATAAACAATGTATAGTCTCACTTTGTCAGATGAAGAAATGATCAAAATAAAAGTTGTAGATCCTGATGAGTTATACAACTTTGCCGGTGATGACTTTTTCAACTGGAATCATTTGCTATTTCAAAATTTTGTTTGAAATTATTATTTTCTGAAATTCAAAATTTAAACTATCCAAACAAAGTTTAATGGAGAAATGACCAAAATAAAAGTTGTAGATATTAATGAGTTTTACAAGTTTGTAGTTCATGACATTTTCATTTGAGGTCATTTCCTATCCAAAAATTTTGTTCATAGTTCTCGTATTTTGAAATTCAAATTTTAAATTGTTCAAACAAACTCCTATGGGAAAAGGACCAAAACTAAAGTTGTAAATTTCAATGATTTCTACTACTTTTATGTTGACAACATTTTCATTTGAAATCATTTTTGATATCTTAGAATTTAATACATTTCTAACGGCAAAAGAAAAGAAAAAATAATAAAAAATAATCATGGGCAAAGATGACTCCATTTTAGCCCATCAATGACGTCACTTTTTGCCATTGGATTGATCTTCAACGTCTGAGATTCGCGAAATGCTGAATAAACCCTAATGCCCTCACTCTCTTCTCTCTCTCTCTCGAGCATGGCCCTTCCTACTCACCGGCGGCGCAGGCAGGTACGGGACGAGACCCTCCGTCCCTCCGACGGTACGCCCCCATCCGCCAGCGTGAGCTTGTAGGCCGCAGCCCCTCCGGCGGCGCGAGCGTGCAGGACACCTCAAAAACCAGGGGCATCCCCCTCCGGCAAGGTGTGGTTCGTTGTCAATATTGCCGAGTCCGATGCTGTCTTGCGGCCAATCAGATCTACCTCCAACAAGTGATCTCGACAGATAAGCATCTCTTATTTTTGGTTTCTATCAATCTGTCTTCTGGTTTGATTTTTGGCTGTGCTGATTGCTGAACTATGGACGATGGTCTTCCGTCCAGGTTAGATTTGAGTCATGTGTTGCCGGTGATGACAAGCTCATGGCATGAGCCTCGGTAACGTTGCAGCTTCAGTCGATTTAGGCCTGGATCCACTTTACATTGTTTAAAGCTGTGTAATCTCATGTTCTTTTGTGATAGGCAAATGAATCAGTAAATCTAATTTACATTAACTAACCGGAAGAACAGGTAGCATCCATACATAATACGTCTGATAGAGATTGCTTCACACATTCTCGGACAAGTGATCTTGACAGAGGAGCATACACATGATTACATATTTTCCTTGTGATTCCGATCCACATGCATGCATGTATCTTCTCATTAAGTTCATGATCCCTTAAATATTTATGCATGATATGGGCTGCATTCTAGTTCCCTTTTTCTGTACATGGAGAATTTCGTTTGTTATCATTTACCAGTCAGCTGATGTTCTTCTTGTTACCGTGTAGTTCTCATGCAGTTGGAATTGGATGACTGGGTGCCTGGCTGCGAATACAACAAGAAAAATTGATAGAAGAAAAACAATGGTGCATCCTAAGTGGATGTCGAAGCATTAGAAACCTGAGAAGGCTGAACTTTGAGCACATATGCTGCAATGATGTCTGGAATTAATAAAGTGGACAACAATGGAGAAAGCTCTCCTATTCCCTGCCAGAGAACACAACAATTACTGGTATGAACACTACATTTTGATTGCTGGTAAATAATATATTGTATGATGATAATTGATACTTGTAACTATTCAATGACAAAGTGATGATAGCAGTCTAGTAGATTGAACTACTCAGAGTTAACATTTTAAGTAGGCGACTTCTCATTTGATACGCTAACAGAAGTTGAGTCAATGGGATTACTACAATTGTAGCTATAGATTAGTGTTTTTTTATCCTATAATGATACCGGTACAGCCATGGCAAAACTAAGAACATAGTATTTTGCTTCACATAGATCTAGATGGCCTAGGCTTCAAAGATTATGTGACTTCATTTCTTGGTCTTGTCGGAATATAAGTGCTGGTTATATTTGTTTGTGACTTCATTTCTTGGCCTTAAGCACTTTGAATAGTGTATCTATACTGGTTATATTTGTATGTGAGCCTTACTGATTCCATACTGGTATTTTGTTTTAGGATGACAATGAAGGTAATGAGGTTGATATCAATAATGATGCAATGGCTGGTACTAAGAAGAGTTCAGAGCTATGTAGGTGATCTATGTAGGTGCTAGAGCTTATGTTAGTTAGCTATCACTGTGAGATATTATTACCTTTTAGTGTAATGGTTGAACACTTTTTTATTCTGTTTGGATTGCAATTGTTGGACACTCTTATTTGTAACATGTTTCGACTAGAATGAGTTGAATATATGCATGTATTGGAATCTGATTGTGTGTTAGATTGATATTCTTCATGTGCCAATTGAGTTTAGTGGCCTGAATTAGAATATATTGATTCGTGCAATTTTTTTTTTGTTGTTTGTATAGATTTCCTTGGAGGCTGGTCGCCAAGAAAATGAAAATTTCCTTGACGGCTAATGACAGTCAAGGAAATCTATATTTTCCTTCGAGGTTAAGGGCAGCCAAGGAAACATCAATTACCTTGACGGTCTAGAGTTTTTCCTTGGCGGCAGCTGACCCTCAAGAAAAAATAATTTGCTTGGCGGCTGCCGACGCTCAAGAAAATTTCTTTCCTTGGCGGTTGTAACATTTTCTTGGCTCTTCAGCAAATGAAGTCTGGTCGTAGTTTTCTTGGTGGCTAGCCTCCAAGGAAATAATCCTTGAGTGCCAAAATCGCTAAGGAAACTAATTTCCCTTAGCTTCTATTCTTGAGTGCCTTTGCTTGACGGTTTGTGGTCAAGGATCATTTCCTTGGCGGTTTTACCCCTTTCCTTGGCGGTTTTTGGCACTCAAGGCAATTTAGGAAAGTGGTAGTGATGCCCAAATTGTAAAACCATTACCATCAAATTTGTTCAGGACTTGTTCATTGGTATCTAGATAGCAAATGTAGCATGAAGATATTGCCAACAATAGTGGTTTCCATATCCCAGCAGGACTGTCAGATATAGACTTGAAACGGGAAAATGCTGCTTGTGCCAAGGATTCAGCAATAGTCTTTCTAGAATCTTGTATTCCAAAGGAGAAATTTGGAGCGTGCAGTAGTGTATGGATGCATGAGCATGCCCTCCATGTTGCAGATGGGTAAGCAGAAATTGCCCTAGTCACAAAATTAGAAACCCGATCAATGACTGAACTCTGTGAACCATTTTCAGACTGCGACGGAAGCATTTTCAGGAAGAAACCATCAAGGTCAAATCTATGGTGCAAATTGACAGCTTCTTTAATTGCGTTGAATGTTATGAACGACGTATAGGAATATGAAGTAAAGAATCAAGCCACAGAGGAGACACACGATTTAACGTGGAAAACCCCTCAGATGTGAAGGGGAAAAACCACGGGCACCAGCCAGCAACAATCTCACTATCTCAAGAGTTTTGGGTTACACGCCTATGGCGGCTTACAAGAGAATCGAGTCTCCACGAAACCCTAGCAAGGGTGTATATACCGTACCGTACCGCGGGGGGCTCCGCCCCCCGCACCCCCCCGAGTACCGCGGGGGGCTCCGGCCCAAGCCTCCGGCGACGGGCCTCCGCTTCGCTCCGTCAGAAGCCCGGCCTACATCCTGGAGTGAATTTGGAACAACTCCAACATTGAAAACCCACCTGTTTGCATTAGCCCAGTCGCAACAACTGAATTCAACCAGGGACCATGGATGGGGAATCGCTGCCATGGATTTTATTTGCTGTTGATCGGACTTGGTTTAAGACGACGTTACGTGGGCTACAGGTTGTAGTATCTGACTGGAAGTCCAATTTATGTAATGAATGATGCTTGAATTCTGTCCACTCCAGTCATTGTCTACATGATGCATGAGAAATATTGTCTACTTGGGTTAATCCAAACTTAGGTTTCGGGTTGTCTACTAAGTCAAGCCACACGCATCAAGTAGTAGGAATATTGTCTACTCACTTACTTTGTCAAGCCACATGCATAAGTAGACGATGACTTGGTAAGGCAGCTCTGCCGTGGGGAAAGTCCGGCAGAGAAAGCACCGTAATGAATGATGATTGAATTACAGCAACAACCAGTTAACAGTTCCCTATTCCTGTCCACTTCAGACTCGTTTGAGCGTCACAGAACAGTATTTTTCTCTCATAACAATTTAGCCGTAAAATTCAGCCCATCCAAATTTTAACTCAGCCGAACAGTTGATGCATGAAAGTTGACTGAGTATACACAGTACTACCTGAAACCTACGTTTAGAAAAAAAATGTATATACACCCCACAGGTGCCTCTCCACATCATGACCTGGTGAGGCAGCTGTGCCATGCGGCAAAGGCAACACGACCCATGTGATGTTCACCGTCATCTGGCGTTAGAAATGTCTAAAGTCTATCGAGAATTACTACAGAGTGCAGACAGCTGCACTCGGTTGTATTATATATTACACAGACGACCGTCATCTGGCGTTAGAAATGTCTAAAGTCTATCGAGAATTACTACAGAGTGCAGACAGCTGCACTCGGTTGTATTATATATTACACAGACGAAACAACTGAACAGAATCTCGACACAATGGCTATTGCATGGCTCACGCAAGCATTACTTCCCTTCTCACTGTTAGCCATACTACTACAACAACTACCCTCAGTCTCTGCTGCCGCTGTTTCTTTTCGAATTCCCAGCCCAGCTCCATCTCCGATGATCAACCACAGTAACGCAGACCTTAGGGCACTGCAGGCTTTTAAACACCAGCTCTCCGATCCTAAAGGGATCCTTGCAAGCAGCTGGACAACCAACGTCTCCTTCTGTCGCTGGTTTGGCGTTTCCTGCAGCCACCGCCGGCAGCGTGTCACGGTGCTTTCTCTGCCTGATGTGCCGCTAGAAGGAGAGCTCAGCCCGCACCTCGGTAACCTCACTTTTCTCTCCTTGCTCAACCTCACAAACACAGGCCTTGCTGGGGAAATCCCTACAGGCCTTGGTAGGCTGCACCGGCTCAGAGACCTCATCCTCTCTAAGAATTACCTGTAAGGTCCCATTCCTCCTACCATACGAAACCTCACAAGTCTTCAGTTACTTGATCTAAGAAACAACAACCTCTCATACCAGATCCCGCCGGATTTACTATCAAACATGCCGAGCCTTCAGAAAATTTATCTGGCACAGAATGCCTTGAGTGGCCGCATACCAACATATTTGTTCAATAATACTCCTCGGCTGGGGTACATCGACTTTATAAAAAATAGCTTATCGGGTCCAATACCTCAGAGTGTTGGTGCCCTGCCCATGCTTCACTACTTAGAGCTGGGCCACAATCAGCTATCCGGCACAGTACCACCGGCCATCTTCAATATGTCTTTGATGCAAGTCATTGATTTCACAGATAACAGTCTTACAGGACCTATCCCGACCAATCAAAGTTTCAGACTTCCGTTGTTATGGTGGATCTCCCTCTATAATAACAATTTTGAGGGCCGGATTCCACTTGGGCTTGCAACATGTCAGCACTTGCAAGTTCTTACATTGGCATTCAACTCCTTTGTCGACATTATGCCAACATGGACGGCACAACTGCCACAGCTCACCTATCTTTCTTTTGGTGCGAACCAGCTTGTTGGCTCTATCCCCGCTGCACTAGACAATCTCACCAGTCTTACAACACTAGACCTCAGTTCTTGCAACTTGACAGGAGATATTCCAAACGAATTAGGCCTCATAAGAGAACTCTCAGGATTGTATCTCGGATCTAATTTTCTTACTGGTCCAATCCCAACTACTCTTTGAAATTTATCGAAACTAACCTACCTCGAATTGTATAACAATTCATTTTATGGCTCAGTACCAGCAACACTTGGCAGCATCCCAACTCTGAAGAGGCTTAGGCTTCAATCGAATAATTTAAATGGGAATCTTGGTTAGGGTAGAGTAGGAGAGGTAAAAGGAGTGGTTGTGGACGTGACGAACTAGCTAGGTGAATGCGTGCATGCCTATATTATATATAAGGCCATCGATGTATCCATTAATAATAATATAATAATATATGCTACTATGCAAATAATTTCTATAGACACCTCTTTCTCTCTCAGGTGTAGTTCAATTATTTGCAAACTGTTTCTAGCTAGTCCGCCGTAGCTTACGAACCGCCATAGAAACACATTTCTAGAGATGGTTCTGTTAAATAAACCAATCATGGATGCAGTCAATATAAAATAAACGTCTTTGAACAGTGGCACGTCACGTCAGAGCTAGAGAGACTTCTACCAGGCCAATGGAAATGGACAGTTGAACAAAGTGGTCAAAATGAATTTACCACAACTTTTCCCTCGGATGATGAGCTGCAACGTATGTTGCGTGTGGGTACTGTGGAAACCAAATGTGCTAAAGAGAGAGCGAAAATGTCTTTCTTTGAGAAAGGAAAGAACACGGTGTATAAATATGAAATTCCAAAAGTGTGGGTACAATTTCGTGATCTCCCGGATGAACTAATGGAATTCCCAGTCATTTGGTCAGTGGGCTCCATATTGGGTCATACTCGGATGGTTGACATGAAATTTACCAAACAACATGACATTGCTAGATTAAAGGTGGCTGTCCTAAACTCAGATTTAATCCCGGACCTTGTGGACATAGTCATTGGTGATTTTGTCTATGAGTTACAATTCCGGGTTGAAAGTGAGGAAACTAGTGACAAGCCGACGCCTATTGACATGGACTTGGACCCATCAGATGGTGGCAATGAGGGGCAGGGGGAAGACAAAAAAATGATGAAGATTTGGCAAAGAAGGATGCTACTAAAAAAGAGAATACAAGTAGCTCAAGCAAGCAAAGTCATCCTGGTCAGACAACTACCGGTAAACAGGTTGCATCAGGGTCTAGTGTGAGTGCTACACTTGACACAGTGCAAAACAAACCGGTGTTCATATTACACTCAGCAAGCCCAAACTCGGAACAGTTGATGGTTTCACCAATCCAGCAGCCGAGCAGTCTTGGGAAGAGTGTTACACATTCTGATCAGGGACTAAATGTTGTAAAGAAGCCTTGTACCAATCCAAGAATGACTGAGAGTTCCAGTTCACCTTCTCGCTCAAACAAACGACGCTCAGCCACTGGAGACCAAGATTCTCTGGAGAGGGCGTCAAAGCTGAAAGCAAAAAGTAATCTAGACTTCGACAATGCGAAAGGTAATTTAAATTTATGCAGTTCCTTTCTGTCTTTTGATGATAGTACTATTGTTAAAAATATTAGTGGTGTTGGTATTTTGCTTGGCACTTCAGCTGACGCTCAAAATAGTGTGGCTGCTTCTTTAAGAATTTTAGAAAGAGATAGACTTAAGGTGGCGGTTTTAGAGGATGATCTTAAAACTAAACCTTTTGATGGGTTAGAGAATGTTGAATTTTCGGAGGACGAAATGGATAACTTTGCTTTGAATCACTTGTGTGGGGATATAGTTGAGGGACTGTCGGAGGGAGAAGGCAGTGATCAGTATGATTTACATGCTGTCTCTTGGAAGAGCAGGTCAAGATCACGAAAGAAGGAAAAAAAAACAAAGGCTAAATCCAACAAAACTAAACGATTTTCAAAATGAAGGGTATTTTTTGGAACTATAATGGTTTGGGTGACTCTAAGAAGTTTAAATCACTGGTACAGAACCATACTATACAGGCGGTTCACAACCCATTTCTACAGGCATTTCTCAACGCCGACTGCGCAGGAGGCCTGTAGAAATGGAATCACAGTACAGGCGGTTTAATGTGAACCGCCTGTAGTAATGTATCTACACAGGCGGTTCTCTTAGTGAACCGCCTGTGTAAATGGACCATGTACACAGGCGGTTCACTAAGAGAACCGTCTGTGTAGCTACATTACTACAGGCGGTTCACGGTTCACGTTGAACCGCCTGTGTAAATGTCAGACCATATTTGTATATAATAATAAATTATTTTTATATTATAAAATATTACATATATATTGATATTGGGACTACTATTTGAAAGGTGTTTCAGACATCTACATGAACAATTTAAATATTTCATACATACATTTATATACATCATTGTTTCGTGCTCACGAACATAAAGTTATTTACAAATATTATATACATCACACATCGTATTCATCAAAGTTTGCACTTGTGGTCTAATAACCTGTCCTAGTAAGCTTTACCCTACTAATCTCTGTTAACTCCCAGAACTCTGGCATGGATAATTGGCTGTCATGATCATGATATTTTCCTTCGCGTGGAATGACATATTTCAAGAGGAATGTGCACAAATCCTCAACTATGTCGTATATAGTCTTTTCGGTGACCTTCGCTGCCTTGGTTTCCTTAAATTGCTACAAAGAAAGTTTATTAACATCATATACTTAAATTTTGAACTTTCAATATTAGAACTACATACATGACTATTACTTATATTAATTACCTTGGAAGGGTTGCTGGTGAATCGTCCGGTCTCTCTCATGTGCTCGCACACATAGTATCCACAGAGGACAGACCCAGATGGCTGCTTGTGGCACTATATAACGGGAAAGTGGTTATTTATAGATGCAACCATGTATCGTACATGTATGATTTGTATTCATAAAAGTAAATTTTCATATGTACCGGCCAATTATGTAAAACTTGCAATGGCTGCCAATTACAGAAACACAGGGTGAGGCTACCGCTATTGCCAGAACAGAGACTGCCACAACAGATCAACTAGGCACTTCATCAGCTCCACTTCCTTCAAGCTTTGTTCTGGTGAAGCATTCATCCTTTAATCAATCACATTATTTATGCTATCACCTCCTAACATCTGAATGCAGGTGCTGCAGCCTTCGACTCCCAGTTACTCCTTCGACCTGGAAGAGTACTGTGATGAAGATGAACTAAGCTCCAAATCTACAACGCTGCCAGAGCCAGATTTCAAGAATCGGCTAAATGAGCTCTTGCCTCAGCTGGAGATAGACCTTGCCGACCTAGCCCAACACCCCGAAACAATTGATCAGGTAATTGAGCTAATTCAACAATACACACGCCCGACAACTCTCGGCCTCTTGAAGCAACTTGCCAAGCTTAAAAATGCCAGTTCAAGAATCAAGACTGCCCATACAAACCTGGCCGAGCTTGAACAGCTGAGGAATAACAAGTTAATCAACAAACAAGAGGCCAGCGGATTAGCCGATCAAGTCAGGTCACTGAAAACTTCCATCACCATGGCCGAATCGGAGCTGGAAACTCTAAAAGGTAGGCGCGAGCAGCTGATGAAAGAACTTGAGGAAGTAAACTCGGCCATCACTCAGCATGAGATCTCTGTATCAACAAGCACTGTTGATATGGCCGAGAAGAAAAAACAAGTCAGCGCCAGGGTCATTGAAGGCAAGCAGATCAACCAGTGCCTGAACATCCTCAATTCAATAGCTGATGAAGACCAAGAATCTCTGCAGACTGGCCATGCTCTTCATGTTGAATGTATTTCTTCCATTCGGTCCTTATTGGGCTTGTAACTCATGTCTAACTCTTTCTGGAAATCATGCAAAGCATATTGTCCAGATTGAAATCGGCCTCCTTCTCGTTCTGTCTTTGAATCGGCTATTCAACCTGATCCTTAGTACTGTCATAGAATGTGCAGAAATCGGCTATTTAGTCGATCCAAGTAACTGACCCAGTTAGCCGATCCTGAGCAAACGACCTGATTAACTGATTCCGGGTAATCGACCAAAATAGCCGATCAAGACGTTCCACTTTCCACGCACCGCATCGGTTCCGGATTCAAGAAACGTGGGTTAACTCCAGCATAAAATCCACCGCGTCGTCTCGTCTTCCGAGGGGGAACCGCCTTGGTGCCTCCGTCTTATAAATGGACTCCTGGCCTGAGCGAGCAACCACAAACGCCATTAGCCCTTGCTCGCTCGGCCTTAGCTCTTCGCCTCTTACCCCCAACCAGACCAAAGCAAATCTTCAACACCAAACCATGGCCGGCGACGGAGACCGTGGCAAGCGGCCGGCTTCGGATCCCGCTGAAGGCGACAACTTCAGCCGGAGCCTGCGGGCCGTGGGTGAACAGAGGCACCGGTTACGAGCCTGGCTAGGGTAAGGCTACTATTCACTTCTTAATACATCTGTCTAATCTGATCTGACCGCCGATGACTTGTGCAGCGATCTGGAAACCACTGGTGCTGGAGGCTCGGGAACTGCCGCCAGGCCATCTCAGGCCGCTCCTGCGGCCGCTGGAGCCACCTCGGGTGCGGGTGGTACAGCGGGCCCGTCTTGCGGCCGTCATCGTTGGGCGACGAACCGGCAGCTGGCCATCTACAGCAGGTAAACCAGTTTGCATTCATAGCGTTGATCTCTTTTAACCCTGACACATCTGCTTCCCTGCCATTTTTCAGTCAGGCTCGCCTTATTCCTTTTCCTCCGGGTGCGCCAATCGGTCTCGGCATCCGGACACCCCGGATTGTGCCTCCTCAAGACCCTCCTCAAGACCCAACCTCGAGCGCTGGCTCTCGTGGGGGATCCGATTTGGGGTCCTCCACAGACTCTGACGGGTCTTACACCGCCGCCGACGGTCGCCGCTTCCACCACCAGATGGTGGAATATCGTAACCTCTACTCAGAGGCTATGAAGGAGAATGGCCGGCTGCGGGGCGTCACTGAAGCCCAAGCCGCCGCCGAGACCGAGGTGGCCAATGTGCAGGCCCAGCTCGCCGAGTCGGACGTGGCGGTGGCAGGTAATGCCCTGAAGTCGCTTCGTGATATGCTGATGATCATCTTCGTGCTAACCCTTCTTTCTTCTTGTAGTCCTGACCGCGCAGTTGGAAGAGTTGCGCGTAGCCGCCGAGACCACCACTAACGCCGTCAATGCCCGTGGCAACACGCAGACGTAGCGGCTCCTGGATGTTCACTACCGCGTCTGTCAGGTGGCCATGGCCGGCGTCCGTCACGGCGCCACTGGGGCTCTCACGGCCGCACGACTCCACTCCGGCATAGCCCTGGAGGCCGTTGAGCCCGGGTTCCTGGAGGCTCAGGACATGGAGGAGGCCAGCGTCCAATTGGCGAACTTCTTTCCCCACGCCGACGGGGTTGCGGTCGTCACCGACGCCCAGGATATCATAGATAGGGCCACCCATAATCCGAATTAGAATGTAACAGGGCTCCTCTGTAAACTTGATCAGAAAAAACTTTATTTATAATCACGAATCTGATCTCTATGTGTCTGTATATATTTTTTATTTTTGGGCTAAAGGCGATGCAATCACATCGGCTATTACACTCCATCGGGGGTGTTTCATTTTTATGCTAAAGGCGATCCGTTAGAACGAAATCGGCTATTACAGACTCTTATTTTTATTCTGAAGGTGATTCTCTGCGTAGAATCGGCTGTAGGAGACAGATCTTGCTTCGATCGGCTATCATGCCCCAACTGGGATACTAGGATGGTATTTCTTCAGATATTTTCCGTTGATCACCCTGGCAAATCTCCTTCCTTCCATATCTTTGAGTATATAAGTATTGCCGGGCGCACATTCCACAATTCGATACGGGCCTTCCCAATTTGGCGACCACTTGCCGAATCGGCTATCTTTGGTCCCGATAGGTAGGATAGTTTTCCATACTAGCTCCGATTCGGTAAAGCTCTTGCTTCTTACTTTAGTTTTGTAATACTTGGCCACCCGTATCTTATTGGCTTCGATACACTCTAGGGATTTAAACAGATGGCAATGTAAATCTTCAAGACTGTCCATCATGATGTCCTTGTATTCACCGGCTGTAAGCTCGTTCTGTAACTTGACACGCCGTGTCTCGGACTAAATTTCCCAAGGCAGGACTAAATTTCCCAACTCATACGGCGTAGCTTTAGTCAATCCATGCTGAGCCATCGGGTATGCCCACAGAGCTTCACTCAATGTCAAGTACCACCTTCTGGGAGTCTGCTCAATCTTCTTCTTGATGACCTTGACTAAAACCTGATTTGAAGCCTCAGTCTGACCGTTAGCTTGAGCATAATAAGGTGATGAATTATAAATTTTGATGCCCATGTCGTCAGCAAAGGTCAGAAACTCATCCGAAGTGAACATGGTCCCCTGATTTGTTGTGATGGTCTGTGGTATACCAAACCTGTAGATGATGTGTTCCTTCACAAACTCAATTATATCCCTAGATGTGGCATTCTTCAAAGGAACAGCCTCTACCCACTTAGTAAAGTAGTCTGTTGCAACCAAAATCCATTTGTGACCTTTACTGGACGGTGGATAGATTTGGCCGATCAGATCGATTCCCCAACCTCTGAACGGCCATGGCTTGATGATAGGATTCATAGCTGAGGCAGGAGACTTCTGTACATTCCCGAATCTCTGGCATTCTCGACAGCCCTTGTAATACTTGAAACAGTTTTCGAGCATTGTTGGCCAATAGTAACCAGTCCTTCTGATAATCCATTTCATCTTATGAGCCGATTGGTGAGCACCGCAGACTCCTTCATGAACCTCACTCATCAGCTTTATCGATTCTTCTGCCCCGAGGCATTTTAGCAGCACCCCTTCGACAGTCTTATAATACAACTAACCATCTAGCAGCACATACTTGATAGCTTTGTACCTCAGCTTTCTACTAACTTTCTATGAAGGATTTACAAGGTAACTTGCTATCTCGCCCCGCCAGTCATCAGCTGATTGCTCGGTATTGAAAATTTCCTGCATCGATCTGTAACCCGAGGCGCTCTGCGCTAGCTGATTAGCCTCTTGATTTTGGGCTCTGCGAATATGGTACAGTGATACCGCCAAGAACCCTCTGATCAAAGCTTGGCACTGATCATAATAACCTCTGAGTACGTCATCTTTATATTCAAATAGGCCAAGCAATTGGTTGATGACTAGTTGTGAATCTCCAAAAACCTCAACTACGTCGGCCTTTGCTTCATGCAGAAGCTGAAATCCTTTCCAAATCGCCTCATATTCAGCCTGGTTGTTTGTCACTGTTGGCCCGATTTGGAAAGCGTACTCAAATCGTTGACCTCGAGGTGATATCAGTATTACCCTAGCACCTCCGCCTTGCTTGCAAGATCATCCATCAAAGAACATAGTCCACGGTGCCACGTCGACTATACTGACAGTGCCTCCATGATGCTGGGTGATGAAATCAGCTATTGCCTGACCTTTGACTGCCTTAGCCGATTCGAACCTCAGGTCAAACTCAGAGAGAGCCAAGATCCACTTTCCGATCCGTCCATTCAGGATGGGCATTGACAACATATGCTTGATCACATCGGCTTTGGAAACTACAACACACTCGGCTGATAGCAGATAGTGCCTTAGCTTGGTGCACGAGTAGAATAGGCATAAGCACAGCTTCTCAGTCGGTGTGTATCTTGTCTCGGGATCCAAGAGCCTCCTGCTCAGACAGAAAATTGCTCTCTCCTTTCCTTCAAATTCTTGAAAAAGGGCCGAGCCAATCGTATGATCTTCGGCCGTCACGTACAGCTTGAACGGCTTACCTGCGTGTGGCGGTACCAGAACAAGTGGAGACTTCATATAGTCCTTGATTTCATCGAAATCCTTTTGCTGTACGTCACCCCATCTGAATTCCTGAGTGTCTTTAAGATTCAACAGTGGCGAGAATGGAAGCACCTTCTCTGACAGATTGGCAATGAATCTTCTGATGAAATTAATCTTGCCCAGTAAGGACTGCAATTCCTTCTTATTAGTTGGCAGCACAAGCTGATCAATGGCCTTCCTGCTCTTGCTGCCAACCTCGATTCCCTTGCGATGTACTAGGAAACCCAGAAACTCACCATCCGACACCCCAAAAGCACACTTATTAGGATTCATCTTTAAGCCATGCTTCCGAGTGCATTCCAGGGTAGCCCTCAAATCGGCTAAGTGCTCCTTGTAGCTTTTGGACTTCACAACCACATCGTCGATGTAAATTTCTACAACCTTGCCGATCAACTTATGAAAAATATAATTCATAGCCCTTTAATAAGTTGCACCAGTATTTTTCAAACCGAATGTCATTACAACCCACTCGAACAAACTTATTGCTCCAGGACACCTGAAAGCAGTCTTAAGAATATCTTCAACAGCCATAAAAAATTGATTGTAGCCGGCATTACCATCCATGAAGCTGATGACCTGATGCCCCGCAGCCAAATCGACTAACATATCGGCTATCGGCGTTGGGTAGCCGTCCATCGGGGTAGCTCTGTTCAAGTCCCTGAAATCGATGCAGACCCGCAACTTGCCATTCTTCTTGTATACAGGGACAATATTCGATACCCACTTGGCGTATCGGCAAGCTCGAATGAACTTGGTTTCCAGCAACCTCTCGATCTCGGCCTTGATGTCAGGCAATGACTCCTGTTTCAATCGTCGTGGCGGCTGCTTGAACGGCCGAAATCCAGGCTTGATAGGCAATCTGTGCTCGACAATCGACTTGTCCAAGCCAGGCATCTCGTAGTACTCCCAGGCGAAGCAGTCTTTGTATTCTTTCAATAAGTCGATCAACTCCCGCCTAAACTCGGGGTCAAGATTGGCAGCGATATACATCGGCCTTGGTCTGTCACCAGGTCTGATATCCACTTCTTCAAGTTTATCGGCCAACGTAAAACCCTGTCCAAGCTTGCCCTCGGTGCCATCGATTGGGTTGTCCATTAATAAAAAGATTCAGAGCCGATTGCCTGGACCGGCTATTGACTCTCATCGTTAACCTTGATGGAGCCTTCTTCCCAAGTCTTGCCAGAGAAACAGTCATGATCCCCAGCTTCCCAGTAGGTAGCGTCTGTTGCGGCTATACTCACCGAATCATCAGCTAGGACCACCTCAACCTCATCACCATGCCACTAGATTACACATTGGTGCATTGTGGACGGCACACAGCAGTTGGCATAGATCCAGTCACACCCAAGCAGCAAACTGTAAGAACCCTTGCTGTCAATCACGAAGAAGGTGGTGAGCAGCGTTTTCTTCCCGACTGTTAGCTCGACATTGATTGCCCCTCGGGTATTTGAAGAGTTTCCCCGAAGTCCTTGAACATCATGTCGGTCTCGATCAAATCATCAGGACCCTTGCCCAGCTTGCAGAAGGTGGTGTAGGGCATGAGATTAACTGTGGCGTCACCATCGACTAGCATCTTGGTCATGGGCATTCCATCGACATATCCTTTGAGCTACAGGGCCTTCAGGTGCCGGTGCTTGGGTGGCTTGTCAAAGGTAGCTTGCTTCGCGAAGACCAACTTGGCGGTGGCTTGCTCAGACTCCGATTCATCAAATTCAGAGAGAACTTCAACCTTTCTGGCTCAGGGTGCCCAGAACTCAGCTGGGAGTACAAACACCATCTGCGCATCGGCTGTCGCCTTCCCTTTGTCCTGAGGAGGCTTCTCCCGCCAGATTTGCTTCGGGCGGCCCTCTGCTTTGAGCTCCCTGTTCCCGAGGCGCTGCACACGGCATCTCTGACTCTTGGTCAAGTCTCCGGGGCACCACTGGTTCTCCTGCCAGACCGGCTCTTGGTGATCGACTGTTGCTTCGTCGAGCCAATCGCGCAGGTCTCTTTTTTCGCGCCGATCCTGCATGTCATGTGGGCGTCCGAGCCTCTCATGCACAGACCGGTGGTTGGTCTGAGAGTGCCTGTACTCTTGATACTGATCGTTGCACTCTAGGCAATTGTGCAGAGTCGGCAATCTCAGACCTTCATTCCAACAATGCCTGAAGAATGGGCAATGCCAGTGGCTTTCTTCTTCCTCTCGGCGGCGAGCCAGCTCCTCTTGTAGCGGGCTTCTTCTTCATCACGAGCCCATCTCCGATACTCTTCTTCCTCGAGCTGCCTCCGCTGAGTCTTTTCCTTTTCCCATCGCCATTTGTTCAGTAGATGGCGGGATGTAGGCCCGGTCTTCTTGGTGCCGCTGGATTCCCCTTTCTCGTACCGGTTCTTGTTTTGTTCTCGGCTTCTCCTGATCATCTCCAACTCCTCAACCGATATCTGCATATTTGGATCGATTGATGCACTCTTCCTGGCCTGGTTGGAGGTCAAAACCTTCATCTTGCCTGCAGGGGTTGCCACCTCGACCATATTTTGGCCCTTAGGGAACGGGAACTTGTCGATCTTCATCTTTCCCTTGGGAGGACTGTCAAACTTCAATAGGCCGTGGGAGATAGCTCTCTAAATCTGATTTCTGAACGCGCGGCATCCATTGGTGTCGTGTGTGCTGACGCCGTGGTACTGGCAGAACGGTTTCCCTTTTAAGTCTTCGGGAGAGGATCTCACATAACCGGCAGGGAACGTGATCTGCCCAGCACTAACCAGTAGATCAAATAACTTGTCTAGCTTATGTGTATCAAAGTCGTACTGATCGTCTGCACTCCAGTTCCTCGGCACAGCCATGGGCCTCTTGCCCACTTTAGTTCAACAGCGGCAATTTCATCATCGTCTTCATCATCGGAATCTAAATTGCTGATGTACGCGGTCTGCTTGTATCTTCCCTCCTTTCTGAAAGTCTGGGCCTACAACTCAAGCGCGGCCATTCTCTGCAACACCTAGCTGACATTGTTAAAGTCGGTTCCCACCAGCTTCTCTTAAATGTGCGGGAGCATTCCACCAATAACCAAGTGAGCGAGCTGCTTGTCAGACAGGTTCAATGAATAACACATATTCCTCATCTCCCTGAAGCGCTTGATGAAAGCCGATCTGGTCTCGCTACTCTTTTGGCGCATGCTGGTTAGATCGACAATAGTTTTTTTCCCTAGTGCCGGAGAAGAAATAGCTATGAAACTTGCCCTCCAAATACGCCCAGTTTTGAATCGAATCAGGCTCCAGAGTGGTGAACCAACTGAAAGCCGGTCCAGTCAATGACAGTGAGAAGAAGCGGACCCTGTGAGCGTCCTCATACGACGCCTCGCCAAGATAAGTCAGGTACCGGCTGATGTGCTCTATGGTGGACACGTCATCTTGCCCAATGAACTTAGTGAAGTCCGGCATGCGATACCTCGACGGCAGCACCACGAGATCAAACCATTCAGGGTAAGGGCGCCTGTATCTGATCGATACTCCTGCCTTCAGCTGCAAGACGAATTGGTCCCTAGGCTTTGCACTCATCTTGTTCATCAATTCATCTTGAGGCGACTGGGTATACCCAGGATGTGGCGCAGATGAGAGCTCATTATAGGTATGCCCGTAGTGATAGCCTGGAGTGGGCCCGTTCTCGGTCAACGCATTCCCAGTCATCCGCATGTAAGCAGCAATTTGCTAAGGGGAATATTCTTTGTATAGCTTGGGAGCTGAAGGTATTTTTGGAGCCGAACCCGCCGTCATATTGGGACCTTGGACAGGCGGCTTTGGCGGATTCGGCTGTTGCGGCGGAGGATTGGAAGTCCCTGCCGCTGCACCTGACTTGGAGTCTTCTGGTGGTATGTTGAAGTATGTCGCGCCCAGAGATTCCCAGTCTTGTCTGTTGCTGACGGTCTTCATGATATTAAAGAACGTCTGCAGGAAGACGTTGTGATGATGCCCGACCGCTTGATGCATGGCTGACCAAATGGCGCTCTGTATAAATTCTTTGAACTCGTCGTCGCCTTTGTCGCTGTGGCCAGTCATGACCCACCTTGGATATGGATGCTTCTTGAACACGCGGCCGTCACGATTCTTGCCGAACGACAGCAGACAGGCATCAGTGAACTCCACAATGATCTGATCCAGAATCACAGCGTCTTCGGGCTCAATCTCGTCACTGCCTGATTCTGATGATGCCATCATCCCTGGGAGCGTCGTTCTCCGGATTCTTTCCCTTAGTCATGAGTGAAACTGTCCCACCGGGCGTGCCAAAAAGTGTGTTGGCACAAAAAGTGGTTCCTCGCGCTCAACACACTAGCGAAGCCGGATATGATCTCAAGAGCGTCGGAGCTTTCAAGATCCAGTTAGCTTCGAACCCGGTCCGAGAGTACCGATAACCCTCAGGCATGCCAGTCAATTTGACCTGCAATTGACAAGGAAAAAAGATGATCAGTAATCACAAGGCGGAACTAACCGGTAGGTTCAGGTAGTTCCAACTATGTGTCTCTGAGAGCCGATATAATCGAAAATCGACTAAAGAATCGATTCCGGCATGTATGCATATTCTGTCACAGGAAACAATTACTGAACTGATACGTAATCAATTAATATGTGTAACCAGACATATCAATCTACATTAAACAAGTCTATGCAGATAGTTATAGAAGATCAAGGCATAATCGATTATTGTAAACAGGTCAAGTCATTCAATTCAGACTGTCTGAATGTCAAACAGACAGAATGGTGGTAGCAACAACCACAAGTCGATCTATAAGAATACGGAAAGGCCGACGGTTCTATATCCGTACAAATCGGCTCTTGCCAAGCTCTCTCATCACGTACGAGCAAAACTGCGATAGTACTGGCCGAATCAAACAGTTATCGTAATAAAGCATAAACATGAACAAAACATAAACGAACGTTTTTCATGTAGATTTAAGGCCAATACTATGCAATCTTCATCGGGCGAAGAGATGTTATATTAATAAATAAACAATAAATAACAGATAACATCTTGATAACTTAATGAATCTAACTAAGATGCCAATTTAGTTAGAGTCGATAACTAATCCATGCACATAATCAAGTTTAACCTAAGTCCTCGTCCACCGGATGACGGTAAACATAGATTAAACAAGAAAATAAACATGAATCGATAACTAATCCTTATTTGACTTAAGCCCACGTCCACCGGATGACGCTAAACTTATATCAAACAAGAATCAACCCCGATCTACGATGCTCCTATGTACACCGGATGACATTAAAGAGACAAAACTTAGCGAGGCATGACGGTACTTACAAGTAAGCCTACGTCCACCGGATGACACTTAGCCTGATTAAAGAACTCACCGAGATCTACGTTAGTCCTACTCCTAAGGTTTGGCCGGAGCCGAAAGGTGTGTTGTATTGATGTGTACGTGCATATTACAATGGCCGGGGGTCTATATTTATACCCTGGGCTTGACAAGATAGAGTCCTAGTCGAATTACAACTCGAAACCAATATGGAAACTAACCAACTCTCCTAAATTAAAGATAACTTGGAGTCCAATCTTTCCCTTCTTTAACGGACTCCGAACGTGATCGCTTCCTGGCGCCGGAAACCCACGCTGACGTCATCAAATCGGCTTTTTCCTTCAACCGCACCGTCTTCGCTCCGGCCCAACAGTCAATTCCGAGACCCAATCGACTATCTCTGTTTCTGCCTCTGTCCCGAAATTGGCTATCTGCGTTCGGCATCGACTATCTGCACTCAGTCCAAATTTTGGCGTAAACAGAACCTAGCTCTCTTTTAGATACAAGTGACAGTGTGGTGCATTGTTAGAGGGGGTACAAAGGAGATGTCACCGATTTGAATCCCGCCAACCTTGCAGCGCATGATTTTTGCACGAAAAATGCCACGACTTGCAACTTCAATGGTGACCCCTCCCTAGATTAAAAATTTTTCTACTATTTTCAAAACCCTATTTTTGGAAAAGATTACTACTTGCGGTTTCCATAAGTGAAACGGCATTACAAATCGATTTTTACTGGCAGTTCTCAAGCCACCGCCCATGAAAATATTGATTTTTACTGTCCTCTAACACCGACGCTTGCGAAAAACACCAGTAAAAATTCTTTCACAACTGCCACTAACGTCTTTCATTGTTCTAGTGCGTGACACAAAGACTAGTGTCATGCGTCCGACTTTCCGTCCGACTTCCAGCTAGCGCGACCCAATGTCGCCCGCTCCCTAGGAGTCGCCTATTTCCAAGTCTAGTCTTGGCCCCCTCATAGCCTCCCCATGTCAGCGTTGGCTGAGTTCGTCGATGGCAAGTTAGCAACTAGCTAGAAGTAGAGGGTCTCCAGATGTCATTAGCTATTAAATTGAAATTCGGTGCCATGATTTATGTGGTACTGTTGGAGTTGAAAGCAGAATTTGGATAGTATAAATTTAGGTTGCTACCTAAACAGATGTTTTAGATAGTACTGCTAGAGATTATCTAACCCCATCACGCTATCGCTGGATGTATTATTAATAAGTTATCTGCTTACATTCATCTTGTACAATTAAGTTGAATGAGTGGCCAACACAAGCTAAAAGCAGATGCATAATAGTAATACCCTGGTTCATCCGGATCTATGCATTGATAGTACTGCTAACTCTTACACATTTTTCAGATATAGATGAGTGTACAAGGCCTGCTGATTTTCCATGCCAAGGCGTGTGCAAGGACACTGACGGATCCTATGAATGCAACTGTCCTGCTGGTTATGAGAGCGATGATGATCCAAAGGAAAAGCCGTGCCATCCAAAACTTTCTACTTCAGCGAAACGTATCATAGGTATTCACACATTAATTTTGCTATAAACTTCTGTCTATACAAACATGACAAGTTGTGTTTTCTTGGACACAATATTTTTATTCACCAATAATTTCATTAATTAGAATTAATGAAGCAAAATCATCTAGTTAGGCATGTAACAGATTCTCACATGAGTTACAGCGCTTGAACGCCATGTTATTAGAATATATAGATACATTAATTATTGTTGTTATTTTATTAATGACACTATCCATGTGCTTTTTCCATTAGGAGACATGTCCTCTGATTAACATAGGCAAAATGGTTAGGTGGCCCCAAGCACACTAGTACACAGAACACTATCATTGATGGTTCTACACCCATTTTTACTGTTGTTTTTCTCAACCACCAGTTTTAGAGACCAGTAAAAATGAGTGTTTTTCAAAGACGGTGGTTTGAAAACCACCAGTACAAGCAAATCAATTTGTACTCATGATTCACTTAAAAAACCGTCTGTAGTAATGTTTTTCAAAAATTGGGTTTTAAAAATAGCAGAAAAATACTTAAATCTGGGGAGTCCACCGCTACCAAAAATCGCGCACTACAACTGTGTTTCCATATTCAAAATCTCGTGTTTCCATATTCAAAATTTTAAAATTTTCAAACTGTCTCAAATGGAGACATACCCTACACCACAATTATGGAGCCCAAAAGATCTAAAACTTTATAGTGATTTTTTTAATTTGAAATCTGTTAGGGGATCAAATATTCAATGCAAAATTACTAATGTTAAACTAAGAATATAACGTGGTATCTACATTCACAATTGAGTGTGTAGAATAGTCGAAGGGAGCAAACATGCCAGTCTCAGGAACTCCAAATACTTTTTGTTTAGATTTCATTTACAGGATGGTCTTTTGTTTTGTTATGAATGGGAACATTAATATAGACCATTACACAGAGGCTAATACTCACATGTGTTAATAAAAAAAGCCTGCATCGTAGTAATATATCAAAGCCTCATTTTCTATGGAAGGTACCTGTTACTTAGGCCATTCTCAATGGAGAGTTCCATGGTGGTATTTCTCAAACTCCCACATCATTTAAAATTAAATGAAGCTTGAATGAAACATCTATTCTCAAAGCAAAGTTTGATATACATTTAATTTCAGGACTCGTTTGAAGATAGTAATCGTGCTGATTATTCTCTCTTAAAAAAGTTGACAAACAAAAATGCCTTTCTGGCAGCCTAATGCAAATGAAACTCTCCCTAAGACTAGTCTTCCTAATAATAACTTTGTTTCATTGTTTTTATCCTTCCTCTTCACGTTCTACTTATTTTTCTTCTTCGCTTCAACACTTCGATACTGAGGTTCATGTGTTCAATCACCTTATAATAATCTGATGAATTCTTTTTTTAATATATGCATACACCCCAACCATTTGGCCCTCTTAAACTTTTTTTTGGATTTGACTAGTTTGCTTTGCTTGTTTACATCCCATTTATTAATTAAACGACATGCTAAAAATGTGTTAATCCTAAGTGCCCAGTTTCTGAGCCATGTTGAGTACAATGTGCCATTTTGAGTGGAATTGTTGCAAATATAGGAACATCAATTTTTTTTTGAATTCTCCTAATTTATTTGGGCATTGAAATTGTTACAGCCAGTTTATTTGATTTCCATATGCTCCAGTGGACAATCTTTGTTATTATGTTTGAATACAAATGAATGGTTCATTCTTCAAATAAATTGCAACTAACTACCACAACTATACTGTTCACAGGAATTACAAGAACCGCTCATAGCATACTTATATTTGTAATACGTTGTTTACAGGAATCACTGTTGGTGCTTCCATATTATTTTTTATTATACTTGGAACTGGGGTATTCTATGTGCTAAAGAAAAGAGAACTGGAAGCAATTGAAAGAAAGAATGGAAGTGAGAAGCTAAAAAATGTGAAAACTCTAATATTATTCACAAAAGATGAACTTGATAAAATAACCAAGAACAATTCAGTGCCTCTGGGCAAGGGAGGCTTTGGTGCAGTTCACAAAGGGACTTTATCTGACAAAACCGAAGTAGCAGTTAAGGCCTCAAATGTGGTAACTCAAGATACGCTCAAAGAGTTTGTAAAGGAAGTGGAAATCCAATCAAAGATGATGCACAGGAACATTCTCAAGCTCTTGGGTTGCTGCTTGCGGGTTGATGTTCCATTGCTGGTATATGAATATGCTGCCAAAGGAAGTCTCAAGGACATTCTCCATGGCAAAAACAATGATCAACAGCGGGAGGCTCTCCCAATTAGGTCTCGTTTTGACATTGCCATTGGGTCTGCTCAAGGTTTAGCTTACATGAATTCATACACAGAAGATGACATACAACATGCAGATGTGAAACCAGACAACATACTTCTCGATGCTAAGATGGTTCCAAAAATATCAGATTTTGGGTTATCAAGGATTTATGTACCCGGCAAAGATTTTACCACGAATGCGATTGGGTATTTGCCTTACATGGATCCAGTGTCCAGGGATACAGGGAGGTTAGCTCCAAAAAGTGATTTTTATAGCTTTGGGATTGTTCTCTTAGAGCTGATTTCTAGAAGGCCTGTCATCGATGGTCAAAACAATCTGGTCAAGCAGTTCAAGAGTGTTTATGAACAAGATAACACTGCAAAGGTGTTTGTTTGACAAGGATATTGCTGAAGAACAAGATATTCCTGTCCTTGACGAGATCGGAAAACTAGCCATGAAGTGTTTAAGGGATAATTTTAATGAAAGACCAGCTATGGCGAGTGTAGCAAGTGCACTTGTGATACTGAAAGATTCCTGGGAATAAACAAGACAAAGGTTATCTTGTACTTCAATCAATTAGCTAGAGCTATTTGATGGAGCTCCCCCTATAATTGGTCAAATAGGGATGTGATTATGTAACTGAATGTGATAATCTGTGACAAACTGTTTGGAAGAAATGAATTAGAAGGAAACACTCTACAAGTTTCCAAATTATCATTCAACAAAGCTCCTTAGGAATCACTATAAGATTTTGCTCTAGGAGCTTTACCGATGTCCTCTTATTATTATACTTTTGATATCATTAACTATCACTACTACACAAAATCTTTTTGGAGGCGTTTGAAAAAACTTAACCATGGCGGGCAAGAAGGATAACCGCCTCTGTTAATGCCGGCATTAACCGAGGCGGTTACTTTTTTGTTAGATTTACAGAGGCGGGCAACCTTACGGGCCCGCCATGGTTAATATATATTAACCGAGACGGTTTATTGTAACGCAACCACCTCCGTAAATCAGGCCCAACACGTTAGCCCACCGGTGCCCATTATTTGTATTCATATATAACTAGCACTTAGGGTTAGGGTTTCTTGTTTCACTCTCTCCCTCCCTCAGCCACCGTGCGCGCTCCCTCTCCCGGTGCCCACGCATCTCTCACTCTCTCTCTCTCTCTCTCTCTCTCTCTCTCTCTCTCTCTCTCTCTCTCTCTCTGCGGGGCGGCGGCATGGGGCGGTAGCGGCTCCTAGCGCAGCCTGCAGGCGTAGGGTGGCGGCGGCTCCTGGCTCGGCCCCCAGGCGTGGGGTGGCGGCCGCTCCCGGCATGGCCCCTGGCGTGGGTCGATGGTGGCTCTAGGCGTGGCCTCAGTGTGGGTCGATGGTGCGGCTTCCGGCACGGCCCTCCCGACAGGAGTCGACGGCGGGCTATGGCGGCACGGCAGTTCGTGTTGAGCGAGGCTAGGCGGTGCGACGGCTCGCGGCAGGGCGACGCTGGGCCGCACAGCGGCTCCCGGCATACCTTCCCAGCGTGGGTCAGCTCGCGGCGGCGAAGGCCGTGCGGTGCGGTGGCTCGGGGCGGCCGAGGCCGGGCGACGCGCGGCGCGGCGGCAGCGACGCGGGGCGTGGCGGCAGTGGCCGGATCAGGCAGGCTCGCTCGGCTTGCTGGGCTTTTTCTTTCTCTTTCTTTTTTTTTGGTCTGATTAACCGAGGTGGTCATCCAACCGCCTCGGAATGGGTCGTATCTACCGTGACCTTTGATCCGAGGCGATTGCAATAACCGCCTCGGTTAATCATTTTTGCCCGTCTCGGTTAATTTTTAATGAGTAGTGTATGGTCTTATACACCACATTTTTTCTGTTATAATCTAGACAATTCTTTTTTCAAAACGTTTGAAAAGTTTTATTGGAACAATGTACACCAAAGTCTTGTTTTCATGCAAGTTTGTAGGATTTTCTAACAAAGTTTTGAATTATTACAATTATTTTATGTTAATTTGGAGATAGGAAGATGAATTGTCCATAGCAATCAAATGATATTTTGTCATCCATCTCTTGATATGGACTAGAGTGAAATATTAGCATAATTCTAAGTTTTATATTGATCTTGGAATCTTATTGGAGGTACTCACTATTCATTTTGGAATTGTTTCGATAAGCGCGTAGGAGTTCATTTAAACTATAGAAAATAGAAAATCAGCTTTGAAAATTTTGAAACTCGTACGCAACAGTATTTATGCAGTATATTTTATGTGTAAAAATTTTGGATTATAAAAGACATTTTTAATGGTTGTTTCATAAGGTGCTTTCCCTATAAACATGAATGGCAAAAAACAAATGCAAAAAACCAAGAAACAATAATTGGTATTTAAACAAATTTGTAGATCATGAATTCAGAAAAAAAAAATAGGGAAAAGAAACATATCATTTGGAGTTAGCATGAGGGAGAAAGACTAGATACAAAATTTCACCAGTAGATTAAAAGGAGAAAAACTTTTGTTCATGTACTTCATTTTCTAGTATTTTCCTGATGGTTTATGCAATAACCATAAACAAAAATCAAAACTGTCATGGAATTTCATGTTTCCAGTAGTGACAACTTACAAGATAAAAAGGAATATACGTTCATCACAAGCATTAATACTTAATTGTTTTCCGTACCATTGGCTTCATGCTTTATATGTCATATACTTTTGGTCCTGATTGGGGATGTATGAATATGCATTAATTGGAGATGGCCGTTCATTATTATTGTAGCTGTACTGAACCATACGTTGTGCCCCCAACTGTGGCCAACCGCGGTTCCGTGCAATTGATACGCTAGCCCACATAGCGAGGGAGCCCAGCAACATCGTCACAGTTCACAATGGTGACATTTGGTGTATATATCGTCCTCATAGGTGCATGCCAACTGTTCGACAAAAAGTCACTCTAGTCTAAGTGATGGAGGTATAAGCTTACCCTAACACAATGATGTGGTTATTTTATCATACCAAGCCAGACAAGCAAGGAAAACTCTATACAGTGCTGACATAACTGGTACAACAACCATACAAAGACTTTCTAGCGCTGCTTTGTGTAACATGATATGTTTATTATTAGTTAAGCTCGGGCTGCAAAAGAGAACAAACATGTTGACACGATGTACTGGCCCAGCCCAACAGTAGCAAGGCCCAAATTAAGACGAACTCGAAGCCGGGCTGCGTCCCGTAAGGTGTCTTGCCTAGATTGTAACGTGTGTGAGCTGTTTCATGAAGAGAGTGGGTATTTATTTTAGACGACCAGACTGGGTGTACATTAGTACATAAAAACTCAATAGTGGCGGTTGGCAATATATTCGTACAGGTGTTTTAGTCAACCACCTGCGGTAGAGGCCAGTAGAAATCATTGTTTCTAGTGGCGGGTATTTATGAACCGCCTGTGGAAACGAATTTTCACAGACGGTTCGTTAAGAGAACCGCCTGCGAAAACCTGATTTGTACAGGCAGTTTTCTTAACAAAACCGCATGCACAAACATTTTTCCGAAAATCACGTTCTAAAAATAGCAGAATTTTTTTTTAAAATTCGGGAAGAGGCCCACCGGTAAGTCGCGGCATTTTTCGCACAAGATACACGCGCTACGCGGCCGCAGGGATTCGAACTCGTGACCTCTCCCTCGCGCTTGACCTCCTCTAACCACTTCACCCAACATTCACATGTGTTCTAGTTGTATTAGGTTCGCCACATATTGTGACGCAACCGATAGAAAATTAACTGTTTGAGGCTCTAAACGAAGTCAAATGAAAACGTTATCAACTACAAAGTTGCACAACTTTTCGAGATCTACAACTTTCATGTAGACAGTTTTTCCATCCGAGGCTTTTTTCAAAAAGTCAAATTTCAAATTTCAAACTTTGACCATATTTTACGTCAACAAGATGATTTCAAATGAAAAAATTTTCAACTACAAAGTTTCATAACTTTTCGATATCTACAACTTTTATGTAGACAGTTTTTCCATTTAAAGTCATTTAAAAAATTAAATTTTTAAAATTGGCACCGATTTCTACGGACGGTTCCTAAAGAAAACCGCATGTAGAAATCGATTTTTACATGCGGTTCTAAATCTGTCCCCACCGTTTTATTTCTAGTGACGCATGTTAATTAAACTCGTCTATAAAAATAAATACATGGTGTCAGCATAGTACATTTTTGTACTAGTGGTAGGTATCGGTATGACTCGAGTGCATTGGGCATGCTATGAACACAAAACACCTATTCCTCCTCCAAGAACTCCTACCTCGTCGGCGCATCGCCCGTGGATCCTAATTCTTCCCTGTGTGCTTCTTCTAATTCCTGCCGCTAATAGACGCAAATTCATGGAAAAAAACCACGATGCGAACACGTCATCGGTTGGCCGGTCTGATTATTGAGATCAAACACCTGCTTAATGATGGCAGTGAATGAAATGTAATGAGGACCACAATAACGTCAAAGTGAAACCATGACTCAAATGTTCTTTTCCAATCTAATATAAAGTGCAAGTTCATTTTCAATGCAAAGTATCATGGTTAATTATTAGGTCCCATATATTTTCTTTTTCTAACATAGTATACAAAATAATTAATTAGCAGGATGAAGTCGTACATATATATATCTTGTGCCACATATTTTCGTGACCACGTGCTATATTGTATAGCACGAAATTTGAATGTGCAGTTCAACTATCATACACACCACATGACCAACAATTAAGTGTTCGGTGAGCTGATAAAAACAATAATATGATATCTATTATGCATCTGAGTTGTTGTGTTTCTAGATAGAAATTTAATTTTATATTCTATACTCCCGGGAGTAGTTACTCCCATCTTTAAAAGACCACCATGCATATGTGTTCATACTTGTTTATCACTTTGAGTATATTTACATACTCATATTAAGGTGCTCCAAATCTTCCTATGCGAAAAAATTTCAAGGGAACCGATACTTTTTAACATATTACGAAAACGCAACTTACTGTAGTATATAAAATAAGTATGACCACATACTCGATGTATGCATGCATACTTGACAAATATACTACCATAAATGGTGTAATATGATCATATACTTCATGTACATATACTTTATTCGGTCATATATGGCCTAAATCTAAAGATATAAACATAGGAGTAACTACTCCCTAGGAGTAGAAAATAATTTTCATATATATATATATATATATATATATATATATAGTATGTATGAAGCATCACCGATGGAAGGAGTACCAGATCCACCACCGACATCAGTAGATCTGCCACTCCCGGATCCTCCGACGACACTCAGGGGCAGCAAAAGCACCGGCGGCCGTCTAACGACAGACACCACCATAACCTTAACCCTAATAAAACTAGGTATATACGGAGAGGTTGATGGCAGTATCTATATACAACATTATCTATATACAAGAGAAAAAAATCCGCCGTCGATTCAAGGATCCCCCACCTCCTCCGATGCCGGCGAGGGCGTCAGAGGCGAGGACGACGACGAATCGACAGAGGAATCGAAAAATCGCCATCCCAGTCGTCGCTCTGGAAAGAACAAGATAGAGTAGGAGAGGAGTTCAGTTTTGAGCTCTAGTTTGACATTAAGGCCTACGTGAAAATAGTGCTCGCCGGCAGCCTATTTTCATGATTGTCGGGCCCGTAATTTAGGGTTCTTTGTGCATCATAATCAGTCCCTGGATCAGTTACTGATACGCACAGTTGAACAAGGTTGATCTAAAAAATCCATACTTTTATTGTTATCGGGGAAAACATGTTACATAGTTTAAGTTTACATGGTGTCGGCCTCTGGCCTTATATTATATATCAGAGTTCTATCACAGCGGTCCTAAGACGTTGTGGCTCCAATCCAACGGGCAATTTGGAGTGCGGATGTAACCCCTAGACTTAGTCTCATTCTTATGCATAAATCGCAGCGATCCTATCGTAGCTCTCCTGCATAGTCGTACGGCTCCGTCTTTGCGAATACTCATGTCGTCCTATTCCTTGTGTAGCATGAGTAACTCGTCGTCGAACTTACTCTTGTAGCTTCTTTCCTAAAAACATAGATTGGAGAGGGTTGAGTACAAACGTACTCAGCAAGCCCTAACTTGGGTTTGGGTGGAGTGGATGGCGGAGGCTTATATGTGGAAGGGTAATGGTAGTGGAGGTGGAGGATGATAAGGGATATGGTGGAGTAATTATATTAAAGTTGGGGCCTGGTGGAGTATTATCATTCTCACCAGTTCCCGGGTTAGTGCCATAATGAATAACCGTGTAATTAAGATATTAGTTTGTTTGTGAATCCTACTCATAGGGACCTCATCCTGGCATCTGCCCGTTCCAAGGACGTGGCTATTCGAATAGATTTAGTTAACTCTGCAGAGGTGTACAAATTTTCCCACACGATAAGCATCACCTCATCCATGATCAGTGGACAAGATGAGCCTAACGAGACCCTGTACCCGCTTGGGCATGACCCTAAATTTCCATATAACTCTACCACAGTCCCTCAGGGGTTGGAATCAGGAGGTCACTTAGTCCTCCCCGGGTGTCACTTAGTCACCCAAAATTTCAATTAAATATGTGGCCAAAATAAAGAAGTTTAACGTGGAAGATCACTTAACATCCATGCCAACCGGACCATGGAAGATCACTTAGCATCCGTGTCGTCTCCTGAGTTTCCGTTGCCAACACCGGCCTCCTAGTAGAAATTATACTTCCATCCAACGGGGTGTGAGATCCAGTCTGCCCATACAGACGTGTGGCTGTACGGATTATCTCACAAGGCGAGATGGCTATGAACTAGTGTAACGTGTGACAGGGGCGAGTATCTCCAACAGGAACCCTCACTAGGTGATCCTGCCAAGGTAGTCTACACCGCGTAAGCTACCCATTCACCCGCCCCCTGTCGGGTTGTCAATTTTATTATTTATGGTTCCATAGTCATTATTACCAGGTTCAATCATATTCCTCATAATATCCATCATTTCATATACCCTTTGTCATGATCAAATCCATGATCAATTATTGCATGGATAGATTAAATAAGTATAATAATTATTGGGATGGAAGGTGGAAGAGAGGGTATGATGGAGGTTAGCAAGAAGTGATGGTAGGAGATGGGTGGAATTAGGACTTGCCTCCGCTTGCTGACGTTTATACTCACACTCTCGATCGCGTACTCCACGTTACTCTCTCGTCGTCTTGCGTCGATAAACAAGGACACCAAGCAAACAAGGACACACAAGTTCAATCAAACAATTCGTAGAAAACCAAACATGGTCCTAAATGGGATGATCCTAACGGGTTAGTGGGTTTGTTTATAAGCCTATCATTATTATGTGAATCTGAAGGAGAAAGCCTGACCAAGTCGTCATAAATGGCTTGATCGACTCCTACAGGTCCACATGGGTTTGGTGAGGTTAATTAGGTCGGGTCACGTGTATGTACTCATATACGTGAAGGGCTAGATTAGCGGGGTTAGGTACGTGCATACATACTCGTATACACATACGGAGGTTAGCAGCATATACGCATACGCATATGTATATGCCCAAGGTTAGTTGGTTATGAAGGTTAGCCATGCGTAGGTATAATCTGATAGGTATATAATATTTATGCGCGATCATATAAACATATATACCTATCTTGTGTTATACCCTTGCATGTGAGCTATCTATATGTATGTATATTTGGGTATTTATGTACATGACATGATGTACATACGTACACGAATATACGGGGCTAAGTGATGTTAGTATTTAGATACAACTATGGTTAGTGCTAACTATATATTTACTTAAATAAAATGGAAAGCAAACAAACTAGAATTTAAATGGGCACCAAAGATTAGAGAAATAATATTTCTAGATAGCGTTGGGTTTTAGAGGATTTATGGTGGAGGAATCGGGATTTTTGGAACTAGGATGGAGAATATATGGATCTGGTGAACTTCTATCGGAATTTTGGTATGGAGAAACGGCTTGAAAAATATTTAGGAAATTTGGGAAATCTAACTAGAGTGGGGAGAGTTTGGGTAGGGTCTAGGGTGTATCTAGTATTTATGGGAATTTTCTGGGAATTTTTTGAAAGAGGGAAAATAGTTTCTAATCTTCCGTGTATGTTTCCCGGGTACCCGTAGCAATTCCCTAGCGGACTGACGTGTAGGTCAGGCCTGGTGGCGCTGCTGCACTGCCCTGCAGACTGGGTCTGCACTGTGCCATACACCGATCGGTGGACTCCTCTGTTCTTCGATCAATCAGCACTTATTTTCAGTCACGAAACAGTATTTTTCTCTCACAATAAATCAGCACAAGCCAAAATTAGCGTTTATTTTTCAGCCAAAATAACAGGATGGTATTTTTCACGTGAACCGGGTCTAGCAAGGAGAAAGGGAGATGGAGGCGGTGGGCGTACTGCTGCTGCCATGTGGGGTCCAGAGGGCGAGGTGTCACAACCCCATTGGCTGGAGCACGTGGCCAGGAGCTCCCGTTGCTCTCCTCGCCCATCGTCCTCATTCGCCGCTACTCATCCCGTCCGTGTGGTCAACAGAACAGAGCAGGGGAGAGAGAGAGAGAGAGATAGCGGCAGAGGGAGGGAGCAGAGTGGCAGGCGGACGGTGGGCCGGCTGCTCAACAACGGCGGCTGCAGAGGCAGAATCGTGGGGCGTGCGGCTTCGGTGCAACGAGCGCGAGGCGATAACGTCAGGCGTCCGTGGCTACGGCGAGCGCGGCCTCGACAGCGTTTCGGCGCGGGCGGCAGGCGAGAGCGGCGGGCGGGTGCGACGGCGCTCGGTACCAATGGCGCTAGGTGGCGCGGCGTACAGCAGGTGCTCCGGCTCGGGCGAGCGCACCGAGCAGAGGGAGAAGGAGCTCGTCGGCGCGGTTGCAGCGCGGCGGAGGCAGAGGCGCCATGCCTCTCTGCAGGCCTCGGCACCGGCGGCTTTCGGGCTCGAGCTCAGCTCTGCTGGTCGCGAGACGGGGGAGCTTGTCGCCCTTTTATAGCCTGCGCAAGTGTCACGCCCGATTTTAACAACAAAATCGAATGCGCTATATCAGGATTAATCTACTACCATAACAATGATAAATTACATAGCGAACATTATACAAAAGGATCCTGTGGGTCTATAACAAAAAATACATAATTATTAAATAAAAGCTCTCGCGGAAATCTTGGAAGCCATCTCCAGAGGAACATCGACCGGAGGCAGCACTAGCCTAGTACAAGTCGTCGGGGTTATAGTCACCGTCCTCCATGTAGTCCTCCTCGTCAATGCCGACGTCTGGGTAGGGTAGCAGGGGGACAAAGAGGAAGGGTGATTACATCGAAATGTAATCCGCAAGTGTAGGAAGATATGACATGTAGATTAAAACAAAGGTAGGCTGACTCGCTTTGGACACAGCAACTAAAGCGACAAAATCATATCACCTGAATTCCTATGCACCTATTTAACTAGGTGAATTCTCATCTCCTCAGAGTAACCGACACTCGGAAATCCATCCGAGCAAATCACACATGGAAATCTATCCAAGCAACCAACACTTAGAAGTTCATCCAACCACCCGTTCCTTTCCCAAACGAACCACCCAACCGAGCACCAGAGTAACCAACTAATCCCGAAGAAGTCTAAGTCAGCTCTTGACCGCGAGCACGGCTGATATATCAGTTTTACACTCTGCAGAGGTTGCACACTTTCACTATGAGTCGTGTTTTTCCCCATTACGCCAAACACTGCCTAGGTGAACGGCGGGGTCACACTATAAGGCCGTTACAAAACCCTCTAAACCTGTTTTACACGTAACTTTAAGGTTTCACCGCTAACAGGATAACAACCCACTGCAAAAGCCCCCCCTTGAGCCACACAAACAAACTCCGTGTAAAGCCATAACTTAGAGAACCTAATTACTTAGCTAGGTCCAGCCCCACTCCAGACCTCATGAATGCGCCGTAAAGCCAGGTTACATGCTCCGAAAACCGGGTCCTAGGGATCCAGGCAGGATAACTAGCACAAACCCAAACCACCATCATCAACCGTTGTTACACGGCACAAAACAAAAACCACCAATAAAACGGTCCATCCTGCCGAATTTACCTAATCACCATGTTTCTAAAAAAATTACCAATTCCACATGTTTCATATGTCATTAATCAACATTAATTATACTCTGCCCAATCCCAAGACTGTAAGGCTAAACATGACTTCTACCATGTCCCAACCTGGGGTTTCAAGGATGATATAACAAGTGCTAGTCAACCTTAACATGGGATTCAAATTTAGACTCTGCATGCAACTAAGGATCTAACTACTCTAACACAAATGTAAAATAAATTTAGGTGCAATATGAATAAGGACACTTGCCTTCAAACTGGGTAGGATCGGGAGTATTGACATGTGATCTTGAAGATCCGCGCACTCAATTTCTTCCGTCGGCAATCATCAAACATGGCTCAAACAAATCATAATGAGAACATTACACCAAACAGTAGGAAAATAGTACAGATATATTTCTAACGCATAATGCTCATTGAAATAAAACCAACATGGTTGGAGAGGTCAGGGCCTACCGGTAAGGTTCGTGGCCAGCAGCGGCTTACTCCGGCTAGCGATGGCCAACCACAGCCTAGTTCTGGCCAGCCATGGCCTGCTCTGGCTGGCCGTAGCCAGCTACTGGTGGCCAGTAGCCCGCTGTGGCTGGCCGACTGTGGCTATGGGCTGGCCGGGAAGGGCCAAGGGTGGCTGGAGGCAGTGGGTCATGGCCGGAAGGTGATGAGACTTCGGCGGGGTGAGGTGCAACCTTCCGGATTGAAAACGGAGAAGTTTTGAATTAAACAGGTTCCTCATTAATAAATAATAGATTAAATAAATCATAAATTTTAGTAGTTGCAAATGTACCTAACCATGGCGCTAACTAATAGTTTATGAAATTATGAATCCATTGCAATTTGAACGGTTCAATTCGGAGTTAAAATGGAGAAACTGCGCATAAAATAAAGACAGTGGCACTTTGGTGATTAATGGGAACTATTTTTGATTTAAAATAAATCAATTATAGATTAAAACTTAAACCATAGACCGCGGACCAATTCACGTAAACAACAGGGGCTACTGTAGAAGTTCTCAATGACCCGGTGCACAGTAGATATGGAGTGCGGGTTCTATTTAGAAATAACATAGGGTCTCTTTAGCAAAAAGACGACCGAAGGGGTATCGGCGTCCGTGGATTGTCTGATTAGAAATGGATGGCTCTAGCGCATCTGAGGGGAGTGCAGGTGGCACACTGGCCGAAGGGGAAAGCTGCGCGGCAGTGGCCTCGCCGGCGGCTCACCGGAGTCCGGCTATCCGGCGGTTCCGGGCGTTAGAAGGCTAATAAAAAGGTACCAGAGAGAGGAGTTGATTTCGCGCCCACCTGTGTGCTCGGTTTGGTCAGGGAGGGGCTCGGAGGCGGCAGCTGACGTCGAGGGGCGGATGGTGGCGGCGGCGCGTCGAGGAGGTGCTTCTGCGGCCACGAATTGGGGACGATGAGGCGCGGGTCGGGTTCGCGGATCTGATGCGATGCCGAGGGAGGCATAACCGAGGCGGGAGGTGGTCTACAGAGGGGGAATCGGAAACTCTGGTGCAGTTGGGCAATCGCGGCGGCAGAGGAAATTGGGGCGTTTCAGCGCGAGGGAAGGCTCAGGAAGAGGGCAGTGGGTGGCGTCTGGCGCTTTCAGGCCTCACGGTGCCCTTGTATAAAGTAGAGGAGGAGCAGAGGGGTGGTTCGGGGCGCTAAGTCCTGAACCGGCCATGGCGACCCATCCGCCGAGAGAAAAAGAGAGGGAGAGGAGAGATAAGGGAAGCCGGGCCTGGGTCGCGGTTGCGCGAGATGCAGACGGATCAGGATCCTACACGGGAGAGGCGGCCAGGAAGCTCGGTGCTTCGCGCACGAGCGCGCAAGGCGGCGGCGGTGGCTGCGTTCGTGCACAGGCGTTCACCGATTCGTTCCGAGTCTCTGGCGGACTGGCTCGCGCATGGTGCTTGCGCGCGGGCTCGCAGGGGGGGTGTGGGTACGGGGACGCGGTTCGGATTTCCAGCGGCGCGCGTGGGAAAGCGGCACACGTCGTGGCGGCGGCCACGCGATTCGCGCACACGCGCGTTCATCGGGAGACAGCCGACGGGAGGAAGATGATGAAGTGGTGGGCCCCGCTATCAGTGGGAGGGAGAGGTGCGATGGGAAAAAGGGGGACGGGCCGCTGCTGGATCTGGGCCGGTCAAACGCGAGGGAGGGGAAGATGGGCCACTCGGCCTGAGAAAGAGGGGAATGAGGCGGCTGTGCTGGGCCTTGGGCTGGCCGGTTGGCTCTGGGTGCAGACCGAGCTGGGCCAAGGCCCATGCGGGAGTAGTGAACGTGGGGCGGGGGGAAACAGAAGAGATTGGGCTGAGCCCAGGTAAGGGAAGCTGTTGGGTTTTTTTTCTTTTTTTTTTTCTTTTCCTTTCTTTTTCTTTCCTTTTTACTTTGCTTTTATTTATTTTTGCAAATCCAGTTCAAAGATAAAGTTTTTAAAATACCTTATAATAATTTCTAATGTTTCCAAAATTATATCCTGGGGTTGTTTTACAACAAAAGTTTTAATATTTTATTTATCTTATCCACGAAGAAAATTGAATGGAGCCCTAATCGAATTTTAAATAAATCATTTTTCCACATCAATAAAAATCATGCAAGCGGCATGAATACAACATCCCTGGAAATATTAAGATCAACTTTTTTTTCTAAGAGCCATTTTCATTTAACATAGTTGCTATAAATCTTTACAAAGCTCTTAATAATTTTTTTATTAAATAATTAATTTTCTTTAGTGTTTTCTATTCACATCCCAAAATATAAATTTGGGGTGTGACAGCAAGGCGGTGGCCGGGAGAAAAATCTCCGGTGACCGTTGGCGCTTACAGGCAGAGAGGACAAGGGCGAGCTTGAGCTGGACGACGGGATTTGCGGAGGGGATAAGATCGACGGGGAAAACGACAACGGACAAGGGCGGTTCGCAGCAAAATATCCGCGGCGGTGTTCTTCACGTGCGCAAACGGCCACGGCGATTCTGCGGTGCTACAGGCTCACGCGGCGAGGACGCGGCAGTGGAAGGAGAAGAAAATGACAGGTGGGCCCATGGTGTAAGTGAGAGAGAAAGGATGGGGAGCAGGCTGCTTTCTGGTTGGGCTGGACGGCCGATTTGGCCCACGGCAGAAAGGAGAAGAAAATAGAAAGATGGGCCGCGGTCGCGGTCCAGGGGAGAAGAATGAGCCCGTGATCATTTTCTATTTATAAATTCCTTTTTCTATTTCCCAGAAAATGACTATTATTCATTCATACGGATTTGGGTTTGAATTTCAGGGATTGGATTCAAGGTGGGATATTCAAGGAATATCATTTGGTGCCGCAAATAAATTCCAGAGCACACAAACACACATTAAACAAACATGCAAGCATTCAAGCAATCAATCAAACACATATTCGTTCAAATAATTAATTTAAATGTGACGCGATGTTCTAATCCTAGAAATATTCCTAGCGCTACGACTAAATCCTACGAGACAAACAATATGCATCTGGTGAATTTTGAATGCAGGGTTTTGGAAGAAGGTTTTTGAAAAAGGTTTTGCGGGAAAATAAATAATCAAAGTTTTAATTTGTTGTAAATTCTAAAAGTTCAAATTTTTAGTGAATTTTATATGATGCAAAACACAGGGTGTTACAATGACGCTTGCTTTCCATGGAACCACAAGTCTAATCATCACTTTTTACTTTGTTTGCAGCCAAAATTGACCCTCTCAAAAAAAGTAACAGCCACTGGCAAATGACATTCCAACCATACTGGGTTAAGGTATCCATTAACTTATGACAGAAGGTTATGATGGTATCTAAGGAAAGGTGATATCCGGTTTCAAAACAATATACTATTCAAAGTACCCCGCTCGCTATATAATTATCTTGTGGCACTACATGGTGTAACGCACAAGGCATACATGTTCAAGCAGAAGAATAGGACTTCTTGGACACCATGGCACATCATGTCAAGAAGGGCATCGCCAGTCTCCTGATCGTAGCAGCTCTTGTACTTGCCGTGGCCACGTTCTTATCATCTTGCGACGCAGCAGGTACAAACTATTGTAATTCATGCAGCATACATGCAACTGCTTCATTTTGTGTGGATAGGGAATTTGAATATAGATACGCCACTAATTATTATTTAGTAACATCGTGAAGCATTTGTATATATATGTATGCATGAATGTCTGATCATGGCGCAGACTACTGCCACCCAATCGTGCCTTGCTCCGACGAGACGTGCTTCTACTACTGCCAGAAGAACAATTACAAGAACTTCCAGACGTACTGCACGCCGGGGCAGTATTACCCCAACTGCTGCTGCCGTGTGCCAGATACATGAACTCATGATCACCACAAGCACCAGCTTCCAACGTCCATCGCCAGAGTGAAATGCCGTGGTTTGATTTCACGGCAAGCATGGTAGCGGCACTGCGCGGCAGGGCTTGTTGTAACTTTATATGTGACCAGATATGGGTATAGCGGCTACATGGATGTCATGATGATGCTATCGTATTCTCTATCTTGAATGCGCTAGTGCATGCTGAGTTAAATTGCAGCATGTGTTTTACAGCACTGGATAGAGATTCAGTAGAATAAATACCATACTGTTGTATATAAGAAGTTATATCTGTTTCAGCACTATATATCCCCGCAAAATAAAGTACTCGAAACAGCTTTTTTTTTTTTTAATTTGGAAGTTTAGTATAGATGGGCAATCCATGGAAGCAAACATAGGTATCAAAACAGGTGCTCCCCCCATCATCCAGCCATGGCCTCTAGCTCGAGCACTTTCTCGAGCATTCGCGACCACGCTCATGCGTTGGTCATCGCCCTCTGTCGTCGACGGCGAGTCTGTACAGAGCCACGCGCCGTGGCCGCCATGGATGGACGCACCACAAGCGTGCTCCCCACACTATGGCATCATCACCTTCCTAGGCGCAGAACCTAGGTCCGCGGTCGCCGTCATCACCTTCATCGGTTACTCTTTCACACTTCGCCATGCACCTGTCCATCTCAACCTCGAGCACACTTCTTAGGCACAACTTCTGGCCCAAGTCATATGTCCTGTGTAGTACATGCGTTCGACAAAAATGCCCATAAAAGGCCACAAACTAGTAGTCCCGTTAGAAGACTGATGTTGCTATAGATTGTCTTGCCTATATACAGTGTGAATGATGAAGGCAAGATTCTTAGATACAAACTCCCATACACAGATGGATGATGTGGTAAGTGGAATAAATTACTTATTTTTAACTCTCTTTTTTCATTTGATTGCAAACAATATAAAATATCATGCCCAAAAATGAATGCTCTGATCGAAGTCATAATAAATCCTATAGAGAATAAAAAGAGGATACAATGTAAATTTCAGCATACATCCGGGTTGCAACACATGCTCGAATCCTTGCATCAGAGATCTCGTTAGTCACATTGGCTGCTTTGCCTTCAACTTCAAATTTGTGTTTGTTATTGACTAAATCATGAATAAAATCAAACATGTCGTACTGATCATTTTTTACAAGGAGCATTCCAATTGCATACACTAGAGCCAGTGCAAGAGATTTGTACAGATAATCACACCACGCATTGCTGTGTGGTGTGATGCCCTAGAGGCTATCACTGCATATATATGGACCTTGAGATAATCATCCCTAGAGTACATCAGATAACACTTGAGATAGATAGATACTGTTAGTACTACTTTCATCCCAGAATATACTCCCTCTAGTCACAGTCCAAAATATCCATGTATCAGTATTTCTTGAAATTAATCCTTGCTAGCTGTTAAATAGATTATCCATTAAGTAAAGTTAATGCATGGGTACACGCATGCTGCAACCTCAACCTGCTCACTACTGGAAAACTGGACTTTGCCGAGTGTCTGAGACTTTGCCGAGTGCAAAATTTCGGCGCACTCGGCAAAGCAATATTTTGCCGAGTGCCGCTAAATAAAGCACTCGGCAAAAGTGGATTTGCCGAGTGCCTGACACTTGGCAAAGAACGGGCACTCGGCAAATATTTTTTTTATTTTTTTAAGAATTTCTTTGCCGAGTGCCAGCACCTCGGCACTTGCCAAAATATTTTTTTTTCATTTTTTAAGAATTTATTTGCCGAGTGCCAGACCCTGAGCACTCGGCAAAATATTTTTTTTATTTTTTTAAGAATTTCTTTGCCCAGTGCCAGACCCTGGGCACTCGGCAAATTTTTTTTATTTTTTTGAGAATTTCTTTGCCGAGTGTCAGACCCTGGGCACTTGGCAAAATTTTTTTTGATTTTTGGCCCAAAATTTTTTGTGAGGACTTGCTACTGTATTTAAAACTCTATTTTAAAATTTTGGGCAATTTTGACTTTTTTGATATATTTCATTAATTTATTTCTCTACTTTGTTTTTTCCAAAATATTTCAAATTTGAACTGCAGGTACATGGAATAATGGAATTTAGTGATTCAAAAAATGATATTCATGATATTTGACGTATATTGAGGCCGTATCCAGGAACTCACATGAAATTTTGAGCATCTCGTTGACGTAACATGTCGAGATACTTGCGGGAAAAGTGATTTTAAATTATATAAAATCCAAACGAACTCCGAAAATCACGAAACCTGTGGAGGCGTCGTGTTATCACATGTGGAGGCTGTGGTAAAAAATTGAGAAGTTTTCGAGTAAGTTGTGACGTCGGATGTCAAAAACCCGGACATCTCTCTCTAAGTTTCGTGAACAAATAAGAGAGATCTAAAATGCCAAATTCGATTTTTTTGAAACGGTCTTGGATGGAAAAACACACAAAATATACTTTGTAGATTTCGAAAAGTTATGAAACTTTGTAGTTGAACTTTTTTCATTTGAGTTTATCTTCTCATGTTTTTGAATTTGAAAGATTTGAAACAAAAAATAAAAAAGTAAAAAAAACAGGTTTGCTGAGTGCCCTTCCTGGGCCACTCGGCAAAATGGGCAGCCGGCCCACCAAAGGACCACTAACCCACTCACCTCACTCCACTATATAAATACAAACCTAACCCTAACCCACCTACCCCACCCCACTCTCTCTCTCTCCCTGCCCCCGCCGCCACTCCCTCTCCCATCCCTCCCTCCCCCTCTCTCCCCGGCCGGCCTCCCTCCCTCCCTGGCTGGCCACTGGCGGGGCCATGCCGGCGCGGCCTTCCCCGGCCCGGCCGGCCTCCCTCTCTCCCCAGCCGGCCTCGCTCTCTCCCCAGCCAACCTCCGGCGGGACCATGGCGGCGCGGCGGGGCCATGCCGGTGGGGCCATGGCGGCCCTCGCCGGCGCACGGCGCGGCGGCCCGCGGGGAGGTCGGCACGGCGGCACGACGGCGTGGCGAGCTGTGCTGGCGGCGATGGCCTCGCCAGGCCCTGGATGGTCTCGCCGGGCCCTGGATGGGCTCGGCAGGTCTGTCTTTTTTTTTAATTTTTTAGAAAATCTTTGCCGAGTGTCCCGATAGAAGGCACTTGGCAAAGTCCCTTTACCGGTCAATCTGTTGCCGAGCGGACTTTGCCGAGTGCAAAGTGCTCTTTGCCGAGTGTAAAAACACTCGGCAAAGCCACGGCTTCCAGTAGTGGATCATGGGTCCAGCATATGGTCCAAGAACAAAAAACTATTAAGTTGATGAAAATTTTATTTTGATACTCTTCCGTTGCAACGCACGGACACTTTTACTAGTAGATATTAAAACATGAATAGAATGATTTTTCATAAATAGATAAATAGATAGATTGATAGATAGATAGATAGATAGATATACAGGATAATGTATAATAATGTCAGCAGAGATAAAAGTAGCTAGTATAGGGATGCCGCATGCAGCGTATGTATGAACCAGATACCGTTGTATTTATTATTCGTACCGGGCAGGATATCAAAACCTGGGCAATGAGATATCTAAGTAATGCCTGAACAGCTCTGCTTCTATATATAAGTACCAGCGGCGGCATAGCTAGCTTTTGCATCCGACAGCAATCTCAGATCGTGTCGTACGAGCAATGGCCCTCATCCTCAACACAATGTTCGTTGGTCTGCTGGTCGTGTCGTCGTCTATTTCCGCGTCGTCCGCCTGGTTTCCAGGTACATACACGAACAATCAGCATGCATCTACAAGCGTTCTACGGCTGCCCTGCAACCATGCATCTTCAGATTTACAATTCATGAATTATTAACAACAAAGGCTAAATATAGCACTTTCGATCACTGCATCGTCACGTGTTGAACCTATATTGTGTGTATACAAGTTTGCCAAATTCTACTTGGTAAATCTCGTGATTTGCCAACTCTAAAAATAGTATGCCAACTAAACAACAGTCGTCTCCAATAGTTATTATACGGATGTCAAGTTGAGATGACTTTTGGAACGTCGGATGGCTGATTGCATGTATGTGCAGAGTATAACAAGGTGGAGTGCACCGACGGAGAATATGACTGCTACAACACAGGACAAAAACAATCGTGCGGACAATCATGCCGTGCCAGGGCTGTTTCCCTGGGCTGTACGATTTCAAAAGCAGTTTGCGAACCGCCGTCCAGGTGCTGCTGCCACATGCATATAAAGTGATGGACAAATAAATATATGTAACAAGGAGTAGCATGCATGTGTGTATTGGAACACAGCCTATGCCTGTCCATTGATCTATCCAATTATGATATAAAAATAAATATAAGAGCCGTGCATGTATGTCTTTGTTATATACATATCCTGTATTTTTTTTCCCAAAAGGAGATACCTCTCTTCCTATGTTGAAAACAAGTACATATCATTGTTCATGAGACATTGTTTTAGATAGATGTAAAGGAAAAGTTGTACGATCTACGACGCATGCAGCACGCGAGCAGAATCGTCGATCTGCATGCATGACTCCATATAATAAAGAAGATATTCATGCATGAGTCAAGAACAAGCTCTCATCATTTGTTTTGTGCCTTGACAAAACACAAAAGTGTGGAAATTGAAGCGAAAACATACAAATTCACGATCAGAATAACTGGACAGAAGAGGTTAGCTTGAGAGACCCGGCCCACTCAAGAGACACTGATATCGATCTATGTACTTAACTAAGGAATAACGCATACCTGCAAGTAAATGGTGTTTTTTTTTGTTAAGCATGGTTAAATTCTGTTTTGAACTGCTGTAACTTACACTGGTACTGCTGTAACTTTCTAATTAAATGCGGGCGGCTGACCCGCGTGTCTCGGAAGCGTCTCTGTTAATAGGAATCGATAACACCAATTGAGTGACATACCAGAAAGTGCAAAATTCCACAGGTCACACAGTACCGACGAGGGGTATAAACAATGATAATGAGAGCGTGTGTGTGTGTGTGTGTGGGGGGGGGGGGGGGGGGGGGTGTTGTTTAGAAGATATGGTAGTTCGGGGCCGTGCGCCCATGCCAACTTATTTGGAATATCTTTGGCTTGTAAATCAAGTAGAATGATAGCTTTTCCTTGTTGTAGTCATTGACCCTTGTACAAGCCGCACCATGGGCTATTCATGACTATATAACACGAAACCGAGTGAACCTAGGTCATCTCTCGTTAAACTATTCTCACAGGGTATCAAAGCCTTCTTCCTCACAGAATTCTTTCATGCCTTCGCTTCTTCATCCTCCGCGGCTTCTGCTACCATTGCTCTCACCACTTTCCTTCCGGTAATGGAGAAGCTCGGTCGCACCAATCATCAATCATAGAAGGCACAAGTTCTATCGACACTGAGAGGAACTCAGCATGCCAATTGGCTGGAGGCTAATGCCGAGCCATCGTCCAAGTTTCCTCCTCTCGAGGCAGGGAAGAAGAAGGATCCACCCAAGGCAAACCCTGAATATGTCTCGTGGGTGGAAAAGGACTAGACGGTCCTGAGCTATCTGCTCACCAATCTCTCGAAAGAGATTCTCGGCCATGTCAACACGGAGGTCGCAAATAGAGGCACGTGGGCCGCCATTGAATGGTTGTTCATGTCCCAATCTAACGCAAAGGTCATCAGCACCCTCATGGCCTTGCCCACCGCCACCAAAGGTATATCTATTATCAGTGAGTATTTCACCAAGGTCAAGAGTCTGGCAAATGAGATGGTGGTGGTTGGACGCAAGCTTCAACTTCAAATATGTGTTTGTTATCAACTAAATCCTGAATAACATCAAACATATCATACTGATCATTTTGTACAAGGAGCATTCCATTGCATACACTAGAGCCATTATTGCAAGAGGTTTGTACAGATAATCACACTGCATTGCCGTGTGGTGTGATGCGCGTGAGTGCTTCTGCTGCTACTATTGGCAGAGTGGCTTCGAAGCTAGCCGTGGCAAGGACAGACCGGAGGCAGCAGGAAGCTTTGACAATTGGAGTTCTTAAAACCTACTGCAGATTGGAGCTCCCTCCGCGCTTCACGTCCTCGTTCGTTGGGTACCTGGCGTGCCGATACACGGCACGGACTTCGCGTGTGGAGGAGGGCGCTCGCGTCCAGCTTTGTTCTTCACCATGCCCATCTCCTGTGGTCTGGCTGGTGGGACACGGCCTCTTTTGACCCCACCTGCAGCGATAGCGTGCTCGAGAGCATGCGTTGCACATTTTTTTTCCTCATGGAGAGCGGATGAGAGCAAGCCTGGGGAAGCAAGTATGGTGGGACACGTTGAAGCTGAACCTTATCTCTTCCCGTGGTTGTCCTCATTTATTAACTTTTGCCAAACACTATCTTGGTCGTCACAAAGTTTGAAAGGCCATTTGCATTGCAATCTCGAAGGCCATGGAAGTGAGGACTGAAGGCAAACCGACGGTGGCGAGAATGGCAAGTGAATCAACGGCCACAAGAATGGCAGGCAAGCCGACGGCATTGGACTAGATGAAACCTGATAAAGAGATATTAAGACCGAGCTGTTTCATAAGGGGTATTATACACTCTTTTCTCTTGTATGCTAATCTGTCCTAAAGTTGCTAGGATTTGATTTTGTCAGGCAGAGAATATTAAACAACGAACAGCACACCACTAGTCCTTGTTTCTACCCTTTGAAGAATGGCGCACTAGAAGAATTGGCAGAAATGTGTGTTCATTGGCTTGTTTTTTTTTTCCGAAAGGACGGTAAAAACTTCGAAGAAAAGGCAAATGCCTACCCATTTTTTAATGAAAACTAGGCCCAAAAACCATACAACTAAGGAGAGTGGTCCACTCACCATAAACAACTCTAGTACAAATGAAAAAACAACTCATACCACTACTTGCTCCAACTTGATCTAAAACGACCCAACTAAACAACTCAAACAATTAGGAAGAGAGACGAAAAAAAGAGAACCAACAAATAGCACTCAAAGCGCCATCATCTCTGACAAAGTCCCACATCAACTACTAGTCACTGACATGCAGAAACTAGCCACCACAGTCCGCTGCAAACCGTGTCCCCACCATGTCACCGTCCTCTTCTGGTCACGCACACGCGATAGTCGATCTCCCAGCCATAGCAATGTGTTAACGGACTTAAAAAGAGAAGCCCTGCTGCACCACACACCCCAAAATGACCGAAAACAATGCAACACATCCAAGGCCTCCAAGACAACTAAAACGCGTGAGGGTCCACCGTTGCACACCACTCCTTGGAAACACCACCTTAAAGTGCATGGGGGGCCTCGCCACTCTAGTCGCTGGACTCTCCGAGAGTACGGGCATGCTTCGCCATCGAGGGTGAATTAGTATAAGTTGATCCATTAACTTCACCTCCACCTCGCCACTACCGAGATCACAGCAACATGACGTGTTTGGACGCAAAGCAACCAAAGACACAACTCCCACCTTGGCCCTCTCCCTACCCGGTTGGATTGGGATATCAACATGAGCCTCCACTTCTTTGCCTACTCGCTACCACCGAATGACCCACCTCTGCGGCCCCATGCTACCTTCCTCGCGTCTCGCCGAGCCACGGCCACTTGGCCTTCATGAAACAGCCAGGTGCCTCGAGTCACGGCACCATGGCGCCACTGGCACCCCTACTTGGCTATTGCCAGCCACACCACCACCACGTCACTAGCATACAGTCAAGCGAGCCACTGTCGACATGCCACCATGGCACAGCCGACGCACTTGAGCCGCCGGCCGGAGTGGGAATACACCATGACAACTCCTCCAAGGAGAAAGACGACGCCTGAAGGTGTCGCTGTCGTCTTGCCAATAGAACCAACCTGGCTTTTGCAGGTGCACGCCCACATCCAGAACGAAAGAACACGAGCCCCGAAAGTCATGCCGCCCCACTCTCCACCACCACTGTCCCTCGCACAACGACTGCAACACCACTCGCATCGGCGAGCTTGGGTGTCAGCGGCTGCAGCAGTGAGAACGCCAGATCCAGAGGAAGGGCGCCGTGGCCACCTCTAGAGGGACAGGTAGTCCGTGCCCACCTATTCCCTCCTAGCCGCAGAGCAGACACGTCCCCACCGGCAGCCCCCATGCCTCCAGCGAGAGCCCACGACCAGAAACCGGCTCGCCGCCGAGGGCATGAACCCGTAGAGCGAGCTCCCCTGTCGGGCCACCACCACAGAAGGGCCAGAGGAGCCTGGATACGGCTGCTGATCGACCGAACCCGCCTCAACATGCTGCTCCAAGCCGTCATCGAGGTGAACCCGGACGCGCTTGCGCAGACCGCGTGTGCCGACGCCGAGCGCTCCGGCTCCCGCGGCCACTCCGCTGTTGTCGAGGGTATCCGCACGCGCGAAGGTAATAGATCCGAGGAGGGGGAGCCCGGATACGCCCTCCCCGGCGGCCGATGCGGTGCCGGCCGACGCTCCCATGAAGCCCGGAAATAACAACGGGAGGCCCTCAGGAAGAAGGAAAGGAGGATGAAGAAAAGCTAGCCCCGCCGCCACCATCCTTACCCTCCGGCGGCGGCCGGGCCGAAGAGGTGCGAGGGAGGAGCGCCCCGGCGGCGGCGGAAGAGGAGTAGCTGCCTGAGTTGCCTCCGAAGGAGAGCGACACGGGGCCTTCGCGTGTCTGGCCTGATCTCTCTGCACCTCAATGGCTTGATTTGAAGTCGTCAGTTTTATTTTGTTTGCTGCAAAAATTGTCCCACAGCAAAACATTTAGCTTCTTTCAATACATCGGTCAAAATAATTAAAGGCAAATAAAAATGAGCGCCTCTCCATAGTCTTCCGTAACAAAACAGTGGAAAACAAGACCGTAACTCAGTTGTGAGCACTTGTTTGACATTAAGGCCTACTAGGAGAACGGGCCCAATATGCAAGGTCCTGTGTGGGCTGAAAATAGTGCTCGCTGGCGGCCTATTTTCATGATGCTTGCTTTCCATGGAGCAACAAGTCCAGTATCACTTTTTACTTTTTTTGCAGCCAATATTGACCTTCTCAAAAAAGTAGCAGCCGCTGGTCAATGACATTCCAACCATATAGGGTTAAGGTATCCAATAACTTACGACAGATGGTTATGATGGTATCTAAGCAAAGGTGAGATCCGGTTTCAAAAACAATATACTATTCAAAGTACCCCGCTCGCTATATAATTATCTTGTGGCACTACATGGTGTAACGCACAAAGCATACATGACCAAGCAGAAGAATAGACTGAGAAGGGCTTCTTGGACACCATGGCATATCATGTCAACAAGGGCACCGCCAGTCTCCTGATCATAGCAGCTCTTGTACTTGCCGTGGCCACGTTCTTATCATCTTGCGACGCAGCAGGTAATCAAAAATACTATTGTAATTCATACAGCATGCATGCAAGTGCTTCATTTGTGTCGATCAAGAATTTGAATATAGATACGCCACTAATTATTAATTAGTAACATCTTGAAGCATGTCTGATCATGGCGCAGACTACTGCCACGCGATCGTGCCGTGCTCCGACGAGACGTGCTTCTACTACTGCCAGAAGAACAATTACAAGAACTTCCGGACGTACTGCACGCCGGGACAGTATTACCCCAACTGCTGCTGCCGTGTGCCAGATACATGAACTCATCAGGACCAGCTTACAACGTCCATCACCAGAGTGAAATGGCTTGGTTTGATTTTATGGATGTCATGATAATGCTATCGTACTCTCTACCTTGAATACAATGGTGCTGAGTTAAATTGCAGCATGTGTTTTACACCACTGTATGCAGATTCAGTAGAATAAATACCATACTGTTGTATATGAAGTTCTTTCCGTTTCAGTACTGCAACTATGCAGTTTGAGTGTCAAGTGATGCAAATCTATATATCCCCATAAAATAAAATATTCGAAAACAGCTTTTTTTCATTTGGGAGTTTAGTATAGATGGACAATCCATGGAAGCAAACAGGGTATCAAATCTTTTAAATGATGAAAGTTGCACCATGTACTCCGGCCCCTCATCCAGGCACTTTCTCGAGCATTCGCGGCCACGCTCAAGCGTGTCGGTTAACGCTCTCTATTGGCGACGGCGAATCTATACACAACCACGCGCTGTGGCCAATATGGATGGACAGACCCCTGGCCGTCTCCGACTCCGAGCAACCACCACGCCCCCACCACGCGCGCATGGTCGCCGCCATGCACCATTGTATCAGCCATCTACCACCCAGAGCTGCCGCCAATGCTGAGGCCAAGCACCGGCTCATCTATACAGTGTGAATGATGAAGGCAGGATACTTAGATACAAACTCCCCTATGTTAGAGTGCATAGCGGATTCCGCCCAGCCCGCTATACTCACGAGCTAGCGTCCCCTCGGGCTCAGGTCTACCGGAATCCACAACATATCAAGACCTCGGGCATAACTCAACCCAAAAAACTAGTTTGATAGGTGAGAACTGCCCCCCGCCTTATATGTTGTACTTTCCCACCATCAATTATCGATGTAGCACTAAACCTAACACCCTACACGATGGATGATGGTAAGTGGAATAAATTACTTATTTTCAGCTCTCTTTTTTCATTTGACTGCAAACAATATAAAAGATCATGCCCAAAGTGAATACTCTGATCGAAGTCATTATAAATCCTAGAGATAAAAACAAAGAATAAAGCTTGATAGATAGAAAAACAATATAGATTTAATACTATATGGATCAATAATAGATTTCTAGAATGATTTTTTCATAAAAATAGATAGATAGATAGATAGTAGATGATGTGGCAGTATACAATCTGGACATTTCATATTTACGATTTGATTGACCACAGGGTATAGATTGAGATATTAGCACAATATTATACTATTCCCTTCGTTCCGATTTATAAACCGAGTTGACTTTTTTGGTATATCAATTTAACTATGTATCTACATACATATACTTCATCGATCCGTCTCGATTTATAAGTCGTTTGACTTTTTTAACCTTAAGTTTGACCAGTCGTCTTATTCAAAAAATTTGCACAAATAGTTAAATGTAAGTTATTCTTGAGGAACCTTTATTAATAAAGCAGGTCATAACAAAAAATGATATTTTGTACAAATTTTTGAATAAGACTAGTAGTCAAAATTGAGGCCGAGAAAGTCAGACAAATTGGAATAGAGTATAGCATAATAAATGTATCGGAAAAGTCAAAGCAACATAATTTGGTACAGATAGATTATGTAGGATATCTAAACATTTTTTTTCAAAGAGCCACCAACAAGAATATGCCTAGCACTGAGATATCAACACATCAATAACAAGGCAGCAGGTGTAAATAAATTGCACTGATAGTTTGGTCCTAGCTGCACGGCTGCACCAATCTAGCTACATAGGCACCAGCCCGCATGCATATCAGGCAGCACTCAGTCGGAGTACTATAGCTACTATAGCTATGGCATTCAGGAACACAAGAAGCAGCAGCAGCGTGCACTGGATGGCTGCTGTTGTGTTGGTTGCTCTCCAGTTCGTGCCCTCTCTTCTCCAGTTCACCTATGCAGGTATACGAGCAATCGTGCACATCTCTATGCTACAGTGCTTCTTCCTGCAACAATAGAATCTTAGGTTTTGTTTCTTGATACTATATTACGTTTATTTGTTAATTGGTTAGTTATAATAAACAGAGACGGCTGAGTTGTGATGTGCCTTGCATGTGTGTGTGTGTGTGTGTGTGTGTGTGCAGAGTTTGATAAAATGGAGTGAACCCACGTGGATTATCTGTGCTTCTTCCACCTGGATCTCTGCGAAGCTTCATGCAAAGAAAAGGCCAGCGCCGAGGGCAGCGAGAATTTCAGGGCAGGATGCGACGGTCCAGGTCCTGATCCCGGCGCCAGTGCTGCTGCACCGTTCTGCCGCCGGGACCTCCGCCGCCGTTTTGGCCTCCCGAACCTCCGCCACATAGCTAGCTAGGTAGGTGCATGTATGTGTGCATGTGTGTACTCATTAACGGACCAACGTATGCCCCTATATATATATATATATATATATATATATAGCAATCGATGTATCCATTAATAATAATAATAATAATAATAATAATAATAATAATAATAATAATAATAATAATAATAATAATAATAATAATAATAATAATAATAATAATAATATAACATGCCTGCAACCATTACTACAAATTTGAACATCACTGTCGGCTCATCACTGCCGGATTTTTACAAACTACACAAATAATGTTTATAGACATCTCTTTTCTTTCATGAGCGGTTCACTTAGCAAACCGTTTCTAGCTAGACATTGGAGCACTGTAGCTTACAAACGGTCCATACATCTTAGGAGAGATCTGTTTCACTCGCCTCTCTCAGATCAAGCTTTTCACCAGTATATTGAGCTTTCTGCGATTGTTTCAACTCTGAATCTACAAGATGTCCCTGATTTGTGGACCTATATTTGGGGCTGAACGATATTTACCTCAAAGCGAGCCTATGTGCAACTCACTAGTACAAGGCATACACACCTATCTTTTTCTTGGCTTTGAAAATCTTTTTTTTTTTTACGAATCTGGAGGGGCCAAAGCCCCTACAGTAAAAATTGGAATAATTGAAAGAGAAAACAGAGTCCAGAGTACAAGGGCCAGACCAAAACAAAAGACAAAAGATCAAGAAACAAAAAAAGAAACAAAAAAGATGAGCTTCAGCTCACAAGCTAAACCAGAGTTTGAATCCATGCTAAAAACTGAGACTTCTGGTCTTCTCTAATTCTGTATTTCAGAAGCTTGATCTCTTTAAGAAATCTGAGTCTGCAATCAGTAAAGTTTGTTGAAACTCCTTTGAAAATAAGATCATTACGTCCCATCCAAATTGTCCAGCAGACAAGTATGATGGCTTCCATAAAGAATCTGGAGTTCATCTGAGCTTTGATGGAAGAGAAGATATCAGGTGAGGTAGCATTCAGAGGAATATCAATGTTGATAATGTTCCAGCACATCCGAGCAAAAGCACAACTCAAAAAGAGGTGAGTAATCGTTTCTTCCACTAGTTCATTGCAGAGTGCACAGTGATAACTATCCAGAACCATATGCCTTCTTCTGAGCAAATTCCTAGTACTAAGTCTGTCTTTGAGCAATAACCAAAAAAACACCTTATGTTTTGGTTGACACTTACTTTTCCATAGCCATTTGAATGCTGCATGGATAACTGCATGACCCATCAGTTTTCTATATATTTTTGCTGAAGAGTAGATAATTGATCCCCCACTGTATAACCAGTTGTCTCGTTCCTCACTAAGAGAGCTATTTTGGAGTAAGATTTGCAGATCTTGCATCTGTGCAAAGGCTATTTGAGAAACAGGTAGCAGAAAGTTGTTAACAAGCTCACCATTATTCATGACTTTTTGAACTGTAATTTGTTTATTTTTTGCAAAAGAGAATAGCTCAGGGAAGGTGGTGACAAGTGCCTGATCTGACCAACAATCCTGCCATAAAAGAATGGTGTCACCTTTACCTAGTTGCGGCTTAGCAATTTCCTTGAACTCAGGTAGAAGTTTCAGAACATCCCTCCACCAGAAGGACCCCTTTTTGATATGTGATGGCAATTTACCATTCTTGTAGTGCTTTTCCCAGATCAAGCTCACCTAGGGGATATCTCTTCTATTGTAAAGTTTGTCAAGGTTTTTCATGATCAGAGTTTTGTTATGATTCTCCATGTTAATGACACCAAGACCACCTTCACTCTTAGGCTTACAAACCATCTTCCAAGCAGCTTTGGGTGGTTTCCTTGTATTTACCTCTGAGTCCATCCATAGACAGTGTTTTCTGTATTTATCTATTTGCTTGATGACAGCTTTTGGAAGCATCAGAGAGCACATGAAGAAGGTTGGCAGTGAAGAGAAGACAGCATTAGTCATTTGTAGTCTACCAGCTTGATTTAGAAAGGAAGAGAGCCCAGTAAGTCTTTGCTGACATCTATTTATAATGGGTTGGAAATCCTGCACTCTTGGCCTGGAGATACTTAGTGGAAGCCCAAGGTAAGTGAATGGCATAGATCCTTTAGCACACCCAAGAGTTCTAGAAAGAATCTCGAAGCGCTCTTCTGAAATATTTATTGGAATCATCATGGATTTGGCATAGTTAACTTTCAGCCCAGTGCTCATTGAGAAACTATTGAGAAGAGACTTGAGAAAGAAGAGTTGTTTGGCATCCCCCTCCATAATGATAAGAGTGTCATCAGCGTACTGCAAAATTGGGAAATCAGTTGAGCAAACCAGAGGGATTGGCAGTTTTAGAAGGCCCATATCCTTAGCCTTATTGACCATAGACTGTAATATCTCCCTGTCTAACCCCCCTCCTACAATGAAAGGTTTTCCCAGGTACACCATTCAGGAAGACTGCAGAGGTTCCCGAGTCAAGAATATCTACCATCCAAGATAACCATTTATGCTGAAAACCCTTTGCTTCCATCAGAGATAGCATGGCTCGGTGTTCAATCTTGTCGAAGGCTTTTTCAAAATCAAGCTTGATGAGCACAATTTCTTTTTTGGAATGATGACAAAGGTGTAGGTACTCATAAGACCAGGCCAGACAGTCTTGAATAGTTCTTTTTTTTATGAACCCATATTGGTTTTTATGAATGAGAGCAGTTATCTTGGGCTGCAGCCTATTAGCCAAAGCTTTTGTGATTAACTTCATAGAGGAGTTAAGCAGAGAGATGGGCCTGAATTCAGAAACAGATCTGGCACCATCAACCTTAGGCACAAGAGTAATGTAGGAGGTGTTAATGCTTCTAAGACAGACAGAGCCTTCATGGAAAGCATTACAGAGATTATAAAAGTCCTGCTTGATGACATTCCAACACTTTTTAAGAAATTCATTATTAAAACCATCTGGCCCAGGAGATTTATCATTTGGTAGTCTTCTAACAATGTCATCAATCTCAACCTGGCTGAATGGAGCATCTAAGCATTGAAGATCATCATTTCTTTGAATAAAAAAACCTGGATTAAAGTGGAAACCCGTGAAATCTGAGGATCCAAGTCTGCACTTGAAATCTTCCCATAAGATCTGCTCTTTTCCTTTATGATCAGTGATGATGGAACCATCATTGGCAACCAACTCAGTGATAAGATTATTCCTGTGCCTAATGGTGGCATTAGCATGGAAGAAATTGGTGCCAGCATCCCCAAATTTGACCCATTTGATAGCTCCCCTCTGCTTCCAATAGATTTTTTGTTGCTCAAGAAGCGACAAAAGATGACTATTTAGAGCTTCCTTGAAATTCCATTCCTCCAGACTTAAGTCCCTGAATTCACTTATGATTTCCAGAAAAAGTAAGACGGATCTTGTGTTTGCAATTAAGACTCTCAGGCCTTTCTTGGAGGCTTGCCATTCCCTGATGCCCTTCCTCAGGTTTTTGAACTTGGCAGTTAAAATCTTAGCTTTGTCTTCGTTTTGAACTGGGGTGGCCCAAAAGTTAGACAGAATTTCATTGAACTGCTCACTCATCAACCAATGATTTTCAAATCTGAACATCTTGCTCTTTGGAATAGAGGTGGAGATGTGGATAACACATGGAGTATGATCAGAGGGTACCATATCAAGACCAGTGACGTTGGTGTTGGGGTAGGGGGTAGTCCAGCTCTGGGAAGTGGAGACCCAGTCAAGCTTTTCAAGGAGAGGACTAGGCTGCATATTTGACCATGTATACTTTTTGCCTTGCAAAGTAATCTCATTTAAGCCCAAAGTGCTGATCATTTCATTGAACATGAGCATTTCAGCAACATTTCCCCCTGGCCTATTTCTGTCTTCTTCTCTTCTGATAAGATTAAAATCCCCCAAAATGATCCAGTCCACAAGTGTAGGCATATCAATATGTTTTAGCCAGTTAAGGAACTCCATTTTACCATCAGAAGAGCACGGGCCATAGACACAAGTAAGAATCCAAGAGGAATCATCATGAAGAGAAGTGAACTCCATAGAAAGACCAAACTGATTACTGTAAATTATATTCCCAGCGAATAGAGCACTTTTCCAAGTAATAAGAATTCCACCAGAAGCACCGACTGAGGGTAAAAATTCAAAGGCATAAAAGTTACTGGGGCAAATATTATACAAAAATTGTCTGTCAAAGGAGTCTTTTTTTGTCTCCTGCAGACACACAATATCACAGCAAGATTGCACAATTTTATTTTTGACAGCATTCCATTTCCAGCTGGCATTAATGCCCCTAACGTTCCAAGACATAACATTCCAGTTTCTAATACCACACTGATTCATGTCCGATAAGGATTAAAAAGAAGCGGGGAGTGACCAAAGCATAGCAAAGTTCACAGTACAACTTTTCTTCCAACAGGAAAAGGGAACATGGACCACAGAAAACAAAAGGTGGCCAGCAAATATGCTTCAGCTATTCCTTAGCTCTGCCCCCCTTCTTGGGCTCAGCTGATTCATGAGCATTGTCCTCTTCCTTGTCAGCAGGTTGGTCTTCCTGACACAGATCTTCAGCCTTGCCACTGTGATCCTTCCGAGATAGCTCCCTGCTCACAGCACCTGTCCTTCTTTTCTTCTTGAGGGTGTCATCGCCTAGCCCTTCAGGATCCATTCCACAGAACTGCACACCCAAGTTACGAACGGCTTTTGGTGAGAGGGTTGGGGTAACCGGCAGGCAGCTAGAGCATTTCCTATCTGGGCAACCAGTGGGTCTAGAACCATTATATATTTTTGAAAGCCTTGGACTTCTTCTTACCTCATTGTCAACTATAGGAGCCCTTCTCCTAGAGACCTTTCCTTTGGCAACCATCTTATCAGGCTCACCGTCTTCCATGGCCTGTTCTGCCTCCTCAACATCCTTTGCCTCCTGGATTTCTACCAAATCTATGGGAGAATTGTCAGCTTCATTGACAGGTAGATTATGTACTGTTAGGCAGGCAGAGTCAACAACAGTGGGACAGGCAGGGTCAACAACAGTGGGACAGTTTTTAGGTATAGAGAAGTCAATAAGCCCTAACTGACCTTGAAGATGCTGCATTGCCTTGGAAGAGAGAAAGTCCTTAGCCCAGCTAAACTTTTCTGGAGAAAGAAGCAGCATAGTAAAAAAATTTGCCCACTCAGATGGAACACTGACATGAAGGCTGTTTGCCGTACCTGAGGAGAAGTGATCAATCCAGAGTGCACTGCCAGTAGCAAACTTTCTGTTCTGCCATTCAGAAAAAGCTGGGTCAGGGCCCTCCATGTGTATGAGGGCCATTCCTATCTGGAGATGTTGATTGATTACTCCAGGAGCATGCTGAACAGGGGCGTTATTGTGACCATCAAAAGCATTGTCAGGCAGATGTACAGCTTCTGGGATAACATTCTGTAATGGTGCAGCAACCCCATCTTCCTGAAGGACTGGGTCCTGAGCAATCTGGGGGATCTCATTTTCATTCATATCAGCAGGATGTTCTACTTGATCATCAAAGGGGACCTCCCCCTCTACTTCTGCTAGAGCGGCAAAATCTTGGTGAACAGGTTCCATCTGATTTTGAGCTAACAGTACCTCCTCAACTGCCACTTCAGCCACATTGTTACCATCAAGAAGATCATTAAGCTCTAAGAATTCCCCTTGTGGTGGGGCCGGATGAATTATCACTTCTTGAGGGTTTTCCCCATCATCTACTGCTGGCCCATTTAGGTCGATCTCCATTTGGGCTGGCTGATCATTCAAATCTTGAAACAAAGGATCCTGTGGCTGCTGTTGCTGGGGCCAAGGGGCCCAGGCTCCATTCCACAGATTATCGTGCCCCAACCATTGATTTCCCTGGTGCTGATCATGCTGTAGATGAACATCCCAGTTCTCCTCTTCTGGATTGTTTTCCTCTCCTTGGGCCTCATGATCGGGGTTCTGCAGGTCTGGCCCAGCCCCAGGCTGCCCAAGACCGAAGAAATCAAAGGGCGCTCCATCCCCAATAGGAAGGTCCGGAACAGGATCCTCATCTGGTGGTCCACCTCCCAGCAAGTTGTGCTGTAGAATTTCGCATTGAACTGTCCATGAATCACTCTCAGGACCCTCAGACTCAGTGAACACAATGAAGTGTGGCACAGACTGGACGTCAAGCACTCTAGACCTGATGATGACTCTGGTCAGCCGCCTATTCTCTTTTTGCCAAAAAAGAAGTTTCCCAAAGGACCCAATGGCGTCCTGGAAGAAATCTTCCTCCTGATAATCAGGCGGAAAGCCTAGGAGCATGATCCAACACTCAGTGCTAACTGCAACCCTTCTTCTATTCCTGCCCTCATTATGCTTAACGAAGGTTAGAGCTACATTATCAAAAGGAACAGGTCCCATCTGTACATAGATGTCTCGATCGAGAGCTCTAACAAATCTGACATATGCCTGTCCCAGACTACACATCTGAATATCCGATATTGCTACATTTCTGGCATCAAAGAAGTCCCTCAGAATCTCTTCAACCACAATGAAGTCGAGAATATTACCCAGCAGAGGAGCGATGGTCACGATGGCGAGGTCCTCATTGGTCCGCAACAACCTTCTAGGAGCAATGACTCTGACCAAGGAATTGAGCTCATCATGTCTTGCGCCTGGCTTCCTGGATGCCACTGCCCGTACCATTGTAGGGCGATTAACTACTTCTTGCCATTGCATGGTTCTGGGCACAAAAGGTCTAGGATCGGCTCTCTGGAACGCCATATCAACGGAGATGACTTGCTCAGGAACGGAGAAAATAGGAGGGTGAAGCACACGAGGCTCGGGGTTGGGGTTTTTACTGTGTGCAGGAGACGTAGCCGTGACCAGAAGGGGGGAAGACGAAGAGCCTCCCAGGGACCAAGCGGCAGGATCCACACAGAGGGCAGGGGGAGAGTTTAGGTACGTCCTGCGACGGCCCACTTGAGGACCTGGATTCTTAGATTGCCACAACAGTTTAAAGTCGGGAACAGATTTCAAACTAGCCCAAGAAGACGGAAAGGCCTTCAGCATTTCCCCAAACGAATTAAAATGGGGAGGAGTGGAAGGGCCCGGTTTGGCCGGAGCACAGAACCACTCAAGTTGATTGGGGGCCGCCAAACTTCTTGTATTCTGTTTGGGGAACTGATCCAGAGTACATGTACGACCAGGGCACGAGGCCAGGACATGGCCCGAGGCGAAACAAGCTTTGCACTTGATTGGCCAACGGCAAGCACGCCTATTGTGGTCCTTTGAAAGACATCTAGAGCAGGAAACCATGGCGACACCTCTGCGCCTGAGATGATCAGGGGATATTCTGGGCTGAAGCCGATCAAAGACCGATTTACGGGGGAAGGTAATACGCTGAAAAACTGACACCTTAGAATTGCTATTGCCCAAGGGAATGGCATTGGCACCAGAAAGCGGCAGTTTGCTGGGTGACTGACGAGCAGCATCAGCATAGGACAGGGAGCTACGAGCCTTGGGAGCAGTTACAGGGTGCCAGGAGTTTTGATCTTCTTCAAGAAAAAGAGCAAATTCCCGGCGCCAATTAGGACCTCCATTACCACAGAGATGAAAAGAAACCTTATACAGATCACACTCGAACGAGATCAAGCGGCGAATGAACAACCCAACCGCTTTAGAGGCAACAGTAAAACTGAAAACTCTATCACCATGCGAGGCAACCTTGAAGAAAAGAGAGTTCCCACCAATGGTGGCTTGGAGGATAATCCCCACTGAGTGAACTGAGAGCTTAAATTTGCACCTACCAAAAGCTGCTACAAGCAGAAAAGCATCGGACAGAGAGGAGGAAACTGGAGATCTACAAGTAAATTTGATCTCTTCCTCCAATTTTTCCCCCAGCGCAAAAGAGAGACCCGGAAGCGCCATAGCAGCAAACAGCTAGAGGGCAAGACTTACCACAGATCGCGCCTCCAGTTTCTCATCATGAAGCAAATCATGACGAAGGGGTCCTTGGTGAAGAGTCCGTAGCCCTCCCCGGAGCAGCTAGTAGGTAGTCGAGACGGAGACGTTCGATAGGCGGAGGCGGGCGAGGGAGACGTCCGGGTCGGAGGGCCAGAGGAAGAACCCCGCGAGCGCGAGGCGGGCGACGCAGGGGGCGACGCAGCAGCAGCGGCCGCCGCCGCGGCGCAGGCGCCGGCGGAGGCGGACGGGGACGAGGAGGACCGTGTAGGAGTCGGCGGGGTGAGGGTCGAGGTAGGGCGGTCAGGTTCTCCAGGGGCGGCGTCCGTCGCCGGAACAGAGGACGTCCGTCGCCGGAACAGAGGACTTGTTTGTTTCCTTTGGAAATCTTATTGCCAAAATAAGATAAAGTTTTTCTTCTGGTTGTTGCTTAAGGATAGGTTGAGTACCAGAAATTTACTAAGAAGGAAATCAATGCATCTTCAGTCTTATAATTGTGTGCTTTGCCAATGTGATATTGAGGAAACATTGGTGCATTTATTTCTTGAGTGTCCTTTCTCTGCTTCCTGTTGGGCTACTTTGGGGCTTCACATTCAGCAGCCTGTTAATCCTTTTGACACTCTGGTTTCTTTCAAGAATCAGTTGCAACTATCGTTTTTTATGGAAATCATTATCGCAATGTGTTGGTCTATTTGGTCAGTAAGGAATGATGAAATCTTCAGAAATGTGAAGCCTTCTATTGAGCACTGCAAGGTGACCTTCTGAAGAGAATTTGCTCGAGTTATTCTTAGAGCAAAGAGTAGTCTTGCCCCAATATTAACTCAATGGCTAGAAGCTTATGTATAATTGCTTTGATTTTCTTTGTTTTATTCTTTGTATCTTGACCTTGTAATTCTTCTATGTTGTAACTTTATTTTGTTTATAATAAAAGCACAGTAAGGGCATTGCTCTTCCTGTTTCCTTAAAAAAAACGGTCCATACATCTTAGGAGAGATGGTTCTGCTAAATAATCAACTGCTACTAGAAATAAATACAATTTCAGAGGTGGTGATCTTAAGATAATCGACCCTAACAATATGAATTGTATTGGTGGTTGGTTATGACAACCACCATTATCAAAGGCTGATTTCTAGGGATTGTTGTCATAGTAAGACGCTCTAGAAATTGTTTTTCAAAGCCAATAACTTCAAAAATTCATAACTGCCAATTAAACGGTCCCTAAAAGTAACTGCAGACACTACTAGATTAACATGTTTTAGCAGAGGCTAGTAAGCATTTGTAGCCACGGTTTTGCTAGCCTCCTCTAAGCAACTGTGGACTACAAATGCCCGGTTTGTAGGGGTGGTTGGTCAACCACACCTACAAATCGATTTGTAATCATTCTCCGAAAACCACAAAAAAATTACAAAAAAAAAGAAAAATACTTTGTAAATTTAGGGAGAGAACCCCACGGATCAGTCACATGTCCACTGCATACTTCCAACACATGTCCACTCCATACTTCCAACATTTTTTCAAACACTTTGCGCCGGCCAGGATATGAACCCGCGATCTCTCGCTCACGCGTGAGCTCCTCTACCACTCTACTCCATTGCCACGTGTCTACATTTTCTTTTCCTACGTATTATCACAAGCTGTGTAAAATTGATTATTTGAGGCCCTCCTGTTCTGTCAAAAAAAAACATAAATATGACAACCACAATATGTTAAGGTAGGTTACATGTTTTTTATGTCTTGCCCCATAATACCATATGTCCTTAAGTTTGTAATGATACCTTTTATTTCAAATTAGATAGATAGATAGATAGATTTTGCCTCTGTCTATTAATAAATAAATTTCTAGAGTTGTCCTATATCAAACTTTTAAAATTTTGAATGAATTTATAGAAAACCCCCTTCAAAATTGTTATGACATCATATTAGTATTATTTGATGTGCCATAAATATATTATATAATATACTAATTTTATATCATAGATATTAATACTCTTTCATGTAAAAATAGTTAACCTTAATATAATTTGAGTTGCGCAAATTCTAGCAATTGGTCAATTTAGGGATAAACGGAGTAGATATATATATATATATATATATATATATATATATATATATATATATATATATATATATATATATATATATATATATATATATATATATATATATATATAGAAGGATAGATAGATAGAAGGATAGATGGATAGACACATATATAGACAGATAGACCGATAGACAGATAGACGGATATCTAGATATAAGCAAGTTGATAGATGTAGTTAATGAACTGCATTACTACTGGTGATTGATTTGGACCTGCTTCTATTTCATCTATATGTATATGCAGCAGCGGCATATAAGGTTACTTGTATCGGGGACGAGGAGTATTCAGAGTACGACTACATACTAGCCATGGCACTGAAGGACAGAAGAAGCAGCACCATGCAGTCGACGGCTATGCTGGTTGCTATTCTGGTGCTGTCCTCTCTCCTCTCCTTCTCCTCCTCTACAGGTACGAGGGACGACATAATCAAGCATGTAGCCAGCTAGCTTCTCTACAATATGATGTCCCGATTATTTGCTTGTTTATATATTCTCATTTGTGCGAATGTATATGACAAACTGATCTGATCTGTGCATGTTTGTAACAAACTGATCTCTACGTTGGTGCTAGCTAGTGTATATAACAAACTGATATGATCTGTGCTCTGGTTGATTGCATCGCATGAGTATGTACGTGTGCAGAGTTTGGAAGAGAGGAGTGCACCCCCGTGGATTATGACTGCAACAAGAAATGGTATTTGTGCGAAGAGTTATGCAGAGCTAAGGCAGCCTCAATGGGCAGTTGGAACTTCGAACGAAGCTGCCACGATCACCTGATTCTGCAGCCCATGGAATGCTGCTGCACCGTAAAGAATCCACGCCCTCCAAACTATATATGAAGCTGTTTGCTTCAGATTATCAGCGCTTATTTTCATCTCTGCAACAGTGTTTTCTCTCGCAACAAATTAGTATCAGTCAAAATCAACGCTTCCAAATAACAGCTGACTGATAGATACATACTATATATATAAACTGTATGTGTGTGTAATCAATGAATGATCAGCATGTGCCTGTCCATCTGTCAGTGTATCCAACAATAACAACCAACATCCATGATGAAGAGGGGTTTAGTTGTCATATCAATTTTAACATCTGTGTGACTCTCTCCCTGCCAAAAAAAAAAAAAAACATACAACTCTGGCACGGTAATGTTTTAGTGTATTAACTTTGACCAATTATAGATAAAAAATTATAAATATTTATAATATCAAATAAATATCATCAGATTATTTATGAAATGTATTTTCATAATATATTAATTTAGAGCCATAAATACAAATATTATTCGCTAGAAATTTAGTCAAATGTGAACTGCTTTATTTGGCACTTAACTTATAGTTCACTACAGGAAACGCGTACTTTGCCGAGTGCCTGATGGTTTGCCGAGTGCCAAATATCGGGCACTCGGCAAAGAAGGTATTTGCCGAGTGCTGCACTCGGCAAACCAGGGCACTCGGCAAAATCTTCTTTGCCGAGGGTCAGGCACTCGGCAAAGTGAGGCACTCGGCAAAGTATATCTTTGCCGAGTGTCCAGCACTCGCCAAAGATCCACACTCGGCAAAAAATTGCGTGGGACCGACGGCGTCGGACGCCGTCATCTTTGCCGAGTGCCAGGCGTTTGGCACTCGGCAAATTTGTAACTTTGCCAAGTGCCAACCCTAGACACTCGGCAAACAGATTTTTTTTTGCTTTTTTGCACCCCAATTTTTTTGATGGTTTGCTACAGTAACACAAACAACATGTTGAAGTTTGGGACTTTTTTATTGCATTTTGGTATATTTCTTTAGTTTATTTTATTTTCTTGAATTTTTTTGGAAAATGTTGGTTTGAACAACGTGTGCACGAAATAATGAAACGTAGCCATTTAAAAAATGATATTCATGTTGGAGGGTGTCTTTTGAGGCCGTATCTAGGAACTCACCGAAAATAAGGCGTTTAAAATTTTCGGTGAGTTCGTGGATACGGCCTCAAAAGAGACCCTTAAACATAAATATCATTTTTTGGACGGCTACGTTTCATTATTTCATGCACCCGCAGTTCAAACCAACATTTTTCGGAAAAATTCAAGAAAAGAAAATAAACCAAAGAAATATACCAAAATGCAATAAAAAAGTCCCAAACTTCAACATGCTGTTTGTGTTACTGTAGAAAACATTAAAAAAATTTAGGCACAAAAAAAAAATCCGTTTGTCGAGTGCCTATGGTTGGCATTCGGCAAAGCCGCTTCCTTTGCCGTGTGCCGGGCCCTGGCACTCGGCAAAGACGTTTTTTAAAAAAATAAAAAAATGAAAACATAATTCCTAGCTGGCCCGCCGGCCCCCCAACCCTAACTCACACACACACACTCCCGCGCGCGCCCCAGCCTGCCCCGCCCCCAGCCCGCCACCGTCGGAGCCCCGACCCCCTCCCCCCTCCCCCGCTGGAGCGCCGCCCCCCCCCCCCCCGCCGGAGCGCCACCACTCAGCTGCCCCAGGCGAGCTCGCTCCCCCTATCCCGCCCTGCCGTCGCCGCCGCCGCCGCCATCCCGCCCTACCCACTGCCTCCCCTGCCCCCCGGAGCCCTGCCCGCCAGCTGCCCCGGCCGCGCGCGCCTCGCCGACGAGCCCTGGCAGAGCCCGCGAAGGCCGCCGCGCCCACGCTGGCCGTGCTCGCCCGGGCCGCGCCCGTCCCAGCCACCCGAGCTCGGCCATCCCCGGCCCCGCCCCGGCCATCCCCAGCCCCGTCCCGCCCTCGCCGGCCATCCCTCGCCCCGCCCCCAGCCCTGCCCGGCAGTCCGAAGAAGAGGGAGGAAGGAGGAGGAAGAAGAAGGGGAGGAAGAGGAAAAAGAAGGAGGAGGAGGAGGAAGAAGAAGAAGAAGAAGAAGAAGAAGAAGAAGAAGAAGAAGAAGAAGGAGAAAGAAGAAGAAGCCCCGGCCGTCCCACCCCCGTCGTCGTGCCCGCCCGTCGTCGTCCCTGGCCCTCCTCGGAGAAGAAGGTAAAGCCTTTGTTGTTGCTGGCCATCATACCAAGTCGGACGGCCTTCGTGCCGGGTTTGTGGTTGTCGGCCTTCGTGCTGATAATTTTTCTTGCAGGTTTTGGAAACCTCCCCGTACAGGGGAGGTGCAGCCGAATTTTTGAACTTATAGCGACGTGCTTCTTCTTTTGTAGAGCAGGACAAACCCACTGCCTCGCTAGCCTGACTCCACCGCCACCCTAGGTATAACCCCCTCCTCCTTTGCATGCATGTGTTATATAGTCACTTAGCCTAGTTAGGCGTCTCCCGTTCGAAAGAGATATGGTTGGAGGTATGCAGATCTTTGCATATCCGTGACTGTATCTCTTTCGGATTGTCCACGTATTTTGGACGGCCCGCGGATGCGTAGATGAGGTTAGTTTCCATGGTTCGTTCCGATCCGAGACAGACTTTTGGCATCACCTTCCTGTTGTTCTCCGAATACACACTATCTCTTGCAGGACGTGTATCGGGAGAATAGCGGGGAGGTGCTGCCAAAATTCTGTCTCGGATAGGAGCGAAGCATGGAAATGACCTCATCTGCGCATCCGAGGGTGGGATTAGGACCTATCCTCACCTATTAGATGGTAGGCACACCGAGCAGATGCACCATGGTTATATTACTCGCTTATATATGTATATGCCAGAGTATGGAAAATGGTGATTGGATGTACACGGGCCACCCAAGTATGTGCCCAGAATGGATGACTAAGACTAATGCTTTCTTGGAGCATTCATTTGGCGAGGCTGCTAAAGGGTCGAGTCGGATGCCGTGTCCCTACCGTAAATGTGACAACCGTGTAAGAAAGATTAGGAAGGCTAGTGGGGGAAGATCTTTGCATGTATGGATTCATGCCAAATTGTACCTGCTGGATCTACCATGGTGAATCCGATCGTATTACAGAGGAGGTGGTGAGACCACGCCTCGAGGCTTTTGATGGAGATGCCGGGGTAGCTGACTGGATGGATGACTTTCACGAGGCACGGTTCGGTGAAGGATTGGAGGATGACCCAGAGGAATCCGTGAAGGCGTACTATGCTATGATGGATTTGGCTCAGAAGCCCCTTCATGAGAAGACAATGGTTTCGCAATTGGATGCCATTGGACGCCTAATGTCGTTCAAGTCACAGTGTAGCATGAGTCGAGGCCACTTCAATGGTATGTTGGCATTTTTTGGATCCCTAGTTTTGGAGGGTCACATGCTGCCGAAGAACTTGTACGAGTTACAGAAACTTCTTCGTGCACTTAAGATGCTATATGAGCATATTCATGCTTGTCCGAATGGGTGCGTCCTATTTAGGAAAGATCACGAGAAAGCAACGCACTGTCCAAAGTGCAAATCCTCTAGGTATCTGGAGGTCGACACTAGTGATGTAAGAAGGAGCAGCTTGGTATCCCCGCTAAGGTCCTACGGTACCTTCCTGTCATACCGAGGATCCAACGGCTATACATGAAAAAGAAGTCCGCGAAACAGATGACATGGCACAAACATGACAAAAGATACAGTCCTGGCAAGATGGTACACCCATGGATGGCGATGCATGGACCCACTTCGATGGCATACATCGTCGTAAAGCTGAGATGGCTCGGAACGTACGTGTAGTGCTGGCAACAGATGGGTTGAACCCCCTATGGACTGCTGGCGGCCCCGTACACTTGTTGGCCCGTGTTCGTGATCCCCCTCAATCTCTCCCCCGGCGTCATGTTTCAACCCAAGAACGTTTCCTTGTCGCTGATAATTTCTGGATAACCGGGGAACAAGATGGGAGTGTTCATGGAGCCTCTCATTGATGAATTGATCCTTGCTTGGGAAAAGGGGGTACTGACATACGACCGAGCTACAAAGAAGAACTTCACAATGCATGTGTGGTACCACTACTCCCTGCATGACTTCCTGGCGTATGGCTTATTCTGCGCGTGGTGTATTCACGGAAAGTTTCCATGCCTAATATGAAAGATAGCTGTGAGGTTCACTTGGCTGAAGAGGGGTGGCAAGTTCTCTTCGTTTGACCAGCATCGTTAATTCCTCCCTCTTGAGCATGCATTCCGGCGAGACATCAAAAACTTCAGGAAAGGGGTTCAAGTTACCGACCCTGCACCTCAAATGATGACCGGTGCCGAGGTCCGTGCTCAGGTAGAGGCTCTCAAAGATGATAAAGAGAAAGGTGGTTTTTCTTTCGCCAGCTTTGTGCCAAGGAGTTATCTCGGGACGTCATTGGTGACTTGGAGAAAGTGGCACCTGTGTTGATCTGTAAGTTGGAGAAGATCTTCTCACCCGGCTTCTTTCTGGCGATGCAGCATCTGATTTTGGACCTACCGTATGAGGCACGAATGGGGGGCCTGCAGTTTCGTTGGTGCTATACAATCGAGAGATGTCTAAAGATTCTTCAGAAAAAGTGTGGAAACAAAGCTAAAATTGAGGCTAGCATGGCAGAGGCATTCATTCTTGAGGAGATGTCAAACTTCACAACATCATACTATAATGACAGCCTTCCCAGCGTGCACAATCCTCCCCCTCGTTACAACGCCGAAGAGAGTTCATCGAACCTTAGCCTTTTCAAAGGGCAACTCAGAAAGGCAAGTGCACCGTGCACTAAGAGTTTAAGGCATGATGAGTGGCACATTATCATGCTTTATGTGTTGTTGAATCTTGACGAAGTGAAACCTTATGTACAGTAAGTTCTCAATGAGCTTGTTATATACTACAACAAGACCTTATGTGTTATCCTCCATGTATCCACCCCCTTGTCTCTTGTTTTTTTAGGGAATTTCTGAATACATACTGAATAGCGAATAGGGCTCCTTCCCCTCAAGAGGAAGGTAGTCTTCTCAAAGATGGTGTGCCTGATTTCATTTTCTGCTTCGACACGAAGGTACCTGGTTAATTCTTTGCCTTTCCCACTTCGATTATAAGAGCAAGTAATGTAACGATCTATCTGGCCTCACCTTGCAGGCTCGCAAAGATAGGGCAATGGATGCTGAGTTAAAAGGGCTAGCCAAAGGCTTCTCCTACAAGGTCAAGACATTCACCAACTATACCGTGAATGGCTATCGCTTTCACACAAGCGACTACGAGCGGAGTCGGCCCAATCGGAAAACCACAAATACCGGAGTTCGTACGCCCTGCACCGACGGGCACGACTACTACGGCATAGTAGAAGAAATATACGAGCTCAACTTTGAGTGTCACAAAGCTCGTAATCTAGTCGTATTCAAATGCCATTGGTTCAATCCTAACGTCACGAGAACAACTCCTGAGATTGGACAAGTCAAAATTCGACAGGATTCTGTATATCAAGGAGAGGATGTCTATATTATGGCTCAATAGGCCACGCAAGTTTATTATCTCCCATGGGCCTACCCCAATCTCATGGGTTGGTACCTTGTGCAGATGGTATTACCCCGCGGTAGACTACCTGTCCCAAACGATGAGGATTACAATTCTGACCTCCACACACAAGAGTTCTATCAACCAGAGGAGTTAGAAGGAAGGTTTGACATAGACATGTTTTCGCTGATGGAAATAGAAGTAGACAATGACATTGATCGAGGGGATGGAGATGAGGACGAGGGAGAAGAGGTGCAAGATGAGAATGACTTAGAAATGCTTGAGCGATTACAGTTAGACGATGACAATGATGACAACGATGGAGATGAGGACGAGGGAGAAGAGGTGCAAGTTGACAATATTAATAGTGATGATGACACCTATGATCCAGCCGCTGCCGATCGTGAAGAATATTTCTAATTCATGTAATACTATTTTATTATTATTATAATAATTATTATTATTACTATGTTCAATTCATTTTGCATCTCTTTATAAGTACTTTGTAATTAAACATTACTAATTGGTTTACTCTTTGAAATTGCAGGCACTCGACAAAATGCCGGGCGAAAGTCAGGGCCGTCGTGCGGTTAACTCCCTCTACATGAGGGACCGTTCACCACCCCAGGCTGAGGAGGAGCCTATGTCGGAGCCGGCACCGAGGAGGCCGAGGGCCGGCCGCCCCTGCAGCCGTCGGAGGACGCGCGTGGAGCCGACTCCCACCCCGCTGGTGGACGAGGACGACCAGGCGGTAGACCTCCAGACCAGAGGGGGTGACACCTCCTTTGACTCGTCGGACCACGAGGAGGGAGCGACCGCGACAGTAGGGTGTTCCACTTCCACTACTGCTTCGGGCTCAACCTCGTCGGCAGTCTACTTGCTCGGGCCCTCGAAGCTCTCGGCTCGGACGATCCCACATCGCCAGCGCCCGCTGATTCGACCCCAGGGCGACGAGTACATATCATTTCACTACTATTTCATATGACATGTTGACTCTTAATGATTAATAATTTTTCTTAATGACTCTTCCAGCAACTGGGAAGTTATTTCTGGGAAGGGCCGGCACATCAATGGCACACTGGCCCTTCTGATTCGGTAGCACTTCCCTGGGATGGTCACGTACGCTGGGGCCCCCTCGCCGCCCTGGACGTGGGACCACTTCCACGCCGCAGAGGACAGCGAGCACGACACCGTTGCCGTGCGGATCAAGGCCGAGTTCCGGGTGAGTCTACGTCACACTAAATTGGTCAATTCTATGTATTCATTGGTCGCTCTAACAATGAAACGACCTCGATTTCCACGAAGGAAAATTCACAGGCACGCATTGTAATTAAATAGATTGTATCGAACAATCCATAAAATTACCCAAATCTTAGTTGATACCAGAATCCATACAACGAGTTCATAACAGAGTCTTACATAAATTATTACATCGCCACACTGGCGGGATTCAACAATTCAGAGAAGCTGATAAGATGCGGAAGCGATTCATCCTTCATGGCCAACTTGAGTGTAGCACGCGACCCTATTCTTCCCAATCGTCTCCATCGAAGTCGTACTCTTTCTTGTCACCTGACAGCAAATTTATCAGTACGATTTGTACTGGCCACGGAGCCCACCTATCATAGCAGTTGCTTTGTGGAAAGTGGATGCAAGGCTGATCAAACAGACCTATAGGCTGGGGTTTCCTAAGCAAGTGTAATCAATATTTTAATAGTCAAGTTTATATCCCATCCAACTCCAACCATTTCATCCAACCCATTCCAATCCCATCCCATACACCACCTCTCGCACACCTCGCTCTCATTCGACAGGCCCAACTCCCTCTCGGGCCTGTCTCAGCGGCACACTGCCTTATCGGGCACACTGCCGGAAAATGTCTTCCAGGGGGAGAAGAGAACACTCACTACGCTAGTAGAAGCTTCACAGGAAAGGTTCATAGCCGACGAGTCGGCTTATGTATCGATCGATCAACCATACACTCTACAGAGGTTTCACTACTCACAAGATTAGCCATCATAGGTGTTGCGCAAACACCTAGGCAGAATTCCGGGTGCTTGCTTGCCTAGGTCGATGCCACCCTACCACTCAGCCCTGGGGTATTCCGGATCCAACACCGTTATGCTGAGACTGGGAGACACAATACTGGGCCCATCCAGTGGTACTTCGCATCTAGAACGGAACGGGAACCCATCGACCGTCTCTGCCCACCCTTATCACCTCTCAGCCTAGCAGTAGTAGTACCGTCCTACCAAGTAGTCCAGCCGTCTCCCGCCCCATCAGAAGCGAGTGAGTAGAAAAGGATTCCCATGAACCTGAAACTAGTCCGTCCTAGGTTTGACCAAGCAGGCATCTTCACTTAGAGGATACTCTCCCCGTGCCATCACAGCACCTCCGTCCACGGGCTTCAAACCACTAAGGCTATCCCACCCGGAACCTCCTCAACAACATTACCCGCCACAGGTATCTCGCGTGGGGATGCCCAGGTTGCACCCCCGGCACGACTTGCCCCACGGGCTTGTCTCATATCTCACTTGGTCGACATCAACCCTTACCACGCACCCAAGACGCACTGCAGCACTCTCTCCCAGTGGTTATAATCAGGTTCACATATACACCGTCCCAATTCCACCACATAGCACATAGCAAGTAGTAAGTAGCGGAAGAGTAACAGTATTAAAGCAGCAGCTAACCTAGCAACGGACAGCAGGGTAAAATCTTAACAAGGCATGGAATTCAAATATACTATCATGCAACCTATGCATAACATATAATCATAAAGCATTGGCAACAATATCATTAGCAATGCATAAATAGGATCTAAGGATTTGGTGGGACGTGGCACCTTCGTAGCCGTCTCCTAGCTCTTGATGGTACTCATGGTCGTCTTCCTCAGTCAGATTCTCCTCCGGCTCTGAAATCGAACATAAAATAGTCGCGTCAGCGACTCGTACAGAGTATTTCAGAAACATCTAATAAAATAAAGACCCAAATGTACAAAAACATAGTCTTATATTGTAGATCTCATTTTTCTGAGAATTTTGATATATGGTGCGCAATTTTTGAACATCGTATGAATAAGTTATGAATTTTCGAAGATTATCCTATTTTCTGAAAATGGAAAAATGGCCGAATTAACAGGGGGTGACACGTGGCAGCACGGGATTGGTCGGGGCACTGTTCACGTTGACCAAGTCAACGGATCGGCTGACAACTGGTCTGCTGACGTCAGCATGACGTCACTGCCGACGTCAGCGTTGACCAAGTCAACGGTCTGTTGGTTGGTGGGGTCGGGTGATGTCAGCATGACGTCATCACCCCGACACGTGGCGGCTCTCGGTATGCGGCGTGGCTCGGCGTGTGGCCTCGGCTCATGGTGAACTTTCTTCTTGCGGTCCGTAGACCAGAGGCACGGCTCATGGTGAACCGGGTTCACCCACCCTTTCTACTTCACGGTCTATGGTGGTTCGAGTCCATGGTTACGGCTCTGCAGCAGAGCGTGCTCCCGATTGATGCCCCCCAGGTGTTCGACGCAATGCTCCAAGGGATCGTCGGCGATGATGCGGCGTCGGTAGAGGTCCGGCGAACTCGGTGGTTGTCGGAGGTGACTTGTATGGGTTGCCCCCGATCTGGTGAGGTGCCTTTAAGGCTAAATGCGACGGCTTGTGCTAATGGCGATAGGTCCGTGGTGCTAAGGTCACTGGCGACGAGGTCACCGCGGAGTAGGGGCCTTGTTAGGTGGCGTTTGGTCTATGGATGGTCGGCTTTGGTCTTCTGTTCCCTGGTTGAGGAGAATCCCTCATCCAATTTGGGTGTCGTAGAGCTCTAGAGTGCTCTACCGCAATGGCGGCGTGACGCCGGTGGCGGCGGACGGCGGTGGGGTGTCTACGGGCTAGTTTTGGCCTAACCGGTCGTGGCTTCGTCCAATTAGCTTGACCAGAAGGGCATACGACCTCTTATAAGTTGTTTGACGACAGGGCAGGGTCTCCTTTTGGCTACGGTTCGCGGCGGCGCCCCGGCGAGGCTGCGGCGCGCACGAACAGGGCGGACGGGGTCTCTTACCGGCGCTAGTAGCTTCGTAGATCGAACGAGAGGGCCGTGGCATTGCTCTACGACGACCAACCTACTCGGTTGGCGATTGGTGGCGCTCGGAGCGGTCATGGTCGCGGCGGAACGCGTTCATGGCGAGCGCGCTCTACCGGGAACGCGTCGTGCTGCGTTCCAGGCTTAACAGGGCTCAGCAATCCAGTGGCTTGGCTCGGTCGTGTTCGTGCGTCGTGCGAGTGATTCACCCGAGCCGGTGGAGGCTCATGCCTGCGCGTCCCAGAGGCGGAACACCATGGTGAACAGCAAGGCGAGGTTGGCATGGGAGAGCTCCGGCGGCTCACTGTGGTGTCGGAGTAGATGGGATAGTGGGGCCGTGTTGAGTCGGTGCCGTGCAGGTGGATCACAGTGCAGTGCCGAATAGCGATGGGGCACCGGCTTCTCCTCCGTGCTCGGCTCCGGTTCCGGCTACCTCCGCGGCGGCGGCTCTCCGGCGGACAGCTCCTCCTCTTCCTCCTTTCCTTTCCTCTCTGTTTCGTTGTGTGTAGTGGCGTGGTTGGTGCCACCAGCGGCGGCGGCGAGTGGAATGGGGGCTAGGGCACCGAGGAGGGACTCTTTTATAGCTTGGTACCGGTTGTGGCCATGGTGGACGGTCGTGATCCGCCGTGGGGTATCAGAGGGCTATGATGGGTGGTTCGGCTAGGGTTTGGTGTGAGTGGGACGCATCCTTGGCCGCCAAGGCTCGGCGACAGGCCGAGGACAGCGTGGGACGTGGTCACGCCATTTGCATGACTCTGTCGGCCACCATCTTTCGCGAGGTGAGAAGAAGAACAGTGGCGAGAGGAAAAACGCTGACGGGTGGGGTCATTGCGGCAGTGACTCAATGCGCGCGTGAGAGCATCGGGGACGTCCGCAAGTGTTGGGCCGGCCCAATGCGGTTAGTGCGAGCGCGCGTGAGGGATGGGCCGCGGCGGTGTCTGGGCTGGATAGCAGGCCGGTTAACCAATTTTCCCTTCTCTATTTTCTACATCCCATTTCCATGCATTGATATATTCATCTCATTAAGCCATAAGTATAAGTATGGGTAGATATTTTTAGGATATGGTGTGTAAGGGTATAAGTATATTTATATGTATACATATATGTTCTATGTATGTCCCTTAATAAAGAAGTAAAGAAAATCATAAATTCAATTAAAAATCCCAATGATGCTATATGAGTTAGTGTTCTTAATTTAGAGTGCAAGCAACAAATTGATGATTGGTAGGTTCTAATTCCCCTACTACATGCATGCACAAGGTAAATGGGTTTTGCATAATGAATAAGTGAAAAATTTAAATTGGTTGGGATTTTTGGTGTGGGATTTTTTTTTGGGTTGTTACAAACAATACATGATGTCTGTTGACATCTACTAACATCGCCAAATATAACTTTATAACCTTTAACACTAGAGACGAGAGTAGAAGATGTATAGTAATTAATTAACTGATCATTAGCAACTAGCCACTTATCTATTATCAACATTCTTTAGCATGAACTGGGTTGTCAATCCTAATTATATATGCTAAGAATAAATAAAGGTTTTATATATTATTCCATTTGACTAGGCAGAAATAAATATATATATAAACTAAGAATAGTTCTGCAAGCGGACAGATAATTATACCATTGTAGCATTTTACATAAGAGTTCTACCAGGTTGTCGATTTATATTTATACCACTGGGAAGTACTTGGTTAAACTACAATCTATTATATTGATAACAACTATATACATACAATGAATAAGTGATGTTACCGATGTCATATACTCTACTCATAACAGGTAGAGGTCACAAGATAATAAAGATAAATAAGGTGATAAGTATAATCAAGCATCATTAATAAAGATAAACATCAGAGCACTTTCTAGTCATAGTAATAGCTAGCCAATGGATAAACTAAGGAATTAATATCTAAGGTAATTCTATAACTACATCAATGAATAACTCTAACTAGTGCAGTTACATCTAGCAATCATTATCAGATTAGTCCTATATCATGATCACATGCAAAGGGCATCATCTAGGAAAGGTGTGAAACAGAGTCATCATCCAACTTCGCGACCGTGCCTGCTTGCCTACATACAAGGGTGGACTACAGAGGAATCAACGTAGCTGTCACCTACGCGAACTACCACACGACCCGGCACATCAGGGTGCACTCGTAGATAAACGAAATATCTAGACACCACGTCTACACATTGTTCACCATCTACCCAACGATCGTTTGGATAAACGCTATACGAGCAATTACATGAATTCAATAAGATCAAACCAACTATACTAGACATATAATTAAAGTAGATAAAGACTAATGTAATCAAGAACATATGAACTATTAAGAACAGTGTTTCCCTAATCACAATGAAGAATACAATAATAGAGAAACAGTCAGAACTATACCGAACTCTGCGCTCCAGACGGATGCCGGGGCTCCAGATCCCGCCGAAGAACTAGATCCCCTCTACTCTCTAATCTAACTAGACTAGAACTATGAACTAGAAGGCTCTTGATGGCTTGAAGACTTGTTGCCTTCGATGAACGTGCGCCGTAGGATCAAACCGACTTAAACATAAGGCCGAGATGACTCCTAAGAGGCGGTGGAAGAAGACTCCAGAAGGCGGAGACGAACCCTAGCCGGGGGGCGCCGGCCGGCCCCACCCTGGCAGGGTGCGGCCCCGATCGCTTCGGGTGTGTTCCAGGGGCTTCTATTGTTCCGATGATGATGTTTCCTTCGCGGTTACGTTTCGTGATAATTATGCACTTTAATCCCTCTTTTATGCTTTTCTAGAATAACCCCTGGAAAATACAGAACATGTAAAACTCTTGTAAATTGTCAGTTAAAACCCTAGACTAGTATGTTTTCATGTATCCTTTTGTGTCTAAAGTTCTAATAAAAGTTGACGTTATCGACCGTCAACAATGTCTGCATGCAGGATTTCTACAGGTGCAACGCTAGGTTTGAGGCCCAGGCAGCGCGCGTGCAGAACAAGGTCTGTAGGTCCCGACTCTCAGACCTGTACTACGAGATGCGGCTCCAGTGCATTATCAACTACAACGCCGACGTCCTTGGATAGGTAGTGAGGAAGCGTGATGCCAGGAGCATGACGCTCACGAGGGAGCAGTACCTCTTGGTAAGTAGTACTTTCATGAACAATAGTTAGCACTTCCATGAACAATAGGTTGGCTTCATTTTATCTTCTGACATATCAATAATTTGATGGCATGCATCGATGTCCTGATTGGTGCGCCAGGCACCGCCTCTGCTGGGAGGCTATTGTGGACAGGTGGCTCTCGCCCGAGTGGGCGGAGAAGCACAAGATCCGTCGGGACTACCACCTGCAGATGAGTGTGGCGCCACACCACCAAGGAAACAGAGCCTCAGCGCTTACACCAAGACATGTGTAAACTTCTTTGTGCTTTTATCTTTTTTATATATTTTAACACTCAATTCTAACGACTTGTAATTGTCTTTGTGTTTTCCTCGCAGTCCCAGGTGCACTAGGGCTAGGAATGCAATGAGTTCATAGCGTACGCCCTGGCACACAAGGGCAAGGCGACGGCCCCAGACGTTACCGACAACCCGGCGAACGGCCCCGAGGTGTACACCAATGCGAGCATCTACAGCAAGATTAGCGCGTACACCTCGGCGGCTCGCCAGCGCCATGGCGAGGACTTCGATCCTGCCACCCTGATGAGGCTGGGAGGAGGGAAGCAGCACGACCGGTACTGGATGGCCGACAGCACAGTTGACTCCTCGTCTGTTGCCAGTCTCGCCGATATTCGAGCAAGGAGCACGGACTCCTCCCTCCCCATACGCCCTCGCTAGCCGAGCTCACAGCAGCAGATGGTAGAGCTCCAGGTTACTTCTCACAAACTCGTCGTTCATTGCTTTTACACATGTATCTTGCCTTTGCATTGTTTAATCTTTGCGGTTGGAATGTTGCAGGAAAATATGCGGAGGTTGCAGGCCCAGCAGGCGGCACAAGCGGAGGCCCAACGGCAAGCGATGGAGGCCCAGGCGGCAGCCCATCGGCTAAAGATGGTGGCTGTACAAGCACAGAGGGCGTCCGAGGAGCAGAGGATGCGGGACATATTCAGTTTCATGGCGAGCATGCAGGCCTTGCTAGGTGTGGTCGTGCCTCCGTCGCTGCTAGCTCCAGTTGTGCCTCCTCCTCCTGTTTTAGGGACTCCGGTTAGTATGTGAATCTGTTGATTCCTTTATCTTTTGCGTCCCTCCTGTACGTACTCATGATTTTGCTTCTTCTTTGTGCAGCCACAGTCGGCGGGTTCGGCCCCGACTCCACATGGTAGCCCTTCTCCAACGACTGGGTGGCTAACTGGCCCTCCTCTACAGACCGAGCGCTCACCTCAACAGCCCGAGTGACCAGGACCAGGATGGTAGTAGGTACCTCTCTTCATGTTCTTCAGACTTGTTCAAGACTTAGACTTGTGTTCGTGATGCACTAGAGACACTAAGAGACATATTTATATATATATGATGGATTATGGATTATGTATGATGGATTATGGACGATATATGTGTGTGATGCACGATGGACAGACGATATATGTGCATTTCATGGATTATGGACGATGAATATGATATATTATGTGCTCTGTGTGATGATGTACATGATATATATGTGATGTGTCTCTTTGTTTTGATGGAAAGCAAAAATAAAAAAAACAGCATTTTTTACCCTTTTGCCGAGTGTGGCATTCGGCAAAGGCGCCTTTGCCAAGTGCAATTGCACTGACACTCGGCAAATCTGTGCAGCAGAAACCTGGTTTCCCAGTTTTGCCGAGTGCCAGGGCCATAGCACTCGACAAAGAATTTTTTTTAAAAAAAATATTTTTTTTTTGCCGAGTGCCACGGCAGCTGCACTCAGCAAAGAATTTTAAAAAAACAAACGTGCCATTTTCTTTGCCGAGTGCAACGGCTAGGCACTCGGTAAAGAATTTTAAAAAAAAATAAAAAAATTCTTTGCCAAGTGTCGCTTGTGTCGACACTCGGCAAAGAAGCCATCAAAGTTGACGGTTAGACCTTTTTTTTCTGAGTCCTAACTTGGCAGCACTTGGCAAAGAACCTGTCAGTAAAGGTTTCTTTGCCGAGTGCCAAATATCGGGCACTCGGCAAAGCCTTTTTCGAGTGCAATAAAGTCTTTGCCGAGTGCCCCAGGCACTCGGCAAAGAACCCTCATCCCGTAGTGATTGCATGTTTTTTTGGACGGAGGAAGTAATTGACTAGGTGGATCTGAACACATCATAGATATTACCAGATGCTTTTTAGTTGAAACTTATGATCACAGCAATCACATTGTTTAGAGCATTCATACAGACTACACTATTACAAAACAAAAACACAACAGAGCGATCAAATAGTTTATTCCAAAACAAGCAAGGCTTCGAAATATCTTAAATTCACATTCTTTAAACACAAAAAAGGCTTTGAAATATGTTTATTTTTTCTTCAAAACTGGCATAAAAATATCATAAATTATTATTAAAAACAGCATTTCAAATTATTTCAAAAGAGCTTCAAAATACTCTTAAATGATTTGTTCAAATATAGTTTAAAAGATTTCCAAATTTGTTTGAAACTTCTGAAAAGATAATAATTTGAAACAAGTTCAAAATATATTTCAGTTTAATCAAATTTTATTGTTTGTAAAATTCTCACCTCGGGCCAAAATACACTATCCTCGAGCCAAAGCTTAGCGGCAGCTATCGGAGGCCCGGCCAAGCCCGTTATCGGCCTCCTCGCTGGTGAAAACGTCGTCAACATCCCTGCGACAGTGCTGCCTATGGCCGAGGTGGGCCTCCTGGCTAACTTTATTATAGTTTTGACCCAAAAAAAAACTGTCTTCCTTTCAAAAAAAAAAAAAAAAAAAAAAACAATCTGTATTGTTTCATTGCACTTCATGTTGGCAGCAGTGCAAAGGCAAAATGGTCGAACGAACTGATAGCCTTGCCATAATGTTTCACAATGTTGGACACACCATATACGTGACCCTCGTACATCATCACCCATACCTTATTAAAAAAAACTGCTGCTGCATCGTACTGAATCCACGCCCTCCAAACTATATATAAATAAATAATAACAACTGACTGATAGATAGATAGATACTAGTCTATATACCTAATAAAAAAGCGGTAAAATTTTAGGCTTTTTTTTTCGTCCACCCCATCTCCAACCCTCGGCTTACTCCACTCAACCCACCACAGCAAAGCGCATGGTCCAGCATTTTTTTTGTCCACTTTTTTGGTCCGGTTCTATCGTAAGGACTAAGGACTTCTCGTAATTTTCTCATCCGACCGTCTGCTCACTCCACTCAACCCACCACAACAAAGCGCATGGCCAAGCATTTTTTTGTCCACTTTTTTGGTCCGCTTCTATCGTAAGGACTAAGAATTTCTTGTAATTTTTTTTTGGTCAATGGTTTTTTGGATAGTTTGTTTGGTCTGGTCTCCCAACCACAAACGTCGTCCGGCCTCTCCCACCCAATTTCGTTCTACAGGAGTCCTATATTAAATAAATGGCTCTAAAATAAACTTTTAATGTGACAATTAGTGATTGCTGATGAATTTTTATGGACTTTTGGTATCTGAACTTGAGATCTTGGGACATAATAGAATTATAAAGCTTCAGTTTAAGTCAATGCTAGCCTCTAAAAATCTCTTATGGATCCACGACAAATTTATAAAAATCTATCTTATGGATTCACGACAAATTTATTTGGGAATATAGTCTTTATGTTGTTAATAGAAAACTGTTTTGATAATTTATGATTTTAGATCTATACAAATTATATGAGTTTTAGAATTTGTTTTTTTGTTTTTTCCGTTGCAACACACGGGCATGTTTGCTAGTACATATAAAACAGCATGCGTATGTGTAATCAATGAATGGATCAGCCTGTGCCTGTCCATCTGCCAGTGTATCCAATAATAACAACCAGCATCCATGATGAAGAGGCATTTAGTTGTCATATCAATTTCAACATCGGTGCTAATTAAATAAGTGGACCTGAACACATCATAAATATATATTACCAGATGTTTTTCCTAATTCGAACTCGATAGCACAACGTTCACATTCTTTCAGAACATTTATATGGACTATACCATTAAAAAACACTCATGAAAATTCAAATGAAAATATTATCAACTACAAAGTTACGTAACTTTTCGAGCTCTACAGCTTTTTGACGGCTAGTGAGCACGAGGGATTGAGGAGACGACTAGGATGGGCTAATTTTAGAAGGGGATAAAATGGTGAAGGAAAAACAATAAAGCAACATCGTAACGAAATATATAGTACAAACAGACCGAAGTAGGTATTGCAGAAGTGGTGAAGGAAGGAACATATATAATTGCCCCTGTTGCCAGCAAAAGAAAAAAAAAAAAAGCTCCTGTGTGACTTGGATATGACATGTTTAGGAGTACTCTACTTGGATCCAGCACTGAGATATGCCTACATTAATGTTTCCAACAAAAGATATGCCGACATTAATTTTTTCCAAGAAAAGATAGATATGCCAACAATAATGTGGCACACAAGTTTACTTGAATCCGGAATAAGTAGTCTACACTGACGACGATACCACCATCATTTTTTTTAGAGAAATACCATCATCATTATTCAGTACTTATAAAACTAGCACGTGAAACAGTAGCAGTACAGGCAAAAAGCAGCCTTGATTCAACAGTAAACTAGTGCTGATAGATCCAATGAAGGCCTTGCACTCATCAGCTTCGGCTATTTGCATCGTCGTCCTCGTGCTCATGATCGTGTCATGCGCCCGGATGAAAACCACCTTTGCAGGTACACTTTGAAGATAATTATTGCATCATTTTACACTGTAATTGCTTCTTGATTACTAGTTACTAAAATTAAATGGTTAATTACCCGTATATACATACATCTGAATGACGAGTCGACATGTAGATGATACAGAGGAGAATTGCAGCCCGATGCGTCCAAAGTGCATGGACCATGTGTGCGAGGAGGTATGCACGCGCAAGTACCAGAACAAGTGGACCAGCGTGACTTGCAAGAACAGTATCAACCCTCCCCAGTGCTGCTGCACCGTCAGGAAGACACACAAGGCCCGGCTGGTGACGGCCGGCTTGCCGGCGTACCGGCGGCGTGCTTGTTGAGAGCCATGCATGCTGCGACCGAATAATATAATTACCAGCATGCCCATAGTATAATTCCATGAATGTAATGTAATAAGTCAACATGCATGCATATAGGCTTTGTATGTAATGTGTGATGCGCAACTCCGGTTTATTGATATGCAGGTCTTTATTATATCTTAAAATGCCCTCGCCATGTGGTGTCTTCCATTTCTATATTTAATTCCAAACAAACAGTAAAATAAATACACAATTATCATTTCTAGATGGAGGTAAATTTAGAGAAATAATATAGATACAGATATAGATAGAAATTGAATTAGAGATTTTATATATATATATATATATATATATATATATATATATATATATAGACACACACACACTAGAAACATATATAGAAGTCGAACTAAGGGGACTTGCTACGACACAGGCGAGGACTGCGTCATGCCAAAGTGCACACAGTTTTGCACCTCAAATTAAAAAACTCCAAACTACGACACGTTGCAGTCCGGGCCACCTTTCTCTTTGCAGGAGACCCTGTGTAGCATTGTAAGAACTAATAATTTGATGCCTACCGTGTTGCATCTGAAGATTCATTTTCTTCCTAGGAAGACAGAGGTTGATCATTTGTTCTTCCTAGGAAGACAGAGGTTGATCATTTAATGTACCATGCAATAAACAAATACTAAATGGTCTCGGTGTCAACTGAAAGCAAACAAATCGACAAATCGATCTAGGGTAGGTTTTGTCTCAGTCCTCGTGGCCTGGTACCATTGGGCCGACTTTTTTAGAATATATATAAGAAAGTTTAATCGCCGCGAGTTTAGTGTTTAGAAAACTGTATAGCTTCGCAGGAGTACAGGAGTAATCAAAAGGATCAATCGATCTAACTGACAGAAATGATTGGTTAACGCTGCCAGATAATAGAAACCATGTCAGTGGAAACGATACTGATCGAACTGGCAAATAGCATAGTATACATACAGGAGAATATGAGGTCGGCTGTAAACCAACCATCATTAAAATTCAACTGCAACGAACGGAAGGTGGCTGCCTCTGAAAGACGTGAGCATTAAATTAACTTGAAAAGTATTTGTGCAGTTCATATCATCATGTGAATGTGTAACTAGAGGCCTGCACAAAATAAAAACAATGGACGCACTAATAGCTTGTGAAGTTATCATCTATATAAACCTTGTAGCATTTAAGGAGGCGATGGTCAGGAGCTTGGATCAGTAGATTGCAAGAAGGTAGTGACCGACAGGATGGATTACTTCTCAACATTAGTCGGATTGTGGGAGGAGTGGCAGCTTCGTGCCCTCGTCCTGTGTAGCCTCTTTCTCCAATACTTCCTATTCATTGCTTCCTTCTTACGCAAGTACAATATCCCATCTTGGTTAAGGTTCTTTACCTGGCTCGCCTACATAGGCGGCGATGCCATAGCCATATATGCCCTGGCCACCCTCTTCTTTCACCAAAAGCAGGCATGTGCCTGCAAATAGATGATTACACTCAAGAATGGGTATGCACTTACCAGAATAGTTCCAACATTGAGGTGGTTTGGGCACCCATCCTCTTGATGCACCTTGGTGGACAGGACGGCATGACTGCATACAACATCGAGGACAATGAGCTATGGATGCGACATGTTTTAACCGCATTTTCTCAGGTCAGTAAAAGAATCTTGGTCTGTAATTGTTGCATCTGCGTATTTCATGATATATTCATATTATTACTGCTTTATTTTTCTTATAGCCTTGCTTGGAGTGTAAAAGTTAAGTTTGAGAATTTTGAACATGGCATTAGGTTTGTCAGATGCAGATATATTCCAAAACATTATACCTTATAAATAATTTTGCATCCTTATCATCACAGTTTTCAATTTTAATTCGAAGAGTCTACTTGGCTTGACGAGGTGTCGCAATAGATTGAAAGTACACCGGTGATAACCAATTATCAAACAGTGCCAAATATATTTGTTTCATCCAGAGGTCGTCAAAACATAGGTCGATGCTCAGAAATGACTAGTGACAGATAGTCAGTAATGTCTTCGATTTTGTTTCTAGCTAGCATAAACAAATGAAACTACAAAATGATCATGTATTGAGAAAATATACATGGCAATCTATGCAAAAAAAAATGTCAACTCTTGCCAGACCAAAATACGTAACTGCAAAGCTATCTAATTATGCAATGAAAGGAAGTTGTTTTGTTTTGAATATCAGTATGTTCGTAATGCACGGAAATCACATTCAAGATTAGAGATTTCAGAAACATGGAACTAGTCAAAAGACAGAACACCTGATTCAGGTGCAAACAACCGGCCTACCCAAGCGCGCTAGATCACAGTTTTAAGCTAACACCATTACAGACCGCAAAAGCTTTTGACAAAACTCCAAACACCCAGGCAGTCACAAAAAAGGACCCAGCTTCGAGCTTCTTAGTTCTTGTCAGTTTAATGCTCATCCCCTGCTGCTCTTCAACTGCTGTGGAGCAGTAGCTGATGGTTCTTGAGAGATGTCATCAGGATTCGGATGGCCACCAGAAGCAAGATGTTGGCACCTTCCATCACCTTTTACTTTAGCTCGCCTTTTTTTTGTTGAACAGGCAGGAAGTTGCGCATCATTATATTAAGAAGAAACAAAGATGCAGCTACGGTTAATTACAATTTGATCTCTTCATGGACTACGGTGCTAGATATGAAATGTTAGATGCAGCTATATATCCATTTAAATCACAGGGATATAGATATAACACAACTGAATAATAAGGCCTATATACAAGCACATCCACTACTACAAAAATGATTTTAGGTGGCGGTGCCAAAACATTATCTGAGGCAGGGCACAAAAATAACCGTCTCCAAAAATATTACGGAGACGGTCAGAAAATAACCGCCTCCGTAAATCGATTAATAGAGGCGGGCAGCATAACGCGTCCGGATTAACCGAGACGGTCGTATTACGACAACTGCCTCCATTAATGGATTAACCGAGGCGGGCAACTTAAGCCAGCTGCCTCGATTAATCAACTATTTTTGGGGGCGGTCATTATAAACGTTCGTCTCGGTTAATCAACTATTTACGGAGGCGGGCACCTTAACATGCCCGCCTCCATTAACAGAGTCGCAAGTTATTTTGCTTTTTTGGGTTTTCTGGAGAGTAATAACCGAAGCGGGCACGTTAAGATGCCCACCTTGGTTAATCAGATTAATGGAGGTGGCCAACTTAACATGCCCGCCTCGGTTAATGTATTAACCAAGGCGGGAAATTTAACCGCAATGGATAATCGATGATTAATGCAGGTGTTTTATTGGAAGCGGTTGCAATTCCCGCCTCCAAAAACCTATTTTGTCCCCCACCATTAAATTTCTGTAGTAGTGATCATTCCTTTCTTTAGAGTTGCAGAAAATTATAGGTAATTGATGTAAAATTTTCTACAAGGACTCATAAAAAAAAACTATAACAAAGTGTAAGAAACCCAAAGGTGGACAACTTTCTACTGATTTTTTTTGTCTTTTAAGATGCAAGACTCATGCAAAAATAACTATACAATTCCATTTAAAAAGTCACATTCACACGCATATCTACCATTGATATCTATAATCAACAGAAATATGATAATTACATAAGTAACTTTACATGTTTCCTTTGTCCCCATAATATATCCTCAAATTTTTTAATTTCCGATATGAGAAATTTAAATGTAATTTTGCTTGCATATATGATATCAAATGAAAAACTTATCAACTACAAATTTGCATAACTTTACGAGTTCTGCAACTTTTCGACCATTAGGAACCATGAGAGGAAGAAAAGGACTGGACTAGACTAATTTTGGAAAAGGCTAGAGCTATGTTTTTCAGAGGCGGGCTATTTAATTTAGATGCCGCCTTCGTAAATGCTTATTGGGCTGGGCTGATTTTTGGACACAAGACCATCATTTCTTAGAGGTGGCCCTGCTTGGCTGCTCTGTTGCTGCCTCTAAAAATTTTACGAGCATTTAAAAACCTGGTAGTGTATATGACCAGCTCTGAAATAAATTTGGTTACGTCCTAAGATCAGTTTTGTTGCAGTAGGTAGGTGGTGTGGTAGGAAAATGGGGTGGTCAAAGGTGACATACCCCTTCATGACGCCAGGGCAGCGATTTGGTTTCTCATCCTGCAACCATTATATTATCCACTAATGCAAACCAAAATATTCCAGTGAGCAAGGAATCATCCACCACCACATATCTTCCGCGAGTCGATCCTTATCGGATGGGAAAGATTGACCTTTTTCCTTATAGACGTATGTAACAACCGACATGGAAACCTTCCCCAACGGCGATAACCGTTACAAAATAGTATTTCACGGTGTCGCGTCAAGGACAAGGAGGGCTAACTTTCCGAGACAGGTAAATCCCACTGACTGTACACCCGTCATGGAGCACCACTGGTGAAGGAAAAGCAATAAAATCAAACATTGTAACGAAAATACAGTAAACAGACCGAAGCAGGTATGATGACATTGCAAAAGTGGTGATGTTATTGGCCCCCATGTTGCAAGCAAAAAGGGAAAAAAAAAGTACCCGTGTGTGTGAATTGGAATATGACACGTTTATTAGTCTATATACTTGGTTCCAGCTGCGAGGATATCCCAAAAAAAAAAAAAGATATGCCAACATATTGTTATTTGAATCCTGAATGAGTAATAATCCTGGAAAAATAGTCTCCACTAACGATACCACCACCATTTATCTCCTATCTCGTATACCTTGATAGGAGATCCCAAGTAGCATATTTTTCTGACTTCTCATGAAGCCACATCAGCATCAACTAACCCCCCAAACAGAACACCGAGTCGAGGTTTAGAAGATGGCGCAAAATCGTTGCTGGCTTTACGCGAGCGCATGCAGGCGAAGAGCACAGTTTTGCAGGCGTGCGGCAAGCGCAGGGGATTAGAGGAGGGATTATTTTGTAAATAAAACATTCGGCTAGTGGGAACAGCATCTGAACGGACGCGTATTTTTCTCTTGCAGCGTGTGAACACGTACAGGCTCGCAGCCAGCATTATGCTGATACCTGATTGTCTGAGCTCCGGCGCCCATCATTATTTGCCTCAGGTGAAGTACTAAAATCACCGCATCAGTGTGAAGACGATGCTATTGGATCTTCCTCCGTATCGTGTTTCGTAGTATTTTTATTACCGAGTATAGCTGTTTGAATTCACTCTCCTTCCTGTCGCATATGAACTACTCCAGGTCCAGCCGACGAAATCCATTATCCGTACAAACAAATGAAGAATCAAGCTTACTACCGTATTTGGATGCGTTTCTAAATTAATTTCTTTACATAGCTGGAGTCCAGAGTCTACGCACCGGCCGGTTTTTCCTTCCATGTGCCGATTCCGGTCTAGCATGCATGCTTCACATGCACATAACCTACTTTTCGTTTATAAATTTGCAAATGCCTTAATATCCAATACTCTAACTAGAAAAGAAAATAATTCCAATATATCACACTAATATATATAGAGACGATTTTAGTGATGCACCATCTTTTTTCAGCAAACAAATTTATAGGAATCATATGTTATTCTCTGTCATATTCACACTCATGTTTATCTGAATTTATCCCTCGAATCCTATGCCAACATATTACGGTGTTGTTTGTCAGTATAGCGGTACAGGCAAAAGCAGCCTCAAACGTTCTCCTGCTGCTCCTAGCACCCGTGAACGTGAAGACCTGTGTTGAACCGAGCAGGTTCTGCCGCTTGCATCATCGTCCTTGTAGCCATGTCTTATTGCTCCCTGATGACATCCACCTATGCAGGTACACTTTGAACGAAGTTACTTCATCTTAATCAGTAATTTCTCTTTGGTGACGTCAGCATGATCAGACTTGTAGATGATACTACAGAGGAGAATTGCAGCCTGATGCGTCCAAAGTGCATGGACCACGTGTGCGAGGAGGTATGCACGCGCAAGCACCAGACCAAGTGGACAAGCATGACTTGCAAGAACAGTATCAACCCTCCCCAGTGCTACTGCACCGTCAGGAAGATGGACGCCAGTCGCTGCCGCCACCGCACACCAGCCCGGCGGGGGCCAGATGGACGCCAGCGACTGGAGACGACGGCCGATCGACCGGCTTTCCGGTGGCGTGCTTATTGAGAGCCATGCATGCTGCGCGGCTGCACCCTTCATATGTAATGTAATAAGTTAGCGTGCATATAAAACTCCGGTTTACAGAGACGATGTACGTCTGCGGACAAAAGATTGATATGTGTCCTTGTCGTTCGAGTTATAATGAGTGATTATCAATAGGTGTTACCCAACATATCTCTTTGCTTGTGGTGTGCAGGTATGGAGCTCGGAGACGGTGGTCGATGGCGAGGTAAAGGTCAAAGTAGAGACGGGCTGTGCCAATGGACCAAAAGCGATGAAGGACAGACATGAGACATGGACTAAGACAGAAGGTTCAGGTGTGGACAACCCTAAGCGTTGGCCGACCTCAAAGTCAGCTTGCCCTACATCATGCGATCTAACTCCTTATCAAGTGTACAAAGCTAATTAAGCGTCAACAACATGTGAACGTTAGTTACTTTGCATGCGTGAACCCATCAAAAACCTGCCACGCGCGTCATGACATGACTTGGAACAAATACTTTGTACATTATACGACCCGATCAACTTGCATTAGTGCCAGAAATAACTAATGACTAATGAAGAAGGTCTAATAATAAGCCCCTGACCCTGGGTTAGGAAGGTGGAGACGTGCGCTGTGCAGGACGGCCATCGAGGAAAGCAACATTTTTGTTTCACAAAAGTTCAACTTGACGTGCAGTTGTTGCTATTCTACTGTTATAGGATACATTTATACACATACAGGCTGCTGTTAACGCTAACCCTCAAGTTGATGAATAAAGGTTTAGAATTAAATGACTTGGCTTGCCAATGATGTCCGGTCAAGTATAAATAATGGGGCAATGGCAAATGATTTAATAAAGGGATTTGCTAAAATTCAGGTGCCTAAAATTTAAAAAAAATTTCAGGCAACAATAATTGCATATACTTTATACTAAAATTTTATGTTTCGTTCATTGCAATTTCTGTAGGCGCAATCTGCAATTTTGGGTACTGATAATAAGACAAAACTACAAACATGACAAAATCATATTTGTGTTGGCACAGAGGCAATTAAGAATTTACAATTATTTTTATAGGAAGACAAGAAAAAATTTAATATGTCATGACATAAAGACAAATAATAAATTATAAAAGTAATAATTTACTTGTACGAGTTGGTGATATAAGAGTGTTGTCTCGTCTAAAATTTTAGGCACCTTAAATATAGAAAAAGTTGGTTAACAAATCAACAACTTTGTACTACATATTGGGTTATTAGTTGGAGACTTATATGGTGCCGGTCTTCGAGGAAAGCAGCACAAAGGTATTGAAAAAACCAACTGGTGACCTAAAGTTGCGGCAATTATGGAGTACATTCTTATATATCTACTAGGAATCTAGGATATGAAATCTAAAGTGGATATAATGCTCGCCACAGGAAGGAAACAAAGACAAACGTAATTGCAGTGCGACTAATATGGGAATTAAATTGGGTGGACCCTGGGTCCAAACTATCATATATGCAATACACGTGTACAGGTAATTAAATCCCACGTCTAGAAAAATCTACAACACATGAGTCCCTGCATGTTGTCCTCGGCTTTCTAAATTTAGTCTATACACATGTGAAAGGTCCGAAATGGCTAGAGAGGGGTGAATAACCTATAAAAATTCTACGAACGACACTTAATGTAAGGTGGTTAGATAAATAAGCGGCGAAACGAGTTTTGTGCTACCTACTAAAAATGCAAGCTACCTAACGCTTTCTAGTCTATGATCTCTAGTCACACACAAGAAGTCTAAGTCACTACTTTAATCTACTCCTAGATACGCAAACTACTCAAACTGTCTCTACACAAGTTAAGTACAAGAAAGTAAAGTAGAGAGGTGGTGATTACAATACCGCCGGTGTAGAGAAGATGAACCAATCAATCAATACACAATTAACAAGAGAAATCCTCAGCAATGGATGATACAAGATTTTTTTACCGAGGTTCACTTACTTGCCGGCAAGGTACTCCTCGTTGTAGCGATACAACAACTTGGAGGTTCATGCGCTAATTGGTATCACATGCCAAACCCTTCTCAAGGGTGCCGCACAACCAACACAAGATGGGAATCCACCAAGCTACGAGCAATCCACTAGAGTAGCCAATTCATGATCTCCCACGGGGAAGGCTCAAGAACCCCTCACAAATCACCGATCGGAGGCAGAGACAATCACCAACTCCCCTCAATGATCCACGTAGCTCCAAGCCGTTTAGGAGTCGGCAAACTCCAAGAGTAACAAGAGAATCCCGCTGCGAAATCCAATCACCAAGTGCCTCTAGATGAACACACTCATGCAATGCACTTGGGATGCTCTTCAATCTCACCAAATGATCTCACAATTGATTAGGATGAGTGAGAGAGGAGTGGAGAGGCTCACTTGCTTGTAGAGTTAGTGAAAATGTGCAAGAACTAGTTAACACAAGCTAGCCACTCCACCTTCTATAGCCCTCACCTCAAAATCCAACCGTTACACTCTGTTTCGGGGGCATCGGACGCGTAGTCATGTTGCACCGGACGCGTCTGGTGCAGCGTCCGGTGTACCGCCCATTGACACATGTACTAGCCCTTTGAAATTTACCGTTACGCGTCAACGGCCGAGCTCACACCGGACGCACCAGCGCTCAGCGTCTGGTGGACGAACAGAGAGGTTCCAGAGAGCCCCTGGATGCACCGGACGCGTCCGCTGCAAAGTCACTGGACGCAGGCAGCGTCCGGTGCTTCTCCGAGCACTCAGTTAGCACTATATCACCGAACGCGACTTCGCAGTCACCGGACGCGACATCGCGCGAGCTCCAGCGTCTAGTGTGGTTCCATAAACAATCCAGAGAGGGCAGATGTGCACCGGACGCGTCCGGTGCACGCCCACCGGACGCAGCCAGCATCCTGTGCTTCTCTGTGCACTGAGCCACGCCTAGGTTTAGCCACCGGATGCTCGAGCCAGCGTCCGTTGCTCACGGCTCAGCGTCCGGTTCATGTTTCTTCATAGAGATATCACCGGAAATCGCCGGCTCCTGCCGAGCAAGCTCGGCAGGAGGAAGAGAGGACCCAAACCCTCTCTACCCCTCAAACTTCACCCCGTTTTCGAATGTGCCAACACCACAAAGTGTACCACACCTTAGTGCACGTGTGTTAGTATTTTTCAGATAGTTTTCCATGGGTTTTGTTAGTACTCACTAGCATCTACATGCATATGCAACAGGTGTAAGCATCTAGTGGCACTTTGACAACCGTATTTCACTAATGAGTTCTCCCCTCTTAATAGGCTGTCTATTCTAAGTGTGATCACTCTCTCTAAAGAATCTTGATCACCAAAAACAAACGAGCTCCTATCCAGTATACCTTTGCCTTGAGCTCTTAGCTTTTTCTCCCTTTTCTTCCTTTTTCATGGATGAAGCTTTTGGACTCTTTCTTGATGATAGACTTACACCATTTGCATAGACGCCGTCATGGCCCATCACTTGTGGCCATTACCTTACTCCATCTTATGTTTACTAATTTAACTCATGAAACACTTAGAGCAAACATTAGTAAATTAGGTTTCATCAATTATACAAAAACCAAACTTGGGCTTTCAGCATGCTGCCTAGTGTCCATATGATATTGTATTTTGCCACGTGTCGATCATCTACCATAAAGGTGCACAGGTATTAGTGGACCCAGGGTCCATCCAATTTAATTTCCTAATATGTTCGGCAATAATAACATGGGCTGCATGCACCTCCCCATCAAAAGGCACCACCAATCTCAGTTTTTTCGTTGCTGAGCTCAGCCCACCAAGTGCAGCAGTATGGGTTGGTATCCTTACTAGTACACGGAATATATACCACCTCCATTGGTTCAGTCGTAAAAATCATAAATTCCCATACATTTGTTGGACTTTGAGTAAAGCAACACGAGGATCTTAAAAAAGGAAAGGAGGGACTGGACGCAAATTAAAGCTATTTCAGATCCCACTTGATCAATAATAGGCACAAAACCCAGCGGTTAAACATTCCTGTGTACACAAGCATGAGACAACAACAGGTACAGGTAGTCACATGGCGACATAGTACATGCTACGATGCAAATATTCGCGTCTTTTGTGATCCTTGCCTGGCCGGTCCAATCTCCATCCACCTATATAATAGTGCAAAACAAATATGCTTAAGAGGCCACTTAGTGGACCACCCAGCTGTCATGACAGCCAAGTTACGGATATTTAATCCAAGTGTGGAGCTGCTGCTGATAGAGTCACAAGTTTGACTTCCGACGTGTATAGGCAATGGCAAGTGCATCGCTGGATTATATATGTGAGGGACGCTACAGGGCCAAGATGCAGCTTCAATCGGAGCATCAACAATTCAACGTACTACACACAAAACAATGAGTGTTGCGGTGAGGAAGTCATCACCAGTAGTTCTCAGGCCATCGTCGTGGTGGGGTACTACGAGCGACACCATTATTAAATTATCGTCTTTTGACAAGGTTTTGGATAAAGCTTCAGTCACATCGCTGCTTGTGTTTGAAAATCCAATCCATGAGCCTGTCAAACAATGAGTGTTTGAGAAGGGCTTTGTCTGAAACACTTATCCACTACTATCCTTTCGCTGGTTGGATTGTTGCAGGAACCCACGATGGCGAGGAGGCTCACATTCTGTGCAATGGAGAGGGCTTCCAATCGTGCCTTGAAGGAAGCCATACTCCTGGACACACGCCATGCGAAAAGGGCGCTGCTCAAGGAGCTGGCCATCGCCTACCCTTCAGAGGGCTGTGGCCCCACTGATCCTTTGTTGCTGATGCAGGTGACAGAGTTCTCATGCGGTGGATTTGTCCTTGGGGTTACCTGGAACCACGGTATCGCCGATGGCGCTGGGATGGCTCAGTTCTTGCAGGCCGTTGGCGAGCTTGCCCGTGGGTTGTCTTCACCGTCTATCATTCCAGTTAGGTTGGATGATTCGCTCCCACCTCTCCCTTCATCCATGGATGCGTCAATGCAGCTTATGCAGACGCTGGTTCCATTGGACCTGGCCTGCCTTGACATCACTGTCCCCTCGAGATCCATTAACCTCATCAGAACAGAATTTGGCAGTCGCTTCGATTGCCAGCCATGTACCATGTTTGAGGCTATCTGTGCAATATTATGGCAGTGCCAAACCCGTGCAATCATGTCAAACCCAGAGACCCCAGCCTTGCTTGCGTTCGTTGTCAATCTGCAGAAGCATTTGGGAGCCAAGCCAGGCTACTACGGCAATTGCATGTTGTTGGTATTTTTAACATCACTTCACGCTAAGTTATCATCCCTAACATGATGCCAAAAATTAAAGGTAAAATAATCTTCACTTGCCTCCTAACAATAATACTATAGAATATATCCGCAAGCGCACAGATAATTCTCCTATTGTAGCACTTCACCCGGTAAGTATTCCGAGTATCGTTGATTTGTTTTCTACCAAAAGGATAAAGAGGCATTTTACTCAATAGGATAATCTACTATAATGATTGGAAAGATAAATGTGCAGACCTATGATAACCCATAACTCTAGTGGTTTAGCGATAATTAAGTTAATGATAAATGGTAAATGATAACTAAGTAAATGAGGTAAATGGTATTCCAGAGATATAATATAGAAACTCACTAATGTAGTAAGACAATCTCGAGATTCGCCTAAAGTAAAGAAAACCTATGTAATTACTAAATACAAAGTCTACATGCTACGCCACATTACACATTTTTATTTATAGCATAATCAACTCAGAAAACATCATAAGAAGCATCATCTAATGAGGATATTAAGACACAAGGATCACCTCCTTCACGACCGTGCTCTGCTCGTCCTACGTACGGGGGTTGGACTACAGAGGAACCAACACAGCTGTCACCTACGCGGACTACCACATGACCCGGCACGTCATGGTGCCTCCGCAGGTACACAATATATCTAGACACCACGTCTACATAATATATACCACCTAACTCATTCGAGTACTGAATTAGGCATTTTACGATCAAATGACAATAATCATCACCAATCACAACTATATCGAATATGCAACTAGAATAAACTAAGAGATGAATAAGTAGCAATATATTAAAATAAAGCAAAGTCATAATAAGATACAAGATAAGATTACCGATCTCCAGCTGGAATCCCGAGTGTAGCGCCCAACTCTACTTGAATCTTGTTAGACGCCTAAACTATGAACTTGAAGAACTAGAGCCCTATTTCTAATCTCTGGAAACCCTAACTTCTGTCTACTCTTGACAAATGAAGCAAGAAGAATGAATTGGTGCTCTGGGAGGAGGGTCTGTCGCTTTATTTATAGCCCGGTGGGATGAACGTGCGCCGTGGGATCAAACCGACTTAAACAAAGAGCCCAGATGACTCCTTAGAGGCGGTGGAGGAAGACTCCAAAAGACGGCGGCAAAACCCTAGGGGGGCGCCGCTCGGCCCCACTTAGGGCTGGCCGGCCCCACCTGGCCAGGTGCGGGCCTCCGCTTGCTTTGGGTGTATTCTACACTTTTCTAGGGTCTTCGTGATGATGCTTCCTTCGCAGTCATGTTTCGTAGTAATTAAGCACTTTAATCCTTCTTTTAGGCCTTTCTGGAATAACCCCTGGAAAATACATAATTCACCAAAACTCGTGAAATTTGTCAGTAATAACCCCTATGCTTCTATTATTGGCATTAGTTGATGGTATAAAATTGGTACTTAACGACCGTCAACACATGTCGTGGCAACTTGTCGTGGCGACAAGTGGTACCGTTGAGAAATTCAGATATCTTGGAGCTAGTCAAGATGATCAAGCGTGCCAAGGAGAACATACGACCTCACACATTTAATGTGACGGAGGCTAATAAGGGTCAGATGCAGCAGTTCTTTGGTTCACAACTTTGGTACAACAAGTTATCGGTGTCATCCTGGCGAAATCATGGGTTTCAGAATGCTGATTTTGGCAGCGGGGAAGTGGCTAGAGTGACGTTACACCTGGATCATAAGCAGCACTTTCCATCATGCATCGTGTGCCCGCCGTCGTGCCAAGGTGAAGGCGGTGCCAATGTGTTGTCGGCCTTTGTCAAGGAGGAGCACGCTCAACCTTTCCTTCATGAACTAACAAAACTCAAGTGATTTGCCATCTATCTTGTGCTTTCAATAATTTGGACCAAACAAAACTCATGTATCGTTACGCTGCAATGTTATTGTATAGCATTGTCGATCTTTATGGTGTTTGTTGTACCCATACGAAATTAAATTATTATTTATTTTAACAAAGTCTGTGTTGTTCCGCTTGCAGTCCTCTCTAATAGTTTGCACAAATCTAAAAGCAGGTAGTAATTAATGTTACACTTTTAGGATCAACTAGCATAGATTCAGAGGGGAAAGACCAGTCTATTTGAGATAGAATAGTAGATCGGGAAAGTGAGAGAAAGGGTTTGTGTGTTCATACCATTCGAGGGAGGCTTGGAGGAGCTGGATCCGGTTTCGGCCATCACTGGTTCGTCGGTGAGGATCTGCGCACGGGCAGTGACGGTCGGGGAAGAAGGTGATGTAGCGGCAACCATCGTAGCAGTGCTCGTCGGAGTACGCAGGCGGCGCGGCTGGTGGCTTTCCCGTCACTGGCTGCGCCCCTCTCTGTATATCGGATTAGGGTTTGTCGGTGGGGAAGGTCGGCTCACGGTAAACCTCGTACTAAGAGCCGCCGGCCACCACCTCTTTATAAAGCGCAGTGTGACAGAGGCCCTCTAGTCATAGTGGGCTAGGCGCCCCCGATCAGGACGCGGATCAATGGCCCAACTAGGCTGTTGGGCCCAGTTAGGATCTGGAGATCAATCTAACATTCTCCCCCTTGATCTTGTCACACCCAATTTTAAGGATAAAATTGAATGAACCAACTTATGTGCGCCCAGAGATCAATCACACACATAAGCGACAAATTACATAGTATCATCACAAGGTTTAATATATAATGAATAATATCACAGAGTCTTTACATTAATAACAGCGGACTAATAAAAATAATCTCTCGCGGAAGCTCCAATTCACAGGGAAATAGTTGACTGGTGAACCACAATCCTAGTAATCCTCAGAAGAATCATCATAGTCATCTGTTACCCATCCGGGATTTTTACCCAAATATGAAAAATAAAGCAAGCTAAGTACATGTCGTACTCAACAAGAATAACATGGGTTTATGAGGCTCAAATAAGGCATGACACTGGTTGACAGCGGTTGCTTTTAGTTGATCACATTTTAGCAATTGAGTAGCAGCAATAGAATATACCAAGGAACAAGATTTGCATGATCATACAAACATGATAATTAATATGGAACAAACATCAATAGAAACTCCCAAATAAATCAATATTAAATTAGTTAAGTTCCTGTAAGACGTCCAAGGTCGCTCGTGACCGTGAGCGCGGCTGATATATCAGTTTTACACTCTGCAGAGGTTGCACACTTTCACCACAAGTCGTGATTCCCATATGCCAAGGGTCATGACTCCCATGTCACCTCACCAAGGAAGTGCGGCAGGGTACACTATGAAGTCTTTCAAAAGCCTTCCTAACATGCCACTAATCAATCCGGGCGCAATGGCAAGGGGTGGTAGAGCCCTCCTTCTAGTGGCACACACACGCAGCAGTACACACAAAGACAGGAGCCGCAAAACAACTAGCTCGGCAAGGAACCTTTCAAGATTAACAACATGATAGAAAGTAACTTCATACTTAACTAAAGTCAGAGCCATATGACCCTCATGGTTGCGCTGTAAGTCCCGGTGTCGTACTTACAGTTAAGTCCTTAGTCCAGGTTGCTAAAAAGCATCTTTTAAATCTTTATCTCATAATTAATTATTCAAGTTCATAAGATCATGGCATCATCAAGCACTAGCATCACTACTCAAATGCAATCTCATAGGTAACAAGGATCAAGTCATCAAAACTAGGAATAAACACTATGGTTGCCAAGGCAAGGTAGACACATGCATCATGAATTTAGTGGTTAAGGTGAATAGGCAACAAGGATGGTCCATGCTATACTTGCCTTGATCAAAGTGCTCTGGAGAACTTGGATCCTCCGTGTACTCTTGATCACCAACGTATTGCTCACCGTCTGAACTCGATCATAAAATCACCACACAATCATCGAGGCAATCATACACGAAGCAAACAAGATCTATATTAGAAATAGTACACCAACAGTGGAAAAACAGATTGAAAAGTGTATAAAAATAATCTACGCGTCGCTACGATTCCAACGATATAAAGATCACGAAAATCGGAGTTCAAACGGGGAAGTTATGAAATAAATAAGTTTTACTTTAATAAAATAATAGATTAAATCTAATCTCGAATTTTAAAAGTTGCAAACATGAGTAACAGTAGCATCATTAGGTAGATTACGAAATTACGAATCTAACGAGACTTGAACGGATCAAATCGGAGCTAAAACGAATAAAATATGGCCGAAATAAACTGGGTGGCAAATATGTAAATATTGAAAACGTATTTTCGAATCTAAACCGAGGAAAATACGTTTGCCGCAAACAAAAGCGTATTTGACCAAAGACGCCAAGGGACTACGGGTTAGAACATTAAAAAGCTCAGGGGGTTTTCTACAAAATTGCCGGCGAAGGGGTATCTCTCACTGTGAGCCGTTGGATCGGCCATGGACGGCGTAGGTTAGCTCGGGGGAAAAAGAGGGGCGGCCCTGGTCGCCGGAGTCGGGCGGCCAACGGCGGCGCTCTCGCCGGAGGATGGCCGGAGACGGCGTTTTCGGGGCTTGGAAGCTTGGTTCAGCTCGGGATCTGGTCGGGGAGCAAGAGGAGCTCAAGCTAAATCTATCTATGGTTTCGGTTGCCACAGAGGTAGCTCGGAGAGGATGCGGCGAGCTAGGTGGCGTAACTATGGCGGCGGCGAAGCTCGGCATCATGGCTATAGTGCACAAAACCGAGGGAGAAGGGGTCGGGAAGGTCCCTGACCTTGCTGCGAAACTTGGAGAACAACCAATTTCGACGGAGAAGTCCTCCCGAGGAGAAATCGACGGCGGCGGCGGAGCTGGGGGTGGCGACGGCGGCTCTGTGGCTACGGCTAGGGCAAGATTGGAGGGCGTGGCTTGCTCGGGAACTTGTGGGGAGGGACGGCAGGGCTCGGCCGACTTATAAAGGGGCGCGAGGGAGGCGTAGGAGATCCGGACTCGTCCGAGGATCCCGGTGGCGGACGGTTGGACACCGAGTCCGGTTCGGACTCCAGCGCGAGGAGGGAGGAGGGTCTGACGCGCGGGCCCCGCATGTCTGCCTAAGGCAGGGTGAAGGAGAGGGAGCGGCTCCAGCAAGGAAATGGACCGGCCCCACGCGGAGAGGAGTAGAGGTGGCCTCGGGCTCAGCCTGGCCAGTGGGCCGCGCGAGAAGGAGCAGGCCTTCGGGCCTAGCAGAGAGGGGAGATGGTGGGAGAGTGAGGGGCTGGGCCTCGGGCTAGAAGATGGCGCCCAGGTCTGCAGAGAGGAGGGGTGAGGTTTCCTTTTTATTTTCTAAATCATTTTTCAAATGAGTTTTCCAAATACATTTGAATATTTTCAAATCTCAATAAAGTGCAAATCAAACAAAATATCTTTGAGCAGCATGGATGCAACAAATCATGTTTCTAATTCCTATGATTTATTTTAATTGCTAAAAATTATTATTTGCTAGGTTAATATGCCAAACAATTGCATAAATAAATCAATTTGTCCCTATTTTAATAAAAGCAAATTTTAGGGTGTTACAATTCTACCCCCCTTAAAATTAATCTCGTCCTCGAGATTAGATTAGCTTACTCAAATAATTGGGGATATGACTTTCTCAATTCCTCCTCTCTTTCCCAGGTTGCCTCATCCTCTGAATACCGATTCCACTGAACCTTGCACATTTTTATAACTCTGCTCCTTGTGACTCGCTCTGCTGTTTTCAATATTTTAATTGGGTATTCCTCATATGTGAGATCTTCTTTAACAACCAATTCCTCCAATGGTATTTGCTCTTCGGGCACTCGCAAACACTTTCTAAGTTGGGATATATGAAACACATCATGAACACCCGACAAACTTTCGGGTAGTTCTAGCTGATAAGCTACTTCTCCGCGTCTTGCTAGAATCTTGAATGGGCCAATATACCTTGGTGCTAATTTACCTTTCATATTGAACCTTTTTACACCTCGCATAGGTGACACTTTTAGGTAGACATAATCTCCTACTTCAAATGTCAGTTCTCTTCTTCTTGTGTCTGCATAACTCTTTTGTCACGACTGAGCCACTCTCAAGTTTTCTCTAATTTTCGCAACTTGTTCCTCTGCATCTCTCAACACTGCTGGTCCGAACACTTGAGTTTCTCCGGTTTGGTTCCAAAATAAAGGTGTTCTACATTTACGACCATACAAAGCCTCGAAGGGTGCCATCTTGAGACTCTTTTGGTAACTATTATTATAAGAGAACTCTGCATATGGCAAACTCTTATCCCAACTATCACCTTTTTGCAATGCACAGGCTCTCAACATGTCCTCTAATATTTGATTGGTCCGTTCTGTTTGTCCATCTGTCTGAGGATGATAGGCAGTACTAAAATTCAGCTCAGTTCCCAAAGATTCATGTATTTTCTTCCAAAAGTGAGACGTGAATTGAGTACCTCTGTCAGACACAATTTTCTTAGGAACCCCATGCAGACACACAATTCTTGCCATATATAATTCAGCTAGCTTTGCTCCGGCATAGGTAGTCTTAACCGGTATAAAGTGAGCAACTTTAGTTAAACGATCAACAATTACCCAAATAGAATCATACCCTGACTGAGTACGTGGCAAACCAACTATGAAATCCATACCAACTTCATCCCACTTCCATTCAGGTATCTTCATAGGTTGTAGCAAACCTGCAGGCCTCTGATGCTCAGCTTTAACTCTCCGACAGGTGTCACATATTGCTACATATTTTGGCACATCTCTTCTAAGTCCAACCCACCAATACCTTTCTTTAAGATCTAAATACATTTTCGTGCTGCCGGGATGTATGGAGTAGGCTGAGTCATGAGCTTCTCGGAGTATCGCGTCGCGAATAGATCTTATCTCGGGTACACACAACCTTTTTCCAAACCATAGAGTATCCTGTTCATCTATTCTAAATCCGGGTGACTTACCCACCACTACATTTTCAGCTATCTCTCTGAGCTTCTCATCTTCCAGCTGCCCTTTGCGTATATCCTGCTCTAGTGTAGGTTCAACCACTATCTCCATAGCATTAGTAACCAAACTTAAATTGAGACGCTCAAATTCAGCACATAGCTCCTCTGGCATAGGTGTTACTCGCATCTCATTAGCATAGCTCTTTCTACTAAGGGCATCAGCGACAACATTCGTCTTTCCCGGATGATAATGTACCTCTAAATCATAATCCTTGATCAATTCTAACCAGCGACGTTGCCTCAAATTCAGATCTGACTGAGTAAAAATATATTTCAAACTCTTGTGGTCGGTGTAGATATCACACTTTTGCCCAATAATATAGTGTCTCCAAATTTTTAACGAATGCACAACTGCAGCTAGCTCAAGGTCATGAGTAGGATAATTCAATTCATGTTTCCTCAGCTATCTTGACGCATAGGCCACGACTCTTCCTTCTTGCATAAGAACACAACCCAAGCCTTGACGAGATGCATCGCAATATATAGCAAATCTCTTGCTCAAATCCGGCAAAGTCAACACGGGGGCTGTGGTTAATCTTTTCTTCAATTCTTTAAAATTCTTTTGACATTTTTCCGACCAAACAAACTTAGCATTCTTTTCTAATAAAGCAGTCATAGACTTAGAAAGCTTTGAGAACCCTTCAATAAATCTCCTGTAATACCCTGCTAATCCCAGAAAACTACGAATCTCGCTAACAGTTGTTGGTGGCTTCCAATTTAGAACATCTTCTACTTTGCTAGGATCAACCGCTATACCACCATTGGAGACAATATGACCAAGAAAGGCAACTTCCTTTAACCAAAATTCACACTTGCTCCGCTTAGCATACAACTTATGCTCTCGTAATTTTTGTAGCACCAATCTTTAAATGTTCAACATGTTCCTCCTCATTTTTTGAATAAATTAAAATATCATCAATAAATACCACAACAAACTTGTCTAGGTACTCCATAAACACTTTATTCATCAGATACATAAAGTAGGCAGGTGCATTGGTCAATCCAAAGGACATCACGGTATACTCATATAATCCATACCGTGTAGTAAAAGCTGTCTTAGGTATATCTATAGCACGAATTTTTAGTTGATGGTAACCGGAACGAGGATCAATCTTGAAAAATACACAGGCTCCTCTCAATTGGTCAAACAAATCATCAATTCTAGGCAATGGATATTTATTCTTGATAGTAACCTCATTAAGTGACCGATAATCCACACACATCCGCTGACTTCCATCTTTCTTATCAACAAAAATAACTGGTGCTCCCCAAGATGAAGAACTAGGCCGAATAAAACCTTTGTCTAATAATTCTTTAATTTGTTTCTTAAGTTCTTCTAACTCATTTACTCCCATTCTATATGGACGCTTAGCTATGGGTGCAGTTCCAGGCAATAATTCAATAATAAATTCAATGTCGTGGTCGGGTGGCATACCTGGCAATTCATCAGGGAATACGTCTGGAAACTCATCCACAACGTGATCTAGCTGGCTGTCATCCTCCTGGAGTTGGTTAACTGTCGCTGCAGGTGGTGGTTGCATTACTACATCAACACTGACTTTGTCTCCTTTAGGCGTAGTTAACACAACGACCTTCTCCTCACACTGAATAACTGCCTTATTTTTCTTCATCCAATCCAGACCCAATATGGCATCAATCCCAGCTATTCTTATTATGGTAAGGTTCACTTTAAAGTCTACCCCCCTTAGAGCAATATTAACCGAAGGACAATAATATTGAGCTTGCATAGCCCCACCTGGTGAATTTACTAATATTGGGTTTTGTAGAGCTAAAAGTGGTATACTCCGTACTCTAACAAAACTTTGTGATACGAAAGAATGTGAAGCACCGGAATCAAAAAGAACAGTAGCGAGGATGGAGTTGACGCTGAACGTACCCATCATAACTTCTGGTGTCTCCCGAGCTGTCTCTGTGGACACATGATTCACCCTTCCTTGATTAGATGGTGGCTGATATCTGCTCTTAGGGTTGCTTCCCTGGGGAGTTTGCTGGTTCTGCTTCTTGGGGCAGTTGTAGGAGAGATGTCCAGTTTCTCCACAACCAAAACACTTGATGGGGGTGCCCGGTGTATTAGTACTCATGGGAGTCTTACTCGGGGTAGCTTGCTGGGGTGTTTGAGAGGGAGTCTTCTGCTGCTGCTGAGGATAGGGGGAACGAGGTTGGTTCTGATTACGGTTCCACTGACTAGATCCCCCTTGGTTCCACTGGTTGGGTGGCCCCTGGTGTTTCTTTCTGCTGAAATTTTTGCTGAGCGGTATTGGGACGCTGACGGTTGTTCCTGGTAAAACCTGGTCCGTGCTTCTTCCTTTTGTTATCAGCCATCTCCTGGCGCTTGTTGTCAATCACGATGGCGCGGTTCACAAGCTCTTGGAAATTGGGGTAGGTGGTTGTCATGAGTTAGAGTTGCAACCTATCATGAAGTCCCTTGAGGAAGAGACGTTGCTTGTCCTTATCATTAGCAACATCATCAGGAGCATACCGTGACAATTGAACAAAATGATCACGGAATTCTGGCACAGACATCCGTCCTTGCTTCAGAGATCTGAACTCTGCCTGCTTCAGTTCGATCAGACCTTCAGGGATATGATATGACCTGAAGTTTTCACAAAACTCTTGCCAGGTGATAGCAAGTGCATTGTTGGGACGACCATACTGGAATGATTCCCACCAGTCTTGAGCAGCTCCTTGCAACTGTCCAGATGCATATAACACGTTCTCTTGATCGTTGCACTGCGCAATGTTGAGTTGCCTCTCCATAGCGCGAAGCCAGTCATCAGCATCTAGCGGGTCAGCGGCATGGTTGAACACAGGTGGACGACCCTTCAGAAATTCTCCTCGCTTATCTCTTGCAGGAGTTTGAACAGGCTGCGGTCCTCCAGCTGGTTGGTGCTGAATGAACTGCATCATAGTTTGCATCAGCTGGTTCTGCGAAGCGATGAGGTCTTGAATGCTAGGTTGCGGTGGTGGTGGTGGATTGGCATTCCTCCTGTTATCGGCCATCTATTTTTCAACACATAAATGAGTTTTAGTATTTTTACCATTATGCAATCACTTATGAATAACGAATCTGAATTTTCTGGACGAGATCCGATAACAGTAGTGAAGAAAAACGATCATATCTGGAGTTTCCGAAATCAAACAGATACGTTCTCTATACCGTTGGAAATATCATAAAATTTTCTACAACTTCCATGTTGACTACTTCTTCAGATTCGGAAGTTAAATTAACCAAAAACAGACATGAACCGAAACTGTCCAAGCTGCCAGACTGTGCAGAAACTTCAATTTGCAACAGTTACATCTCTCAAACCATAATGGATATTAACTTGATTCTTGTGGCAATGAAAAGGTCTGTAAATCTACTGTTCCCCATTAATTTGTCATAATTTTTGGAATTACTAAATTAATTAGGAATAATTAACAAGACAGAGAGGTCTGAAAAACAGATTTGGTGAAACACAGATTTAACCAAAACAACTATTGATTCAATAATTTCTCAAATCTTAGACCCTAACTATGAGAGTTGTAGTCATGCCCACAATTCTCAGCACTCATTACAAAGAACCAAATCACAAATATTTCATAAGAACAAAGCAACTAACACATAGAGTTTCATGCGCACACAAGACTCGACTCAACTTAGCGCTACAAGCGTCTTTTATTGCTAAGGGAATTTCCTAACCCTATGGAGCGGAGTCCTTGAATGGTGGAGGTGTGGGAATCTCCTGGAATAGCTTTGGTTGGTTGAGTCTTGCTCGATATCCATCAATCTCTTGATCTGCTTGTGCGTTGGCACTCTTGGCTCTTGCCAAATCGCGTTCCAAACCATGGACTCTTCCCATAAGTGCCCAAGACAATCTTGCTAGAGCTCTAAGAGCGGGCTGATCCACTTCGGGCATAGTCATGGCGACGTCACCTTCTTCAGTCACCACGCGAGGGTAGAATCTATGGACATCTCCTTCCATACCTTCATAGCGGCGACCATGGTAGTAGAGATAGGCATGAGTAGCGGCATCTTCCATGCTCTCTTCCACAGTCCTACGTGGAGCGGCGCTCTTGTGAACAGATTCCGTCTTGTAGGCTCTATGCTGTGCATCCCAAACCTTGATATTCAACTCTGTGGTCCAGTAGGTGTCTCGTAGAGGATGCGTGTGCTCCATGCTATAGTAGTTGAGAGTAGGTTGCAGGTCGGCGTAGTAGAGGGTCAGCATGTTAACGAGCGTTGTGTGGAAAAATGCATCTTCTTCTGGATACTTAGTATATTCCTCCTGGATCCATCCCATCCTCCTGGGCGGTTCACCTCTGGCGGGGACTTCGGGTGCGGGTGGTGCAACAGGCGGTGGAGGTGACGGAGTAGCAGGCGTCGGCGACGGAAGGATCTCTTCAACATCTTCCATGTACATAGCTTCCTCTTCACTTTCATTTTCCGGGGCGATCACCACGTCGTCTTCAGCTGAAATGTCCAAAGCTCGCGGTGGGTAGTAGCCTCCGGTGCTCATGCGTGCAGTTTTGCGACCACGAACCATCTTCTCCAATATAGATGAAGACAAGGTTAGATTTAGTTTAGACTGAATATTTTTATAATGGAATAAGGGTAAGGGAAGCATACAAATTTTAGCAGTTGGCAGTGAAGGTGGAAAGCATGAATGAGGTGAGAAAAACATAAGGTTTGCGTCCTACAGTCAACCTATGCTCTGATACCAATCTGTCGCACCCAATTTTAAGGATAAAATTGAATGAACCGACTTATGTGCGCCCAGAGATCAATCACACACATAAGCGACAAATTACATAGTATCATCACAAGGTTTAATATATAATGAATAATATCACAGAGTCTTTACATTAATAACAGCGGACTAATAAAAATAATCTCTCGCGGAAGCTCCAATTCACAGGGAAATAGTTGACTGGTGAACCACAATCCTAGTAATCCTCAGAAGAATCATCATAATCATCTGTTACCCATCCGGGATTTTTACCCAAATATGAAAAATAAAGCAAGCTAAGTACATGTCGTACTCAACAAGAATAACATGGGTTTATGAGGCTCAAATAAGGCATGACACTGGTTGACAGCGGTTGCTTTTAGTTGATCACATTTTAGCAATTGAGTAGCAGCAATAGAATATACCAAGGAACAAGATTTGCATGATCATACAAACATGATAATTAATATGGAACAAACATCAATAGAAACTCCCAAATAAATCAATATTAAATTAGTTAAGTTCCTGTAAGACGTCCAAGGTCGCTCGTGACCGTGAGCGCGGCTGATATATCAGTTTTACACTCTGCAGAGGTTGCACACTTTCACCACAAGTCGTGATTCCCATATGCCAAGGGTCATGACTCCCATGTCACCTCACCAAGGAAGTGCGGCAGGGTACACTATGAAGTCTTTCAAAAGCCTTCCTAACATGCCACTAATCAATCCGGGCGCAATGGCAAGGGGTGGTAGAGCCCTCCTTCTAGTGGCACACACACGCAGCAGTACACACAAAGACAGGAGCCGCAAAACAACTAGCTCGGCAAGGAACCTTTCAAGATTAACAACATGATAGAAAGTAACTTCATACTTAACTAAAGTCAGAGCCATATGACCCTCATGGTTGCGCTGTAAGTCCCGGTGTCGTACTTACAGTTAAGTCCTTAGTCCAGGTTGCTAAAAAGCATCTTTTAAATCTTTATCTCATAATTAATTATTCAAGTTCATAAGATCATGGCATCATCAAGCACTAGCATCACTACTCAAATGCAATCTCATAGGTAACAAGGATCAAGTCATCAAAACTAGGAATAAACACTATGGTTGCCAAGGTAGACACATGCATCATGAATTTAGTGGTTAAGGTGAATAGGCAACAAGGATGGTCCATGCTATACTTGCCTTGATCAAAGTGCTCTGGAGAACTTGGATCCTCCGTGTACTCTTGATCACCAACGTATTGCTCACCGTCTGAACTCGATCATAAAATCACCACACAATCATCGAGGCAATCATACACGAAGCAAACAAGATCTATATTAGAAACAGTACACCAACAGTGGAAAAACATATTGAAAAGTGTATAAAAATAATCTACGCGTCGCTACGATTCCAACGATATAAAGATCACGAAAATCGGAGTTCAAACGGGGAAGTTATGAAATAAACAAGTTTTACTTTAATAAAATAATAGATTAAATCTAATCTCGAATTTTAAAAGTTGCAAACATGAGTAACAGTAGCATCATTAGGTAGATTACGAAATTACGAATCTAACGAGACTTGAACGGATCAAATCGGAGCTAAAACGAATAAAATATGGCCGAAATAAACTGAGTGGCAAATCTGTAAATATTGAAAACGTATTTTCGAATCTAAACCGAGGAAAATACGTTTGCCGCAAACAAAAGCGTATTTGACCAAAGACGCCAAGGGACTGCGGGTTAGAACATTAAAAAGCTCAGGGGGTTTTCTGCAAAATTACCGGCGAAGGGGTATCTCTCACTGGGAGCCGTTGGATCGGCCGTGGACGGCGTAGGTTAGCTCGGGGGAAAAAGAGGGGCGGCCCTGGTCGCCGGAGTCGGGCGGCCAACGGCGACGCTCTCGCCGGAGGATCGCCGGAGACGGCGTTTTCGGGGCTTGGAAGCTCGGTTCAGCTCGGGATCTGGTCGGGGAGCAAGAGGAGCTCAAGCTAAACCTATCTATGGTTTCGGTTGCCACAGAGGTAGCTCGGAGAGGATGCGGCGAGCTAGGTGGCGGAACTATGGCGGCGGCGAAGCTCGGCATCATGGCTATAGTGCACAAAACCGAGGGAGAAGGGGTCGGGAAGGTCCCTGACCTTGCTGCGAAGCTTGGAGAACAACCAATTTCGACGGAGAAGTCCTCCCGAGGAGAAATCGACGGCGGCGGCGGAGCTCGGGGCAGCGGCGGCTCTGTGGCTGCGGCTAGGGCAAGATTGGAGGGCGTGGCTTGATCGGGAACTTGTGGGGAGGGACGGCAGGGCTCGGCCGACTTATAAAGGGGCACGAGGGAGGCGTAGGAGATCCGGACTCGTCCGAGGATCCCGGCGGCGGACGGTTGGACACCGAGTCCGGTTCGGACTCCAGCGCGAGGAGGGAGGAGGGTCTGACGCGCGGGCCCCGCATGTCTGCCTAAGGCAGGGTGAAGGAGAGGGAGCGGCTCCAGCAAGGAAATGGACCGGCCCCACGCGGAGAGGAGTAGAGGTGGCCTCGGGCTCAGCCTGGCCAGTGGGCCGCGCGAGGAGGAGCAGGCCTTCGGGCCTAGCAGAGAGGGGAGATGGTGGGAGAGTGAGGGGCTAGGCCTCGGGCTAGAAGATGGCGCCCAGGTCTGCAGAGAGGAGGGGTGAGGTTTCCTTTTTATTTTCTAAATCATTTTTCAAATGAGTTTTCCAAATACATTTGAATATTTTCAAATCTCAATAAAGTGCAAATCAAACAAAATATCTTTGAGCAGCATGGATGCAACAAATCATGTTTCTAATTCCTATGATTTATTTTAATTGCTAAAAATTATTATTTGTTAGGTTAATATGCCAAACAATTGCATAAATAAATCAATTTGTCCCTAGTTTAATAAAAGCAAATTTTAGGGTGTTACAGATCTCCTACCATATCTTTAACTTTTAGACTTTAACACTTTCACCTTTACTAATTCCATCACGGATTAGTGCATAGAGCATGTTTTATCATCACGGTCAATCGCCAATAGATTAGACAACTGCAATACACCTTTTTGTTCTGGAATAGATACTTCACTTTTGGGCCTTCTAATTGTCCAGGAGTCACAGGCTTTCCCTTAAACCCATGCCGGCTACATGTTCTATGAACATGTTGGGTGGTAAGTCTTTTGTAAGTGGATCCGCGAGCATCTTTACGGTGCTTATTTGCTAAAGACTAATAACTTGATCCCGGACTTTATCCTTCACAGCATAATACTTTATGTCAATGTGTTTGGCAGCACCACTTGACTTATTGTTGTGAGCATACTGTACTGCTGGTTCATTATCTCAATATAACTTCAGTGGTCTCTAGATGTCGTCAACCACTTATAAACCGGGTGTGAACTTCTTTAACCAGTTCACCTGCCCAGTGGCCTCATAACATGCAACAAACTCGGCATACATTGTGGACGATGTAGTGACGGATTGTTTTGAGCTTTTCCATGAAATAGCTCCCCCAGCGAGAGTGAATACATATCCCGACGTTTAGTTTCTATCATCTCCCGCATAATTAGAATCCGAATACCCCACTATATGGAGTGAATCTAAATTTCTATACGTTAACATGAGGTCTTTCGTTCCTTGCAAATAACGCAATACTTTCTTTACCAAATTCCAATGTTCTATTCCAGGATTACTTTGAAATCTACTAAGCAACCCTGCTACAAACACTAAGTCAAGGCGCATACATACTTGAGCATACTGTAAGCTTCCGACAGCTGAAGCATATGGAACCGTTTACATACAATCGATCTCATATTGGTTCCTGGGGCATTGATGATCCCCATATCTGTCGCCCTTGACAATAGGAGCAGGCGAGGGACTACATTTGTGCATACTGAATTTCTTTCGAACTTTTTCTATGTATGCCTTTTGTGATAGTCCTAATACCCCTTTATTTCTATCTCGGTGAATCCCCTAGAACGAACGACGCTTCACCAAGATCTTTCATATCAAAATTTGAGGACAAAAACTTCTTTGTCTCCAACAGTGGACCGACTTCACTACAAGCAAGTAAGATATCGTCCACATGCAGGATTAGGAAGATATACTTTTTATTCTTAAACTTTGAATAAACACAATTGTCTTCTACATTCTCTTTAAACCCAAACTTTCTAATTGTACTATGAAACTTCAAGTACCACTGTCTTGAAGCTTGTTTTAACCCATAAATCTATTTCTTTAGGTGGCATCCCATCCGTTCTTTGCCTTCCATGACAATTTCAATTGTGCCATGTAAACATTTTCCTCCAAATCCTCATTCAAAAATGTCATCTTTCCATCCATCTGATGTAACTCTAAATTGTAATGTGCCACCAATGACATTATGATTCTGAAGGAATCCTTACATGAGACTGGAGAAAATGTCTCATTGTAATCAATCCCTTTTCTTTGCGTAAAGCCTTTTGCCACAAGTCGCGCTTTGAATCTTTCTATATTCCCTCGGGAGTCATATTTAGTTTTGTAGACCTATTTACGGCCTACTATTTTGGCTTCTTTACGAATTACTTCCAAGTCCTAAACTTTATTAGCACTCATTGATTTCATTTCATCCTCCATGGCTTCATGCCACTTTGATGAATGTTCGCTTCTCATGGCTTCTTCAAACGAGGTGGGATCGTCCTCCATTTGAAATTCTGCTGTGTTATACACTTCATAGTCATCAGGTATGGCTGACCTTCTGACTCTTTGAGACCTTCTAGGGGCCTCCACATTTGGCACATCTTCTGTTTGAGGCTGTGATTGTTCCCCTCATGTGTGGCAACCGTTTCTATAGGATTTTGGACAACAGGGCCCCCACCCTCATTTTGTGTTACCACAGGAGAAACAATAACAGGTGCTGGCACCACAATGTCCTGCATCGTCGGTGCAGCAACATCAGGTAGTGAGAAAAATGGCTCCTAAATCAGATTGGGCGCATATACCCGCTTCTCTTCGAAGTCAATTTCTCGAGCTACCGTGCTCCCCTCATCAGTTTGTCCTCTAGGAAGACAGCGTGTCTCATTTCTACAAACTTTGTATGTCTGTCCGGACAGTAGAAATGAAAAAATTTGGACCTTTTAGGGTAGCCAATGAAATGGCAACTTACTATTTTGGGATCCAGCTTCCCAATATTTGGGTTAAATACTTTAGCCTCAGCGGGGCTCCCCCACACACGCAAGTGGTTTAGTGAGGGTACTCTTCCTGTCCACAACTCATACAATGTCTTGGGCACCGACATACTTGGTACCCTATTGAGAATATGAATGGCTGTTTTCAATGCCTCCATCCACAAACTCAATGGCAATGTATAATAACTCATCATGCTTCGCACCATATCCATCCGGGTATGGTTATGTCTTTCAGCAACTCCATTCTGCTGAGGTTCGCCAGCATCGAATACTGGGCTACTATGCCATTTTCCTGAAAGAACCTCGCAAAGGGTCCAGAAACTTGGCCATACGGGGTATGCCGACCGTAGTATTCACCACCACGATCGGATCGGACTATCTTTATCTTTAAGTTGTGTTGGTTTGCAACTTCAGCTTTAAATATTTTGAATTTATCTAATGCCTCTGATCTTTCTTTAATTGGATAAATATAGCCAAAACGAGAGTAATCATCTGTGAATGTTAGAATCACAACCATCCACACTTTTCACAGGAAAAGGACCACAAATATTTGTGTGAATGATCTCTAAAATTCCTGCGCTTCGTTTGGCATCTTTCTTTATTTTCTTTACATATTTTCCTTTAATGCATTCTCTACATTGCTCTAAGTCTAAGAACTCTAATGGAGGAAGAATATTACTCTTTATTAATCTCTCTATTCTCCCCCTCGAAATATGGCCTAAATGACAGTTCCATAATTTTGACGATTCATTTTGAGTTATCTTATGTTTTCTATTTTCATTTGCAGACGAGAGTACGCTTTCATTTTTGCACGCAACGTTCCCATTACTGCATACAACATTCACTTCTTTATGCAGTGATAACAAATAAAGCTCATCATGTAAGATAGCAGTACCAACACATGCATTATTAAAAAGTACCTTACATTTGCCGTTACCAAAATGGCACTATAACCATCATTGTCCAAGCATGAAACACTAATCAAATTCCTCTGTAAAGAGGGAACATATAAAACATCTCTAAGTAGAAGCGAGAAGCCATCAGCAAGCTCCAGAAGAAATTCACCAACGGCTTCAACATCTGCTAGGACTCCATTTGCGACTTTAATGTGTCTTTTGCTTCTTTGTGCAGTTCTCATCGAACAGAAACCCTGTAAAGAATTTGCAACATGAATAGTTGCCCCTGAGTCAATCCACCAAGTAGATTTTGAATAATTCACATACGGGGATTCATTTATGAATGTAATAATGTTCTCACCTTTGCTTGCCATTATCTTTTTGAGGAAGTTAGGGCAATCATCCTTCTAATGTCCCTTCTTCATGCAGTATCTACACTGATCTTTATCCAGTTGAGCATTCTGTTGCTGATGTTGAGGAGGCTTTCCCTGCTGATGCAGTGGGGCCTTTCCCTTCTAGTTAAGATTGAAGTTCTTTTTCTTGTTGTTTACATAGTGGATAGAATCACCATTTGCAACTTTAATCCATTCCTCCTCTTGCACACACACATAGCAATAAGCTTTTCCATGTCCCATTTTTCAAGCTGGGCATTGTAGTTGACAACAAAGGTGTCAAACTACTTTGGCAAGGAAGCAAAAACCAGATGGATAAGGAACTGATTCTGGATAGCCAAATCCATTGGTTTGAGTTTAGATGCCAAATTGCTCATTCTCAGTATGTGCTCTCTAATACCACTACCACTTCCAGTGTACCTCTCTGTGACCAACTGCTTAATCAGCTGGGTAGCATGTCTTTGAAGAACCAGTAAACTAATTCTTTATTTTTTCAAGGTACTCAGTGACGGTGTCACACTTTAGGATTGAGCCCGTGATTGCAGGCTCAATCGTGTTCTCTCTCACTACCAAACATTTCTTGTTGGCAATGACCCATTGCCTATGCTCAAGTTGATAGGTCAGCAATAAGGACTGAAAGTCCCTCTGTCTGGTCTACCAAACAGCCTCAGCCTCATCAGCTCCCCTCACCGGTTTCACAGGCTCTATGGGACACGGTGTGGTAACAACCCAATCCACCTCAGCCAAAATAAAGGCTACGTCAATCTTTTTCTTCCATTCAACATAGTTATCCCCTTTGAGAGGGAGGATATCCTTAATAGCAGACATCAAGGAATATCCTCCTGAAACGTAATTTATAAGTGAGAACAGAATAACAATTTAATAATAATTGCATGTCTTAATTCCAACGTTGGTCAAAAATTAAAACATACAATTATTTATGCATTAAATCTACATCACCGTTGGGCAGAAATAGAGATAATACATAATAAACCATAAATAACATCATAATATTGCAATTAATCAATGTTGTCAGAATAATATCAATATTATAATGTGCTGAAATAATCTCTTTACCATTTTTTCAAAATTAAATTCTCCCGTTGGTTCGAATTTAATTAAAAAAAGATAATTACTATTAAATTTCACAGCGGAAACATTACTTAAAATTTTCTAATTCAGAAGCATAACGAGTTGATCGGTCCTCTAAAACAATATGCACATTGGTGCAAAATTGAATGCAGATCAAAACTTTGACAATATTCATCAAAACAATATCAAGATGCTTCTGAAAAAGAAAAAACAAAAACACGAAACTGTACTGTTCATATTGCCATTCGGGCCATCAGCAGCCCGCGTCACAACTGTGAGCACGCGGGCGCAGGCGGCTCAACCCGCACTCCCGGCGGTCCGGTGCGGCCCATCCGTCTCTTTTCCTTTCTTTTTTCTTCGGTTC